>CM018691.1:23686189-24213689 GCA_009363875.1 Mikania micrantha | reverse complement strand
GCAAAGGTGTTAAGGGATTGAATGCCGCTGCGAAAACCACCTCCGAAAAGAAGACCGCTTGCGGGTGCATGAAGAAGGCTTATAAATCGGTCTCTGGCATCAAAGTCGACCACGCACTTGGCCTTCCCAAAAAGTGTGGTGTCGACATTCCTTACAAGATCACCCCCAACACTGACTGTAACAAGTATGCCAAATTTAAAACCGTATGATAAAATATAGAGTAAATTACGGTTTTAGCCCATCTGGTTTAAGTGTTTCAACTATTTCGGCCTAAAATACAATATTTTATCAATTCAGCCTCTGTGATTTAGACAACTAACGTTTTTGGCCCCCAACCATAGTTAGATTTTGGGTCAATACTGATACTTATCTAAACCACATGAGCCGAATTGATAAAAGATTATATTTTGAGCCGAAATAGTTAAAACAGTTAAATCACATGGCCAAAACTGTAATTTGCTCTAAAATATAATATAATATGTATTATATATCTTACAAATACAACATGTTAGAATTAATTAACTGACATAAAATGATAAATAAATCATTTAATTGTTTTTTTACCTTTTTTTAATTGGTTGATGTTACGTACCTTTTATTTTGTTTTTAATTTTAATTTTGCAGGGTGAAGTGAGGCTTAATTGGATTAAAGGAATGAAGATGGAAAGTGGGACGACGTCGTAGACTTAATAAAACCTTAATTAGAAGAATAAGTTATGCATGAAATTAAGATAGAATAAAAATGGAGAACTTTGTTTTCATTTTATAGGGATATGTAGAAGTTTGTATGGTCATGTCATTTGCTTTCTGTTTGTCTTTTGATTATATATAATGTTTTTTGGTTGTATCATGATATATATAAAATAAAATTGGAAACGTTGTTTTCATTTGATAGGGATGAACGATTGTATGGTCCGGTCCTTTCCTTTATGTTTGTCTTTTGCTCATTCTGTTGTTGTAAAACTCTTCGAATACTCTTGAATACTTAGAGAGTATTTTCAATTAATCTCGATCTAGGCAAAGTACTCATTTAGTAATTTCCAAATACTTGTTAATTAGATCGAGCACTCATGACTTTTCAGTCAACCGACCTAGCAACAGGGACGAAGGTTATAAGGGGCCCGGGGGTGCCCCGGCTCCCCCTGTTTTTTTCGCTCAGAATGGTCGATATAATAGTATTTCGTCGGAAAATTCTTCGGTTCCTTTTTTTTCTTCCTAAAGATCTTTCGGCACCCTCCGTTGTCATCCTAAAAATCCTTCGGCCCCCTCCGCTTTCTTCTTAAAAATCTTTCGGCCCCTTCCGAGCTTTTTTTTCAATCTTCGTCACTGTCTAACAACACATGATGACTTTAAGAATATAAAATCTTGCTTTGATTATTGTTCAATACTAGAATTTGCAAACGATAACAGTCAACTAAAAGATGAACTAGTCGCAAGTTTTTCAGGTTAGATCCAGTTTCAAAATTAATAAAGCATATTTTTTAAAAATTAAATCATAAGTATCTATCTCAAAATATATAATTGTCTAGAAAATTAAATAAAATACAAATTTTTTTCCTTTATGTTTAGATGTATTTTCACATCAATTACCGAAATGATGCATATGTAACCTCTAACCTTTATAATTTGTAATAATTAGACCCATTAAACTATCTGTCGTTAGATTTTTTTACCAAAGTTTTAGTAGAATGATTATAGTAATTCTTATAAAGCTGTATAAAAATAAACATTACAAACAATCACCAAATAGATATGCTAATAACATAATTTTTTAATATCTTTTAAAAAGGAAAAGAAAAGCACAGTTTATAAATCCGTACATTTCTTTAAACAGAGCAAATAAGATTTGAAAATTTTAAAATTGTTGATAGAAAATTAAAAGTTTGAAATTATTATATTTTAATTAATATTTAAACAAAATGAATATTAGCTTTTTTTCATTTGAAAGTTCGGCTTTATTTTATTAAATAAAGTTAATCTTCAAATTTGTCAAATATATGATGTAGATGACTTAGAAATAGGTCATGTGTCAAATGTGATTTGGATATGCTAGAAACATCATATGACATTTTATTAATTAATTTATGTCACTTTAGTATCTCATATATTACACGGGTTGAATAAAAACTAATAAATATTCAATAATAATAATTTAAAAACTACAATTGAATTTCCGATTTAAAATATGATTAAAATTACATATAAGTTAACATTTTAACTAAGAAAATAATAATGTTATATTTTAAACAATTCTTTTTTAAGGTTTGAAAAATATCATTCTACAAAAGTATGCAATGTTATCTATTATTACATTGATTGGTAAAAAAAAACAAATAGTTAATAATATTGGCATAAAAATTATAAAAGATATTTTGAGTTAAATATTATTGAAAATTTTTCATAATTTATGATAATATATTTTTTTTTAAATGTGTTTTTTAATATTAAACTATTCTGCATTATATTAAGAAATCCTTTTAATTATATATCAAGAACATTTTTTAATTGAAAAAGGTTTAAATGTTATAATTATATAAGGTGAGGTAGTAGTAAAAATGATTAAATTGGTGAAAATTGTGAGAAGTATTGTAAGCCATTAAATGTAGCTATAATTTAATGGTTAATATCAAAGTTGTATTAAAAAGTTAGCAGAAGGTATTATAACGTATTTATTTTAAACTAATTTATAAAACAACGTTTTTTAATATAAGGTTATTAATGATTTATAAATTTTCATTTCAAGGAATGTACATGTATGTGTGTTTTATTTCATGTTTCTTTAATTAATATGCAACACAATTTATAAATAGAATGAGTTAGTTGCATAAAAATGTCACGCTAACATTAACGAAAAATTTTGTAACTAACATTGGTGTAAACGTGCCGTGCCCATCTTAAGCTCGTTAAAGCACGAGCTTTGCTCATTTAGACAAAATAAGGCTTGAGCTCAAATGAAAGAATTGAAATATGCACCAAAATCTGAACAAGGAAAGTACATAACATGTTTAAAAGGGATTTAATTGAATGTGTTTGGAAAAATCAAAAAGAAAATTTGTAATTTTAATTATTTTTTTAAAAGTATGTATTTTTATTTTAATGTTTTTTTAGTTTTATAATGTATGTTAATTTTATTATGTAATTTTTAATTTAGTGTTTAATGTAAATATAAGTATTTAATTAAAAAATAAAAAAATATTAAATAAAGGCAATAATTAAAATGGAGTGCTGAGTGGCCGATAATAACACATATGTATGTGAAGACTGAAGAAGAGTGTTGGTATTGATTGTTTATGTGAAGCATACATTGAGTACCGAGGATGTAATGAATACGCTAGTCTTAAAGCATCTTAACCTTATGTTCTCGTTTCTCTTTCTTATTAAATATATCCCATATTAAGTGATAATTTTAAATAATAAATATGTTCTTTTGTACATTTTTATATTAAAAAAACTATTTTGTATACATTATTAATATATTAATATTAAAAAACAAGCCAAATTATTATAAAATATAAAATTCTCAAAAATAGTGTTTTAAAATGAAATGTTTAAACAAAATTTTAAAGAATTATTGGTTAAAGAAATAATCTAATTATTATTATTCAAAGTATTAAATTATACGAATTTTTATTATTTTATATTAAAAAATCGCCTTATGTTGTTTAAATTTTCATTGATAACTAATAATTTTTATTTTATTCATCCTATTTAATACACTGGGTACTAACCTAGTTTTAAATATATATTGTATGTTTCTTTAAAAAAAATCTTTTAAGTCGATTTTTATCGGGAGCAGATCATTAATTTGTTGGGGATAGGGTAAGTTTTTTAGATTCTAATTTATAAGTGAATTATTACTGAAATACATTTCTTTATTTGTTTCTGATTCGTTTCAAATGTAACTATTGATCTTCTTAAAACAAAATATTATTAGAACCAACAAAGTTTGATCGCTATTTTATCGTAATATACGTTTGCAATAAGGTTTTTTTTTTTTTTTAAATGGAAAATATACATCTATCTATCTAAATTTGCTCATAAATCTATATCATTTGTTCCCTTTTATTATCAACATTTATATAAAAAACACCATTTTAATATAAGGTACAACTAGCCCAAAGTCTTTTGGTATGTTTTGCCCTATGTAATTGCTAGTGTCCTCTTTCTTTGTAAATATGCATAACTTCTTTGTTTAAAATAAATAAATAAATAATAATAATAATAATAATAATAATAATAATAATAATAATAATAATAATAAAAACGAAGTATCATAACAAACGAATCATTATGAGAAAGACTTGTGACATATGAATATATTTGAATCTCAAGAATCCATGTTAATTTGAGATGAAACATAGAATCTAACCGTTTATTTGCAAATAATGATGTGTATTAGACCCTCCGGTGTGCCGGGTGAAGGGGCGTGGGTGGGGCGCCACTGGGCGTGGCACACCGCCCCCCATGGGGCGTGACTGGGGCGTTATAGGCTCACGGTGAGCAGAGCCACGGGCGTGGGTTCGGGTGGGGGGTTGGGTTTCGACCGTTGGGTGATTAAAAAAAAAAAAAAAAATTAAATAAAACCTATATATAAAATCATCACAATCCATCCAATATTCACACACACTCTCTAAAAACTTCACACCCCACAAAAAAAAATAAACAAAAAAGTAGTATTTTTATAAAAATGGAGTTTATACGGGAAGATGACGATTTTAGCGAAGGAGAAGATTTTTTAATCGAAGCCGCACAACTTACTCTCGACATCATCAGACAACAAGTTGAAAGACCTGTTCTAACTAGAAGAGCACGGATTAATCGAGATCGTCTTGGAGCTCACGAACGTCTTGTTGAAGATTATTTTTCAGAAAATCCGAAATACCCCGAACATTTATTTCGGCGTCGGTTTCGTATGAGTCGAAATCTTTTTTCACGAGTGAGTAATGATTTGGAACAAAAGTATGACTTTTTCCAACAACGGTGCGACGGAAGAGGAAAGATCGGGTTTTCTGGTCTTCAAAAGTGTACTTCTGCAATACGGCAACTAGCCTACGGCACTAGCAGCGATTCTTTTGATGAGTATTTACAGATGTCTGAGCGAATGGGGCGGGAATGTGTTTATAAATTTTGTAAAGGCGTAATTAGATTGTACGCGAAAAAATACTTGAGGAAACCAAATTCATATGACATCCAACAGATTTACACGTTTCATGAAGAAGTTCATGGTTTACCCGGTATGTTAGGTAGTCTCGACGTACTGCACCCATTGGGAATGGGACAATTGTCCAACAGCTTGGCGAGGTCAATTCCAACGAGGCGATCATCCAAGACCGACTTTTATGCTAGAAGCTGTTGCGTCTCAAGATCTTTGGATATGGCATGCCTTCTTTGGTGCATCGGGATCGAACAATGATATAAATGTTCTAGATCAGTCGCCGATTTACAACGATCTTATTGAAGGCAAGGCACCCGGGCAGCAGTTTATTTGCAATGACACAACATACAAATACGAGTATTATCTAGTCGATGGTATTTATCCACAATGGGCTACTTTCGTGAAATCGTTTACATCCCGACAAACTGACGATGAAAAACGTCTGTATTTCCAGAATCGTCAAGAGGGTGCAAGAAAGGATATTGAACGAGCATTCGGAGTTTTAAAGAAAAAGTGGCACATGATTCAACACCCTGCTAGAGCATGGAAGCCAAGTCGTATCCGAAACGCGTTATACGCATGTATGATACTACACAACATGATAATTGAAGACAACGGTCGAGCGATATGTGAATTTTATGAAGAAGACGATCCGAATTTGTTGGAGCATGTGGAGATCAACGAGGAAGAAAAACAAGCAAACCGTCGAATGCTTCGCAACGAGGATACACATGCGAACCTCAAAGCCGATTTGATTGAACATTTATGGAAAAATCGTTTTTATTAGTTTGTATTTTTTTTTAATTTTTTTTATTAGTTTGTATTTTTTTTTTAATTTTTTTTATTAGTTCGTATTTTTTTTTTAATTTATTTTATTAGTTTGTAATTTTTTGATTAATTTGTAATTTGTTTTTATTAATTATATCTAAAATTAAATTAAAAAGGAATGATGACGTGGAGTGAGTGGGGTAATGGGGCATTTCCACCAAAATGGTGGTGTGAGTGGTTGTGGTGAGTGCTTATGTGGCGCCTACGTGGCGCACACGTGGAGTGATTGGGGCGCCTTGGCACACCCAATAGTCTTATGGTTGTTTATAGTAATACACGTCATTTAATAATTAAACGAATCGTACCGATCGCTACACTATTTTCGTGAGAACTCATAAAATAAAAATACTTTAATAACATCCATCAATTTTGTGATCCGAATATAGGAGGAGGTGTCACATTATTACCTACTTTTCAAAAAATTGGACTAACTAACAACCAAATTTGTCACTTATTTCAAATTCTACTTAATTATAGTTCTAAGCTCGAAATTTTAAATATGTCTCCACTTATACCCTCAAAATTATTTGTGAAAACTATGGATACCTAACGAGATATGAAATATATTTTCGACATCAATGTTTAATCATGTAAAACTAAAAATTTATTAACATATGTTGGCAGAATAAACCAACATATCGCTCTCCATATGTAGTAATTTTTGTAAACAACTAGTTGAACACATGCATCGCACACCGGCCTTAATGGTAAAACGATCTTGAATATAAAAGCATATAGATAAATAAAAAAAAAACACATTAAACGGTCATAACTGTGTTGTAAAAGTGAGCATTAATCCTTATCACTATAGTGGCTTCCATGTAATTTACTAAAAATTAAAAAATCTCATTTTACAAATACTTTGTGATAAATCTAGAAATTTTCATCCGCAAAATAGTAAATATAGGTCGGATGGACAAACTTATATAAAACCTAGAAAAATTTAATTAGTGATCAAATTATACCTTTTATCTTTTCTATTTGTATCAAACTAGGGGTTTACCCGCGCGTTGAGATGTCACCTCGTATTTAACAAACAAAACATGATATCAGCTGATTCAAAATTATGGCAAAAAAAGTATTGATTTATGTCACTCTGTTGATATGGATATCCAATCACAACTATGGTAACAATATCACGAAAATCAAATGCAGACTAAAAAACCGACCATAAATGGCGTTATCCCGTTCGCAAATGTAAAATATAACATCAACGAATGAGAACATAAAATAAAAAAATATTTAATTATTATTTTTTTACTTAGTATCATTATTTAATTTAAAGTTGTTGATATTTAATTATTCAATTTTAGAATTGTTATTATTTAATTAAAAAATGCATAAAAAAAGGGAGAGGGGAGCAAATCTAATATCAAACACGGGGCAAGTGAGAGTAAGAAACATGTCACGATTGCTTTTTTTTTTTTAACGGCAATTAGATCACTGACGAGTCATACTCCCATCCGATCATATCCATACCTAATATAAGGAAACCTATTATATGTGAGAGAAAACCACCTTACCCTCTATGAAACCTCTATTTTATTCTTATGAAGACCTTAACCCGTGACCTCTGTAATATTAAAGTAACATGATACCTTATCTCGACTACTTGAGCCAAGGATCATTGGTATTTAACTGTTCCTTGCCCGTTGATCTGGCCAACAAATGATAACCTTTATCATATCATTAAAGTTTTATTTAAAAACAAAAAAGTTAAAAAAATATTTTTACAATTCACATAATCTGATAAATGTATGCATAGTAATTTCAGATTTTATACTTAAATTAAGAAAAAATATCAAGAGTCATTTATATGTAAAAATGTAACAATTTACGCCATTTAGCCTAATAAGTGTTCATTTTCCTTCTTTAAAAATTAATTATTTGATGGCGTGGATTAAAGTTAATTATATGAATTTTAAAAATTAAAAATATAATTTATTTTAAAAATTAATAAACATATTAATAATTATTTTTGAAAAACAAACATGTGATACCAACATTAACCGGGTAACAATTTTTAAAATGATTGTTAATATGTTAATTAGTTTCTTAAACAATATATTATTTTTTAAGCCACGTAATCAACTTTATCCATATCATCAATTAAAAAAATAAAAATTACAAATAACATGATAACTTGCTATTATAAGTAAAAATATATAAGCTTAAAACACATTTTTAAAATATAGTGACCTGATTATAACAAAGTTTTGTCTTTTCGAACTTCCTTTACTTGCATTTTCAGTCCCTCGACTTCTCTTCCCATCACCCGTTCGGCTCTCGAACGCATCCTTAAACTCGTAACACCTGAAAATCATAATCACACTCAAAGTAATCGTGTTTCGAATCAATCACCTATAAAATCACACAATTAAGCTTAAAATACCATGATAAATCATTGCATGATCAGGTTTCTCATCTCAACTCGTTCTATATTAATTATGGTACTACCAATTTCAACACAAAATACAATACTTATTCACCCAAACCAACCCATTTCTCTTGCTTTAGGTCAAAATTGCCGGGTCTAGGCCCTAGGGTACCGGTTGTGTAAATATGTAATGAAGGTTATTAGTAAGAGAATATATCAGGTAAGTTAATTACCTTTTAAATAAACAATTATTGTTTCATTTACTTTAAATCAAACTTTCATGAAGCAATTAACGACAAGTGATAGTTTATTTCAATTAATAAATTAAAAAGGGTTGCGGTGCAACTAATTGCCCGCTTACCTGCCAGTTTAATTATTGTAATTTCACTTTTACTTTATTTAATCAATTTAATGATAAAAAAATAAATTAAACATTTATTAGGATATTATTATTTTAAGGAACTTATTTTTCTGAGCATATGCTAGTACTTGTACCGAACATGACAAGAAGATCACACGTTTCTCTAGCTTACAAAGACATTTATATTTGATGTGCATCTAATGCATACTTTCGATCTACATGTAATGCGCACTTTCTTCATTGTATCACTTTAAAGCAAGGCAATATATAGTTCCTCTTTCTTTTGGTATCTAATATTAGAGGTGACAATGTTTACCCATATCAAAGGAAATGAGTTGGTTTGGGTAAACAATTATAATATAATGGGTTGAAATTGGTAACATCATAATATTGAATGGGTTGAGATGTGTAGCACTTAAATACAATGCGGGTCAAGATGGGTAACCAAAAAACAATGTAAATGCAATAGATTCAAACATTTAAGAATGATTAATAACATATTTGATGAGAAAATCACTAAAAATTATCCAAATTGACTATTTGTTTACTTATAACACATCTTAAGTTAAATTAAATTGATGTTTTTTAAGAACAATCCATTTAGACCCGAACTTATTTTCTTTAAAACCCGTTCTGATCCGCACCCATCCTGACCCGAACTCGTTTTAACCCGCTACCCAACCCGCCAATATTGCCAGACATATTATCTATATGACTATGTATTCATGAACAAAACAAGAGGGGTTGTGTGTGTGTGAGAGGAGGGGATGTTTCATTCATTCTTTGGCTCACCAAACTTCCTATTAATAGCAATGAACAAGCATTTAAATTATTGTAGTTTAATCACATAATTTATTATTTGTAGATGTAAAAATAATGTTATGTTATTGTAACATAATATTTGAAATAAAAGTAAGATTTAAATTGGTTAGATCTGTAATTATTAGTTAAGATCAAACTATAGATAAAAATTAGTGTAAGAATATTTTATTTATAATCACTTTTGTTGACTTTTAAATTTTAATAAAGTTCTCTTACTTTTTAAGTGCAATCATAGCTTTTAAATACAACATTAATTTAGAAAAAAGTACAGAATAAAATGAATTTTTTTTATCTTTATAGCATTTTCATATAAAAAGTTATAAAAGCAATATTTTACTAGACTTTTGTTTCTAATGCGTCATTTTGTCATTCTACTCGTCAATGTATCTTACTTTGTTTTAAGATAAGTTCTAAAAAACATTACGAAAAAATAACAATTGTGTATCTTAATTAGTAAAACTTAATGATAAATAAAAACAAATGCAACACCTCAAATTTTCATCGTAAACAAATATGTGCATATATTTGCGTGTCGCGCGTGAGTACATATGTTAACTTAAGGGTTTAGGCTCAAAATAAAATTGAAAACACACATGACACAAGCATACAAGCTTTGGGTGGATTAAAAATACAAAATTAAATCTAAAGTGGTGTTAGTGAAAATTTAAATTAATTCTAGCCCTATATTTATCTACCCCAGGTGGGAAAAAAACCTGAACCGGAACAGGAGCCGACAACCCGAAGCGGAACCGGTCATACCCAAACCGGTGGGTACAAGCGGGTCCAGTTTTTCAGAAAAATTAGGACCGGAACCGAAAACGGAACCGGAAAAACCGGAACTGGTTCCACTACCCGGCCAAGAGAAGAAATGAGAAGAACTAGTATCAAAGATCAGACGATCCCTAAAGATTTAACCGTCAAATCCACCTCAAATTTTTACAAGAGATTCACAACGCACATAAATATTTTAACATTTGGTTTTTTGCTTTTGAGATTTGGAAGTCTGGTTTTGATGGTTTTGACCAAAATAGTGCTGCTAGAAGATTTTCGGCTAATTATTTGTTTTTTCAGAGACTGTAGCAGAGGCATCCATTGGTAGGGAATGTCGATCAATGAGAAGAATTCATGGACGCCTGAATCACCTCACTCGGAGTTTATGAGTCAGTTTCCAGATGTTTGTATGTTGCTAAATGAAAAATCTGCAATTATTTAGATTCAAAGATGGTCAACGAAAGTCAAAGAGGTCAAAGATGATCCAACTCGGTCAAAAACAGTCAACGTTAGGTTCAGTGAAGAAGGAAATGTTCAGAACGCAAAACCGAGTCGATGGGGGCTATTTGGTTATCTCAATGAGTAAAAACGAGTGGGTTCGTATACATGAACCGAACGAATCAAATGTATAACTTATTTAGAATGATTTAAATGTTTATTATTAGTTTGATTATTTATGTTGTATTTGATGATGACTTATAGAGTTTAAGGTGGTGTTTGTTTTTTAAGAGGTAAAACATCTGTAGTCTGCGGACCACGTCTGCAAACCTCTTTTGCAGAAGAGGTGGACCAAACCTCTGCAAGAAGAGGGAAAAAGAGGGTTTGTTTTTTAACCTCTTCAAAACTCTTTCTCACTCTCTTCACCTATCCTAAGCAGACAAAAAAAAACCCTAATCTTGAGCCACCACCGTCGCTAGAGAGAATCATCGATTCCTGAAGATGAACTAACTACATTGATTCACGCATATGAATGAAATCGGAATTCAAAATAGAGGATGCGATGTTATTTTCTCAAATGAGACATTGTGTGTTTATGGTGAATCTGTGTGAAAATCAAGCAAAGTTTTTTTAAGGTGAAAAATGAAACCACTGGCCACTGTCACTAGTCACCGGGAATAACTCAATGGCTCCTTTTCGATTATTCTGCTTTCATTTCGCGAACTTACATTTACACCCTCCGTTAATTCAACAATGGTGGTAGCGAAGGAACCCTCGATCGAACGACAGTGGAGGAAACGGAGGAGTAGGGCGGCGACGGCGATGGAGTGGGGCGGCGACGGCGATGGCGGTGGCGGTGGAGCAGGGCGGTCGAAGGCATGGTGGATGGTGGTAGCGACGGGATGGTGGTAGAGGTTTGCAGATCTGAGTTTTTTTCTTTTCTTTTTTTGACCTAGAAGAGGTTTGCAGATCTGAGAAGTGGGTATACCATGTCTGCAAGGAAAAGAGGTTTCGCAGACCTTTTTTAATGAAACGTCTGCGAAAAAACAAACACTCTTCATCTTTCCTTGGTCTGCGGGGTGCAGACAAAAGAGGTTAAAAGAGGTTTAGAAGCTCTTTTTAAGAAAAACAAACACCACCTAAATTGACAAACAATAATCGACAACATAATTGTTATATTTTTATAAATGTCATTTAATCTTATGTAAAGATTTTATTGCTACAAAAGTTAGTTGTTTAAAGCTTTAATATAGTTACTTGGGATTTAGTTATAATTTATAAAATATAAAATTTGAATTATCTGGATTTTTGACTAAAAACAAATAGGACTTTGCCCGAATTTCGTTGAAATCAGAATAGTAAGTTTTTATAACATAGATGTCCTCAAGTACGATTTGGAATAGTATATTTTATTGGATGTAATAAGAAAAATTCCTTAAATTAGTTAATACTTATCAAAGCATCATAAAGCTCTGAACATCTATTATAATAAATCAAGGTTTCTCTGGACACATGACGTATTTTTAGAGGAACTCAACTTTGATTTTTCGTCTCTCTCTCATATTAAATACACATAATATTAAATAATAATATTAAATATTAAATATGCTTTTTATATATTTTTTTAAAATTAAGAAAAATATTTTTAATACACTGAAAATATATTAATATTAAAAAAACACTTTTTAAAAAAGCAACTTATTATAAAATATACAATTTTTAAAAACAATATTTTAAAAACAAAATGTTTAAGGAAACACATATTGAAAAAAAAATAGTGTTTAAAAAATAGTATAATTATTTTTATTGATAATCAACCTGTGTAATACACGGGGTAATACCTTAGTGCACGTATATATTCAAAGGATTGTTAGAGTGATATACTTGATTATGATAATCAAGTAAGAATGCATGGACAACTAAGACTTCGGGTGAGTTTCTAGAGCTCATTTTTTAGCTAATTTTATAATTTTTGATGCTATTATGATTTATGCATACCGAATAATTTTATACAAATAAAAATATAGTTTTAATATCAAAGTTCATATGCTTAATTTTAAAACTTATATATGAGCCTTTCTATTGAATATATTTGTATGATGAACGTAATATGTTAATATTATAACGAATAAAATTGATAGAACGTAATATGTTAATATGTTAAACTTGATCTTGTTCATCCAAACTTAGATGGTAACTTGATGATCATCTAAACTTGATACTCATCCGAACTTGAAAATGTTCATCCATACTTAGATGGACTTACTCATCCGAATTTGATCTTGCTCATCCAAACTTAAATGGACTTATCATTCGAACTTACATATAAAAAAACTACATTATTTTGCATTGAATCATACACGCATACGGTATTCTGAGCCCTTTTTGTATCATGCATTCTCCTTTATTTGCAGAGGTGTTAATTTCATCTTTCATATATACTGGTGATCTTGGATAGAAAGAGCAAGATTATTTTCATTAGACTACACTTTTGTGATTCTTTTATCCTTTGTTTCTTTTACATAAATTGAATGATCCTCTCTTCGTTTTTAATGTAGACATCTTCTGCTTTCTCGAAGCAATTATATCTTTATTTATACTAATGTTTAACATAGGTCACGATCCATTAACCACTTAATTAGGAACACCATTATGTACATACTTTAATACCAATCAGGGCAGGCTAAAGTTTGAATGTATGTGTATATAAAGTGATCTTAACAAAAACATATAAAAAGTAAAACTCACTAATAATTTACCATCAAGATTTTCAGATCCTTTTAATCCTCTTTCCATAATAAATAATTAAATATAGTCATATTAGGTGGTGTTTGTTTTTTCCAGAGGCAAAACATCTAAAGTCTGCGGGCCATGTCTGCGGACCTCTTTTGCAGAAGAGGTGGACCAAACCTATGCAAGAAGATGGTTTGTTTTTACTTCTGTAAACCTCTTTTTAAGAGGAGGAGAATATGGCCACACCAAGAGGGTTTATTTGAACATGCTCAGAAAAAAAGGGGGAAATCTAAGCAACCCCACTTACTTCCCTGTTTTTGCCTCGACGGTCGTAACATCGCCGTCAACGAGGCGCAGTCGCGTGGAAGCTGTTGTGGTGGCGGGAGGCGTGATGGCGGTGGGTACGGTGGAGGCGGTGGTACTCAAGAGGCGGCGGTAGAAGTCGGTGGTGGATACGGCAGACGTGATGGAGGTGGAGGTGGTGACCTCGGATACGGTGGTGGTGGCTATGGTGATGGTCGTGACCGTGGATACGGTGGTGGTGGTGGTTACTCAAGCAATGTGCATGGTGGTGGTCGTGACCGTGGATGGAGGTGGAGGTGGTGACCTCGGATGCGTGCACAAGGGGAGTAGGGCTGCGTGAATAAGGGGAAGAGGTGGGAAGAGTTTGGTCCATGTCTGCGTGAAAAAGAGGTTGGACAGATGTTTTTTTAATGAAATATCTTCTAAACAACAAACAATCTGCAGCCCCCAACCTCTGCCAGTGGTCTGCTCAGCGCAGACAAAAGAGCCCAGGAAGAGTTTTTTTTGGAAAAAAACAAACACCACCTTAGTCTGTTAACTCTTTTAAGTCATTAATCTTTCACCAATGATCCTTAGCTTAACTGGTTTAAGAGAGGTACCTTGTGGCTTCAATATTGGGAAGGTCACGGATTCAAGTTCTGGCATGAATAAAATACAGGTTTCATGCTAGGCTAGGGGTTTTCTCTCACCTATGGTGGGTTTCCTCCTATTGGATGTGAATATGATCGGGTGGATTTATGACCCGTCAGGGATCCAAATTGCCGTTCAAAAAAAAAGTCATTAATCTTTCAAACCAACTTAACAAAATTATCAATTCTATTTTTCTAATTTCTTCTTTCCTGCCTTATACGACCTTTATTCAGTAATCTACAATCCATATTTCATTAGTTGAGTGGTTGAATTCAAACTGTTTATCCAGCAAAGTTAGCCTAGTGAGTAAGACTTGGCCCTTTCTCCTTAGAGACCAAGGTTCAAATCTCACTAGCTGGGATAAAGATGCTGCTCCAAAGGAATCACATTTCAAATTTATCGTTTGAAGTTATCATCCGAACTCTTTTAACGTTGTTTTCACAAAAATAAGTAAATTAAAGAAACATATATAAGTTTAATGATATATAAATATTAGTAATCAACTACAAAACTCAATTTTTAAGCAACCTACCTTAAAACTCTATAGACACAAGATACACCAACACCCTATCACTTAGTCGGTCAAAATTGATAGCCCATTAATTAAAACCAAACCACAATCAATATCCTATGTCTACAGGTAAAAATAAAGAACAATCAGAATCAAACAACAAATTTGAACCTTAACATGTGAAAAAACAAGACCTCAAAAACAAAATTATCATCCAAGTATCACATAAGGATGTTATCATACAAATTAACTATTTGATCAACAATCAAACCCATAACAAATCTGTATAAGCATTTAATCATTTTGTTAAACAAAACTGAAAATGTGTTGAATTACACAATATCATCCTAATCTTGGTAATGCAAAAGTTTAGGCAGCAACAAGATTATAGAAGCAACAATATAAATATAATCAGAAACATCATGGTCTCAAGAACAAGAGTTCCATCATTTGTCCCTTTTAACAATTTGTTAGAGAGCTTGATCTTCACTAGTTCACTCTTCATTTTAACAATTTGGGTCTCATGATTCTTATGATTTTGTCAAGCCCAAAAAAAATTATCATAAAAGTTAATGTGGCAATTAAGAATTCTCGTGATAACAGCCACTCTCAAGGGACAATCCCCAATTTGAATTGGGCAGCCACTCACAAATAATACATGGTCATTACAATCGATGTGGTATTAAACACCTTACACCACCAAGGGCATTACAGTCTAGTGGTATAACGGTGGTGGGATAAAGCTCAGGAACAACATGGTCCTAGGTTTGAATCCCACAAGGGGTTTTCTCAAATTATTGAGTTTCATCCAAAACTGGTGACTTGGTGGTGGGTATGATCGAGTGGTACTGCTGGTGGCACAATAATATTACAGTGATCCGTCAGTGTTCCAAAAATTAACCATTAAAAAAACTTAACACACATCGGTACATTAGGGCAAATGCCCTTTGGTAATGGTAAGAGGTATTTTATGGTAATCACACATTATGTTGGTAATGGTAAGGGACTATCTTTTATATTGGCTCTTCACAAATTTCATCACTACATGAAAGTTTTCGTCCGTATGATCGTATGAAAAGAATAATGTTTTTCATTGAATTTCGTAGCCATGCTGTGAAGAACGAGACAAGAGGCACTATCGAACTCACGATAAACCCCAAGCTGACCCTTCACCTGTTGTACTTTAAACTTGTACTCAGGTGTATTCGAACTCATGATCTCCAATATGAAAGATGAGAGCCTTAACTATTAGGCTAAGTTTTCAGGATATGTGTGCATTAATGATCATTGCAATTCGAATTCAACTTTAATGTATCAAAAACTTGAATAATAACTCAATTCTAATTCAAACAACAAACATCATATCGTATGTCTTCCTAAAACATGTCATATGACACAAAACACTAAATATAAGTGATTGGGTTCCGAGGATGCGTTTTTCACAAGTATTTGAATCCTAGCCGGATTGTTGTTAAAGGATCATGTGGTTAGGCTGCATGAGTATGCTTTTACTAGTATTCGAACCCGACGGGATTGTTGTTCCTTTATCAGGCTTGCCAAATCCTCATACTTCTTTTCAACTAGCATACGTCTCTCAACCCCTTGTTCCGCTCTATAAACACACGCGTGCACACACATATGTGTTTTTATGTGCATATATGGTGTTATAAACCATATTTTCTTACACTCAATGACACATGCACAAGAAAGAATTACAAGTTCTTGATATTTACAATGGCATGGATGATGATCAAGGTCTTCTACATTATGATGGCTTGTATGGTGGTGTTGATGCCACATACGTTAGCCATGATCAGCACATGTGGTCAGGTATTCGACCTTTTAAAGCCATGCATAAACTACCTCAATAGAGGTGGTCTAGTGCCACGGTCATGTTGCGATGGAGTTAAGGAACTAACAGCACGCACAAGGCCGGACAATCAACGATCGCAAATTAGCATGTGATTGCATCAAAGTCGCTTATAGTGCTTTCGCTGGCATCAATCATGGCAACGCCGCAAGCCTTCCCGGCAAGTGTGGTGTTAATATTCCTTACGCCAGACCCAATACCGATTGCAATAAGTATATTTATTTACTAAATCTATTCGCAATTTAGTTTTGTATATGTTCTAGTTTTGTAGAATATATCACTACAACAAAATCAGCCTAATGCAAATTTTTTTTGTTAAAAAAAAGTTGCAAATACGTTGCATAAGCTGAAATTACATTAGTCTAATGTAACATTTTTATTACATAATTCAACTTTTTTTAAGTAGTTGCATTTAAAAAATTTGAATTAAAGAAAAAAAAGTTAAATTATGTAATAAAAGAGTTGCATTAGATCTAATGCAACTTCAGGTAATACAATCTTTTTTTTTCTTAATATAAACGTTGCATTAGTCTGATTTTGTAGAAGTGTATATTTTTGTATATAGTTTCTTATTTTTTATAATGTTCACAGGGTGCAATAATATTTATGTTGAATGCGTGAATATGGAAATTGATCGGCACTTGGGTTCGGGAGATCATTCGCGTATGCATTTCGATCTCTTTGCTTATTGCATTTGATTGTGTATATATCGTGTTCTTGCTATATATATACTCTCAAAATTAATCAAAGGTGTTATATGTAATAATGTATTATGTTACATGGAATATAAATTTATTTTTGTTGTATTTGATCTTATATGTCACATAAGTAATGTTCTATTATAATGCCAGCTCGTAACAAGTTATAATTATTCTTAAGGTTGTTTGATTCATTAAATGCTAAGTTACTAAAAGGTTTTAATCATTCGGATATTGTTTAAAGTTTAATAAAAAAGAGGATTGATGATGGAATAATGGTGTTCTTTCTAGTAAAACATACAGTCTTAGTATCTGATTGATCAAATAATAACCTCGTAAAGAAATATTAAGATGCTAACAAAGAGCCTCTAAATGTCTCATAATCGATTTTCATACGCCAATATTCATTAAATCTTATATGGTGTGCTTTCCTTTCCTTTATGCTTCGAGCCCTTTAATTTCCCCTAATAAAGAGTTTTAATCATCCATTTTTGTTTAAAGTTTGAGAGATAAGAAGCTACAGATCGAATAAAGGTGTTCTTTCTAATGAATCATACAGGAAACAAAAAATAACCTCTTAAAGAATCATTAAGATGCTAACAAAGAGCCACTTAATGGCTCATGATGGATTTTCATACCCCCAATATTTTACCATATAATAATCTTTATTTCTATATGATAATTTTGAGTAAATTATCGATATGATCCTTGTGGTTTGCTAGTATTTCGCTTTTAGTCCTTAGGTTTCATAAATTACCCATATATATGGTCCCAAACTTTACACATTTGTAACACATATAGTCCTTTTCTGTGAGTGTAATTTGGTCAATAATTTGGTAACTTAAGGATTATATGTGTTACAATGCAAAGTTTGGAACCATATGTAAGATCTCAAACAAAAAATTACGGTGCTGTAAGACAACTTACAGTGATGTAGGATCTCAAACGAAAAAGAATTTGAACAAACAGATAAAAAAACATACTCTTGTACATGTAAAACAAAGATTTTGAAAAAAAAAACAAAAGATTCGGGTTGATCTTGGTGGGTTAATTCGGTTTAAGTCAATAAAAGTGGGTTATTATAGGTTGCGAATCCTATGGAGTTAATCTAAACAATGAAATATATACACTTGAAGGATGTCTACTGATACGCCTATGACATAACACACTAACACATACGTTGATATACCACTTAAATAGTTAATTGGTAAAATATAATATATATTTAAAGTTTGATAAAGGTTTGTAAAATAAAGTAAATACGAAATCATATACTTAATTAATGAATTTATATTTATTATTCAGTTAATTTTTTGTATTTAATGACATGACTAAAATTTATAAAAACTAAGTTTGCATCCTTAAACTAGTAAAAATTAACATAAAAGACAATCTGATACCTATAAATGCTCGAAGTTTTTTTATAGTACGTATGTAATTTGTAGATATCAGTTAGTTTTTTAGTTTCTTTTTATTTCTTAAATAAGTTCAGTCAAAGTGTTAAATCAATATAAAAATTGGTTTATTTGATTTGTAAACAGTAGGGGTGTGCGTGGTTCGGTTCGGTGCGGTAATTATGACCATTTCCATCACCAAAACCGCAACTTCGGTTAATTCTAAATCCTTAACCATAACCATAACCAATTGATCGGTTAACCACTAATCGGTTAACCACCGGTTACAGCTCGGTTTCGGTTAAATTCGGTTAATAATGAAATTGTTGAAAAACTAAGAGAAACTTATAAATATGCTTGTGAATTATAGATATATTAATGATGAAAATCTTAGTAGAAGCTTGTAAAACTTTCTAGTGACTGAAAATGTAAGAAAAAAAGTAAAACCACATGAACTTTGATTCATTTTCTATTATATTTAGTCTCACATATAATTCATAATATTTTCATATAGTAAAAAGTGAAGATTCATCTTTTATACTTGACTTGTACCATAACTTGTTAAAAAAGCATACAAATATATAAATATTAAAAAAACAAATATACATTATTCGGTTCGGTTAAAGTCGGTTAATAACTAGCCTTAACCATAACCATAACCGAATGGTTCGGTTAATGGCTTCGCTTAACCGTAACCATCGGTTAGAGTCGGTTTCGGTTAAATCGGTTATGGTCGGTACGGTTATCGGTTATTTTTCGGTTATTGTTATATTATGCTCACCCCTAGTAAACAGCGTGTATACCTTTGAGTTATGAGGTTTCTCTTCCCAAGGCTTCTTTTTTTTTTTTATGGATCTCATGAATTGAAACAAAACGAAAAAATAAATAAATTCAATATATTTAAGTATACTTCAGAGTAATATAAGAACCTTGCATAATTAAATAATACATTTAAACTAAATTAACTCAACAAATTCTACACATGTAAACCTATATAAAGGTTTTGTTAACTTTTATAAAGTTCCAGAATTTATATTATTTGTGATTTAACATCCTTGTACCATCATGTGATTTTCTTTACATATATGCATAACCACGCTGAGGGGCGAAGCTTTTGAAGGGCTCGGTGTGTCTGGTTCATGTTGTTTTTCTGCTCAAAAGGGTTGATTTAGTAGTATTTTATCGAAAAATTTTCACTTGTAGAAAGTTGATTATAAGTCAAGGTTTCATTTAGTTTTTAGTCGCGGTTATCAGATAAACCGCGTCTGAAAAATCAAAGATAATTAATATTCAATTCAAATAAGGAAATTGTTTATTTTTTGATTTATTATATTTTTGACGCAGCTCTAGTTGTTTTTTGACGTGGTTTTGGCTTTATTTTTAGTCACGGTTTTCATTTTAATTTTAGTCGCGGTTTTAGGTTATTTTAGACGCGGTTTTTTAAGATGTTTCTTTTAGTTTATTTTTTGCTGTGGTTCGTTCTAATTTAGCCTCGGTCGTTTTAGTATTGTTTGTTTAATATTTTTAGCCGTCGTTTTCTTGAATTTTTAGACACGGTTTTATGTTAAATTTTAGCTT
The DNA here is from genome assembly GCA_009363875.1 of Mikania micrantha. NCBI lineage: Eukaryota > Viridiplantae > Streptophyta > Magnoliopsida > Asterales > Asteraceae > Mikania > Mikania micrantha. The sequence goes on along the minus strand of CM018691.1, from coordinate 24,193,220 downwards.
TTCGTAGCCCGTTGGAGTTGAAAAAAAAACCGGCTCTGCTCATATTTTTTCTAGTTTTTAACAAATTTAACAGAAGGGAATTGAAAACTATTGTCGTCTTTACGAAACTTTTGTGCTTAGAAATCAAATTAATGTTGAATCGTTTTCATACAACGATTGGATTTGTATTTAGAAGATCAGTGTTGCGAATCATGTTGCTATAATTTTTAAATTTATTTTCAATCTCCTCTACATATATATATACACACACATACGTAGATTATTTGCTTATAATATTTTAGATTTCATTAAATGTGACAATATTTACATATAGGCATGTGCTTTTTATTTTAGGTGGTTCTTAAAAATATGCCCGTCTAAAATTTATTAATAAATAGAGATGTATTTTTAGATTGTCCGTGTCAGGACTGCTTTTTGAACATTATATCTCATTTAGGATATGTATACGTTTAGATTCTCCCTGTCAGATGGATCGCAATGATTGGATGTACAATAGAATTCGTACTGATACAATATATATGATTGGTGTTTATAGTTTTCTTAAAAATGCTGAAGCGCATCGGGTGAATGCAGGAGCTCAATTAATTTTTTTGTCCATGTGCCTCATGTAAAAATTTCCAAAAATATGATGTCAAAGTAATTCAATTTCATTTGTTTAGACACGGCTTTATGTCTAGATATACTTGTTGGTCAATGCATGGGGAATCACTTGCTAACCGTAGCATGTCGTCGATTAATTTAAGCAGCGATAACACACAGAACAACTATCGATGTATGGATCATGAAAGTGACGCTTTGAATGATAATAATGACCATCTTAATGATATGTAAAATGATTTAGAGACTATTGTTGGTGATAATGAATATGAAAAATTAAAACACCTATTTGAAGATTCAAAAAAACCATCATATACTGGTTGTGAGAATTTTTCTAAACTAAGTGTTGTGTTGAGGTTGTTTATCTTAAAGTCTAGAAACAGATGGAGTGATAAAAGTTTCACAGATTTATTAGTTCTGTTACATGATGTACTGGAGGATGATAACGAGTTACCAATTTCATTGGACCAAGCAAAAAAATGATGTGTCCTATGGGAATAGGAGTTGAAAGAATACATATGCATGTCCAAATGATTGTTTGTTATACAAAAGAAAGTTCAAAAATGATCATAAATGTTTTAACTGTGCCACATCTAGGTATAAGCGTAAAAACAAAACGTATGAACTTCACAATGATGTGACGAAAATTGGACAACCAACTAAGATATTGTGGTATTTACTGATTTTACCAAGGTTGAAACGATTATTTACAAATGAGAAAGAGGCAAAATTAATACGTTGGCATTCAGATAATCGTATAAACAATGGAAAACTAAGACATGTGGCAGATTCACCTCAATGGAGAAACATTGATAATATGTATCCGGAATTTGGTAACGATGCAAGAAACTTACGATTTGGATTTATTTCGGACATGATCAACCCTTTTAGAAACACGAGTAGCCGTCATAGTACGTGGCTAGTCCTTTTGTGCATCTACAATCTTCCGCCATGGTTATGTATGAAAAAAAATACATCATGATGTCATTGTTGATTCAGGATCCAAAACAAACACTGGTAATGAAATTGATTTTTTTTTGTCTCCATTGATACATGACCTTAAAACTTTATGGAGTACAAGCATAAACGTGTATGATTCTTATAAGAAAGAATATTTTGTATTACGTGCCATGATTTTTTGCACAATAAGTGGTTTTCCAACCAATGGTAATTTGCCATGATACAGTACAAAAGATAAGTTAGCTTGTTCAGTTTGTGAAGATGAGACAAGTTCGATGTGGTTAAGCAATTGCAAAGAAACCGTATACATGAGACATCGAAGATTCCTTCCACTTATTCATGATTATTAATTGGGACAAAAAGGAGGAGTTTGATGGAAATACTGAGCACCGACAGGTAAAAAAACAATTTGATGCATTTTCATGAGTTAAAAATCTAAATGTTGTATAAGGAAAAAGAAGTCGTGCTGAGAAAGGAGGCATTTGGAAAAAAAGTCAATCTTTTGGGATTTTCCTTACTGTAAGCATTTGCAAGTTAGACATTGCTTAGATGTTATGCATATCAAGAAAAATGTTTGTGATAGATTGCTTGGTTTGTTGTTAAATATTCCCGGAAAGACTAAATATGGTATTAGTGTTCGTAAGGACATGCAAGAAATGGGAATACGTGAAAGGCTTGCTCCTGTTGCGGTGCCCAAGGGTTTTTATTTGCCACCGGCGTGCTATACAATGTTAAAAAAAGAGAAAAGAATGTTTTGTGAATGTTTACATTGTATTAAAGTTCCATCAACTATTCTGCTAACATTAAAAGATTGGTGTCGATAACATACTGTAAATTGCTTGGTGTGAAGTTTCATGATTGTCTTGTTTTAATGACATATGATTCCTATTGCAGTTCGTGGACTTTTATCAGAGAATATCCGGCATACAATTACAAAACTTTGTCTGTTTTTTAACACGATTCATTCAAAAGTTATTGATCCATAGTCACTAGATAAGTTGCAAAAAGAAATTATCATCACAATGTGTGAACTTGAGATGTATTTTCTGCCATCTTTTTTTTATGTAATGGTTCACTTTGTAATTCATATCGTAGGAGAAATCAAAGCTTGTGGTCCAGTATTTCTACATTACGTGTATCCTTTTGAAAGATATATGGGTTTTCTAAAAGCTTACGTAAGAAACCATAATCGATCGGAGGGTAGTATTGTTGAAGGATATAGTTCAGAAGAGGTGAACGAGTTCTGTACAGGTAATGATATCATAACATTTACAACATATTAAATAACGTATTAGTTTTGTTAAATATAGTTTTCAACGTAACACTTGGTTTATTGACAAGTTATTTGGATGGTGTTAAAAGTATTGGTGTTCCTGAATCTTGTCACTCAAGTAGACTAGAAGGGGATGGAGGTGTTGAAATTTAAACAATCATTCCAAGTTATGATCTTCTACAACTTGCACATTTTGTTGTCTTAAAACACATGACATGTATTTCGCCTTACATTAGAGAACATATGGAAATATTACGGTCGACATATCAAGGTAGGACGACGTTATGGTATGTAAAGAAGCATAACGAAGAGTTTTCTAGTTGGATGAAAAGTAAGGTAACAACAAATCGACAATCAAATGTTGTTATAATAGTGGAAAAGGTTGGAGCGAGGTCCAAATATTACAGTAACGTCTTACCAAGGGCACGACATTAACGATTATATGTTTTACACTAAGGACCAATATGGTAAAAGTACAATGCAAAATAGTGGAGTTACACTAATGGCCACATCAACCCAGCTTAACACGATGAATATAAACCATTCATCCTTGCAAAACTAGAAACACAAATGGCTATGCATATAAACCATTCATCCTTGCAAAACTAGAAACACAAGTGTTTTTCGTCAACGACTCGAGAAAACCAAAGTGGGATATCGTAATGTAAGGTAAACGACATGTTCTTGGTGTTGATAATGTCATCGAAGAGGAATAATATGACCAGTTTGACGAGCTACCACCATTTTCCGTCGGTATTGAACCCATGAATGATGTAATCGATGCCACAACATACTTATGATTTGACCATGACGAAGGGATATATGTTGGCAGACCACGTTGATTTAACTGATAAAAGTTTGATATGAAGTTATATTTTATTTATGTATTAAATTTAAAAATTACTTTAACTTTATTAATAATATTCTTATTTTTGGAGTAATGATCGAAAAGAATGATTGTTTGATAACTCAAAATATGTTCAGATGGTAAACCTCTTCAAACACTTTTTCCTACCCAGCAGGTGTGTTATGTGTATAATTGAATTGTTATATTAGGAGCAAATTTGGTGCTACAAATTTCATATGAATTAATTTGACACTAATTGGAGCTATCATTTTAAGACTAAATTTGTTACAAAATAACTTTTTTCTGCTAATCTAACATGGGCTTTTTAGAAAGTTAAGAACTAATATCCTTTTCTTTTCTTTTTGTTAAGTGCAAAATTCAATAAGTGTTTGAGATGGGATGAGGTAGCACAAAGTTGAAAAGAAAGAAAGAAAAAAAAAGTTAATAAATGAAAAATCATACTGTCGCAAAATTAAGTTAATAAAAAATAAATTGAAAGGGGCAATGCTATTGATGCTAATTTTGAGAATGTGAGTTTCTTTTCCATTTTCATCGCTCCATACCTTAACCCTAACCACGAACGCAGACGGCAGTTCCTTCTCCATCAGGGCTTCATTTGAAACTGAGAGCAAAAACCAAGAAGTTCCTAAAATCACCACTAAATCACGTCTAATTGACACGTTTTGAAGTTGAAATCCTTCACAAATTATCTCTATTTGGAGCGGTACTGTGTACTAGTTTGAAGATTGCCTTTTGATCAATAGGTAATGTATTAAACTTTGTTTTCATTCGTATGAATAAGCATTTATAGTAATGAAAGTGGTCCCTCCCTGTTATGAAAGTGGTCCCCTTTGTAGTCTATGTTTATGAAAGTGGAGCATATTAAAGTTGTTGTCTGTATTCGAATATATAAAGTTGTTGTCTGTATTCGAATATTTAGTATCTTGATGAGCAAATTAGATATTAAAATGATTGAGAAGGATATTATGTCAAAACTACCATATCTTGTTTTGGGTTTTGTAATTTTTTAAGTATGTATATATTGAAAGTGCAATGTCAAAACATGTTTTAGCTTGTTCCTATAACTTACCATTTGATTATAATTGTGTGTTAATTAATTTGACAATCTAGAAAATTACTTGATTTAAAGATTGAATCAAAATCACAAAGTCACAATTTTTACCTTCAACCAACTTGGATTCAAAAAAGGGCCATGTTGGGTATTGGGGTGGTGATAATTCGATAGGGGATGGTTGTATTGCAGGTCAAATTTCTAACTTTCTTAACATGTTAAACATCACCCCTAAAAAAACAAGCACCTTTAGTTATTCCTTGATCTGGCTAGTTATTTATTTAACCAAAATCACACTTACAAAACCAAGTAACTAAAAGTCGTTGTCAAAGTTAATAACAACACGATAAACTAAAGCCAAAGAAAGTAGTTAGTTAAGTATTTAATATATTCATCATAAGTGCCCTAAAGAAGCAAGATAACACTAGATGACATTTCATTCTACAATATCATTAAATTATGCCATCACCTTGTAATGGTAGCCATAGGGGTGTTTGGATTTAAAGTTTCAAGGTGATTATTAAATGAAAAGTTTAAACCAGATGAAACCATTGATTTAAACAAAATTGGATGGTTAGATGGTTCACATTTATATAAATAATGGGTTTCCTTAAAAACAGCTTCTTGCTTGCTTCTTTAAATTTGATTATTTTGACCTTAGGTAATCAAGAAACCAAAACAAAAAACAATTATGCCAAACAACGAAACTGGCAAAGAGAGTCCAAACACCCCCATATAAAGTTTTAGCTAGATATTAGAAACATAAGGTGTTTTATTTGAGTCATTGTAACCCAAATTAAGTACTTAGAACTGAAACTGCTTTTGCAACAGAAAATTTTCGACACCTATAATAGAATAATAGAAATCTTCCCCCTTTTATAACAAACTGAATTGCAATTACTAGCTAAATGGCAAAAGCTTAAAAACAATTAAGGGGTTTTGTAATTTTTTATGTTTGTATATTAAATGTGTATTCCCATGGTTGTAGAAGTCCCTAGGCGCTAGTCGGGCGGCGAGGTACCGCCTAGGGATTAATCGGGATTAATCGGCGCTAGGTGGATTGGAATTTTTATATGTAATTTTACAAATATATATTATATACACACATAAATATCAATAATTTAATATAATACTTCAAATAATTTTAAAAAATATACTTAAATATACTAAAAAAAGTACTTTAAAGTGCAAACTTAAACACTGAGTTCAAAGTTTAGAGATAAATTTCAATGTTAACTGCCTGGATTCGATGTTTCAGAGATATATTAAAGATTTTTGGTTGAGAAATGTCTAAATAATCATGAAATTGGTCCATTTTTACCATAAAAAAGTCAAAAAAATGAAAAAAAAATAAAAATCTGATTGGGCCACCTAGGCCGCCTAGGCCGCCTAGCACCGCCTAGCGCCTAGGCACCGCCTAGGCCAAAAATTAGACAGTAGATGGGCGCCTAGCGCCTAGGCGGCCGCCTAGGCCGATTTTTACAACATTGTGTATTCCAAAACATGTTTTAGATTCTTAACTTAGTATTTGATTTTACTTTATATGTTGAATATGTATGCCTTTTTAATAACTCTCGTTATTCATTGTTTTGTTTAATAGGAAAGGATAAGCATGTCTAAATGAGGTAAACGTAGTGTTGCTTTTTGTAAAAAGAAGTTGAGAGAGGATCAAATGTACATTGAATTTTATGAGAATCAACAACCTATTGGTCTGAATGCAAATCAATTTGATTCAAGGATTGGACTAGCAATGGGATCACAATTTCCAAATTGGGCTACAATAAAAAAACAAATTGCAAATGAAAAATGGAAAGACTTGTGGTTGCAAAGTAAGGTATTGTGTTTTTTATGTTTTGTAAATATTTGAAATAAATATGTTTTAATTATTATATATGAAATAACTATTGTTTTGTAAATAATCAGGAGTATTGGCATATTCCAAATGATGATGCAGAGCAACGCACAATCATGAGAGCAAAAAAATGCGTACGGATTTTATAAGTAAGTTATATAGAAAATACATCGAGCAGGGAAAAATCCGTGTACAATTAATCAAAATGGGAAGAATTTGTTGCAACAAGGTGTACCAATTAAGATATGGTATATGTTAATTATTTTATAATATTCTTATTATTGTAATATTTTTTCCAAATATTAATAATATAGTTTGTTGATTTTTTGTAGGCTAAAAATACCAAAGCAAGATTAAGTGCACTACAAAAACTTGATGCTCTGGATATAAGAGTTTGAATCAAAAACTTGATGAAATATGGACCCCACTTGTGGAAAGTAATCTACTTCTTAAAGATATGGATGACATACGTTCTAAAATGTACATTGGAGGTAGAAGAAGAAAAACCCACAATACATGACATTGCATATAATATTGAAATAATTACTAATTTGGTAAGTAAAAATATAAATTTACTGTGTATTTTAATTTGTCAAATGCTTTAAAAGTTTATATTTTAAATATATATTTATTTTCATATATAGATTGATATTGAGAAGAATATGAAACCTGACGGAAGTTTTGGTGATTGACAACCAGATCCATTAACTCAATTTCTTGGACAAAAGCATGGGGGCTGAACACGTGTCATTCCATCTGTAACAAATAATGACATACATACATTCATACAAACACACACAATAATGTAATATTTGATATTGTGTTTTCTGGGAGAACACAAATACGAGGAGACTATTTTAAAAGTGGTAAGCAAAGAGTAAATGAAAGCCTAGAGGTGAATGTGAGTCGGGAGAGGCATAATGTGGACGCGACCTCGGGTTTTCGTAGTTCCATTTGCACTTCTAGTGAATCACATGTCATGTATCCAAGTATTGAGGTAATAAATAAATATATAGGTCCTAAAATATAAGTGTTAAGAGGATGATGTATATATATTTGTTTATTAAAATGTTATGTGGTTTTACAGAATGTATGCCAATGCGACATATTATGGTCGTTCAATTCAAGTTGTGCTGAATTGATTTTAGGTAACGACTAGGCATATCCTATTCATGATAGATATCTTGATGATATTCTTATGCACAAACATTGTGTCAAGGTATAAGTTGATTATGTAAATCAATTTTTTTTTTGTATATTCTTGTCCCTGATGAGTCCAGAAAAGAAGAAATAGCATTCATGAAAGACACTGTAAATATGTTTATTTAGTGGCCAAGAAAAGAAATAAAGGTATATTTGATTGGTAAATAACTTTTATGTTAGTTTATCATTTATTGTACTAGTATTTACTATAAAAATTGTTTTTATAATTGTAGAATTTGAATGCCTCAACAAATAGTGCATCTCCGCAATTCCAAACCGCATCCGAGGCTCATGTTGAAGCATATGTACCATAGGTATTATATATTATTTTAGTTTATTGTTTCCTATTATAACAAACTGTTTCTTATTTTAGATGCAACATTCAAACGAAGATTAGCATCATTTAGAAAATTGTGATGATTTTCTCGCTGATACCACTTTTCTTGATGTTCAAAACGATGATTCTTTTCTTGAAATTGGATTGAAAGCATTTGAGGAGCCTTAATGTAACAACCAAAAATTTCGGTTACCGTTTATGTCCAAATTTTATATAAACGTTCGTAAAGTAATTACGATCAAAATGATATAAACAATAAAAATATCTGATAATGTATGGACACGTTATAAAGCTTATTAATAACGTGTAAAAATTTCTGTGGCCGTTTTGGTTCGAAATTTTTATGAACGTTCCCGAAGTGATGACGATCACATTAATATAAACGGGACCGTTATACGATAAAGTATGAACAAGATATAAGCTCGTGAATATTAAAAATATGTGAGCAAAGTAGAAGGGGGTTTTAAAAATAGAACCTCAAAGTTCAAGGGCCCTAAGTGTAAATTATAAATTAATTCAAACTTTAATTCAAAGAAAGGTGACGTCTGGGAAATCAGATATTTCATTTTAACAGACTTCAGTGAAGATAAGATTTCGTTCCAAATCTTCAAAAAAAACGATCAAAAGTTTTGAGTTCTCTCTGACTGACGAGCAAAGAAGAATAAAGAAGAATGGATCGGACTGATTAATACTAACTACACATATCGTTAAGGTATGTGTTCATAATTCTCATCCCGTGTTAGTTTAGTCTTGATTGATTAAAGAGACCAACACCATGTTTAGATAGAGTTTTGATGATGAACATAAGCTGGATTCGATTGGAGCCCAATTTCATCTAGATAATGATCAAGTTTTCTTGAGTTTTATGAGGATATAATATGTATGTGCTTCTGTTTGCCTTAAACCCATGTTATTAAACAGAAAGTTTAGCAACGCCCTAAGACGATTTAATTAAATAAGAGAATACGCTTATCTAAGCCGAGCAAATAAATAATCTTTAAGCATAACAAGATTGTAGAGATAAAAATGGTCAAAATGAGTGTAAGCGAAATTTTGAAATAATGCTCCGAATGAAAGCTACGACATGCCGAAGTTTCGAGCGGTAATCGTAAATTTGAACACCTTCATGATAAGTATTACAAATTTATCTCAAGTTATTATTAATTGAGATAAATAAGATTAAGTTTATAAAACTCTTTGGGTCATTATAGCAAGCTAAACACCCGTATTGGAGATAACTATAACGTAGTCGTTGTGCTACCGGTTTAGAAACCATGAAAAGAGGGTTTATATTGTATGATAAGGTTATAATCATGATAGGATATCCATATTAATATGATATCATTATGAACGTGAGAAAGTAAGGAAAGGAAGAAAGCTAGCAGATTGTGCCTTATTAAGCTCAGGTGAGTTCTTTGTAGCCCTATTTTAAATGTTTTATCATTTTGGGCTGGTATGCATGTTATGAAACTACTTTGTGAAAATGATTTGACCTGACAATGGTCAGGTAAAGAATGTTTTAAGTCTCAACTACGGTTGAGAAGTAAATGATTTTTCAAAATCTCGACCGAGGTCGAGCATTAATTATGATTTTGAAGTCTCGGCTACGGTTGGGCAAAACTTGAGCACTGTGGTGCAGATCACTGTTTATGATTATGATGGTTTAATGTTTTAAACCATGTTATGTATGAATGAATGAGATATGTAAAGTAATGTTATGTGAATGATTGTTACGTAAAGAAGTCTTGTACCGGTATGAGCTGTCAACTTCGGTTGATAGTTAAAGAGTCTTGTCGAAACACAAGCCTGTCGACTTTGTGTCGCCAGTTTAGGAAATCTTATGCATGCATGAGTTGTCAACTTCGGGTTGATAGTCATAGAGTCTTGTGCTGCACAAGCATGCTGACTTCGGGTCAGCAGTTCAGGCTAAAGTTTATGCACAGTATGATTAATGTTATGATGATATGTATGTTATGTATTGAATTATGTATGTTATGTATTGAATTATGTTATGTGATGATATGAATGGATAAAGATTTATTTAAAAATCTAACTTATAACTCACCAATATAAAGCTGACTTGTTTTACATGCATATCAGGTTGAATAGTTTGAGAAAGGATAACAGGATGGCTCGTGGCATATTTTGAGGACCACCCTGGCATAGACTGGCTATATTATATAACTGTTAGAAGTGTGGCTATGTTTTAACGTTTTTTAGTATGTGTATATTATCTTATGTCATCACCTTAAATTCCGCTGCTATAGTAATGTAATTATGGTTAAGGACTATGGGTTTGATGTTTTGCCAACCGAGGGGACTCCCGGGATTCGGGGCCTCTCAAGTTGGTATCAGAGCCATAGTTTGAGAGATCTGGTCATCCCTAATATCTGGACTTAAACTGAAAATGGGACAGAATGATAAGAATGCCAGTCAAGGGTAGTTTGATGCCACGAGCATATAACCTTAGAGCTTTGTTATGTTTAAGATATAGATTAAAGTAGTATGATGTTGCGAATGATAATGTATTCATGATTGGGAATGTTTAGAACTTATAAGTGAGGTAAATAGTTAATTACACTTGAGCAACGTCATTAACAATTTACAATTTTCGCAACATTTAGAAAATTGCTAAACTTTTACATCGATGCAAATTCGATCTGCCTTGCGAATTAGCCAAACCACAAAAAAGAAACCCCCCTAAATATGTATAATAAAGACCATGAAAAAAAACCAAACATTCGGGAATTTTTTGTCGGGTTATTTGGGTTACCGCAATTAAGGTGGGTTAACAATGAAACCATTCCCTATATATATATATATATATATATATATATATAGGGTATGGTTAAAATAAAAACCACATCTCAATGAGAAAACCGCGAAAACCATGCAAAAATCACGTAAAAAGAACGTATTTTTTTTAAATTTTTTTACATGTTTGTAACACTATTGGACACATTTTTATAAAAAAATCAAAAAAGCGCCGACCAAATATTTTTAAAAAAAAATATTTTATAAACCCATGTAAAACCTATGTAACAAAACGTAAAAAAAAATTACGTTTTGTTACGTAGGTTTTAACTGGGTTTATAAAATATTTTTTTTAAAAATATTTGGTCGGCGCTTTTTTGATTTTTTTTATAAAAATGTGTCCAATAGTGTTACAAACATGTAAAAAAAAATTCAAAAAAATACGTTCTTTTTACGTTATTTTTGCATGGTTTTCGCGGTTTTCTCATTGAGATGTGGTTTTCATTTTATCTTTTCCTCATATATATATATATATATATATATATTACTTATTAGAGATTTTATTATTTTAGTTTACTTACTTATTAGAGTAAATTACCAAGATGGTCCCTAGGGACCAAAAGTGAAATACTAGCAACCACAAGGATCATATCGGTAATTGACTCTACTTATTATATAAATTTCATTTTTTTCGTGTTCGTTGGACTCTATTCATTATTGCTCCAAGAAAAACACAAATATACATTTTAGATTCTTTAATGATAAGGGGCATAAAAAACCAATCTTGTTATCTTCTTACACAAGTAATTCAGAGTGCTTTTAGTGAAGTTAATTTCACATGGACAATGGTTCCGGTATATTTTCTATAACTAGTTTGTTTAATTCACTCAAAATTTCTAATAACTAACAAATGTCCGGATAGGAATGTGGATACATGGTGATCAAATATATGCATGATTTTGTCTATCTTTATCAAGAAAGATTTTCTGACGTTGTAAGTATTTTATATTTTACTAATTGTTTGATGTTCTTGAAGTTTGAAGTTTTGTATTTGTTTCTTATGCATGGTTGCCGAAAATGATATTGACAACTTACTAAAGAATGTGATGACATTACTTTTTAACAAGTTAGGTATTCGTTGAGTAAACTATTCGTTTAGATTCTAGTACATAAATTAAATTTTGACATATTGGATAAAGTTCTTGTTTGGATTATAGTAAACGATCACATTTTGATTAGTTAATAGCGTAAAGTTTGGTGTTTAATACATTTTAATATTTTTGGTGAATTAAATTTGTGCTATTAAAATGTTATAATATTTGAACATGAGGTTGTGATTTATTAAGAAAGGGTTGATTTATTGATTATGGTAGTAATCCACAGCAAATGAATTGCCCAGCTTATTGTATTCAGCAAGATTTTTGGAGTGATTTGTTGGAACCCGTATGTATAAACTGAATATGGCCTCTTCATTTAGTAACTTTCACATAATGACACTTTTAATCCCTAAAGTTTAACTAAATGTATTTGGTGGAAATACAATACATATATATAAAGGGGATTTGCCTTTAGTTGTTGTCTAACCCTAAATCAAAAAGAACGCACAGGAGAAAATCATCGACACCCATATATCTTCTCTGTTCTTATCAAATCCATCAAAATTTGACAACAACATAAAGGAAATCATGGCATCTTCTTCTGCATCAAAGATATCAATTCCAACAAGTAAGTTTTCCATGTTAATCCTTCGGTATTTCATCGTTCTAATGAATCAGATTCACCCAACATGTGGCATCAGAGATTTTGTTGATTAGTTGAATCTGAATAAGTGAAAATCAATTATCGACGGATGAAGTTTCTGTGAAAAACATGTTTCAGAAATTAGAACCGACGGTTTAACCACTTTCGTGATTAGGTTTAACCCGTTTTCACGATTGAAAATTCTCTGAAACACAAAAAAAAAACAAAAAAAAACAAAAAACAAAAGATTTGTTTTCAAATTGAAAACCTAATTTTGTAATTGATATATATTCTGGAAAGTGAAATCCTAACCGATTGATTGTTAGAAAACACTAAAATCAATTATTTTCATGTTTAAAATCACCATTGTGACATTGTCGTTGCATATGTTTACCGTGAAATACGATTGGTTTTATAAAATCATTTGATGAAATTTTAAAAATAAAACAAACCTGGATTTATCAATTTTGGGGTTTTGTATTTGCCCAATTTGTTCTTTAAATTTTCTACCAACGATGGAATCCCAAAATGTGCCCATCTTGCCAATCTTGAACTTACTGCTAATAAATCCGGTTTCTTCTTGTTCTGTGGTTCAAATTCTTTGCGGCTGAGACCGATTGCGGCTATTAAATCCTTGCCGCTCTTCGGTATCGGTCTCTCGATTGCGGCTTTTCCTTTTCTTGATTGGAGCTTAGAAATATTTTGGCTCAGGCCAATCTCTCTGTTTCAATCATCTCTAAAAGAAAAGATGTTTGAGAAGAAGAAAGGGTGTCTGGGTTTTTGAAATGGATGCAGGGTTTTCACGAGTGACCAAGTCTTCATGTTCGTCTATTTGTTTATAAAATATATATATATACACGAGACATCGAGATTCACGATTGAAGATAAGAAGAATTGGATTTATGGTTTTTGTTTAATACATATTACTGTCATGTAATATGTGGTTCAAACTTGTTGCATATCAATTAAAGGCATATTATAATAATATGGGATTTAATAACCTTTAAAATTCCTTTAAATCAAATCATATATATAAATAAATCCTAATTTTTATAATAATATGGGTTTTAATTTTGAACTACATAAAAGTGAGGCATAAAATTTAAAGTTACACGTGATTTATTCACATACTAAAATTATTGGATTTATTTTCACAAGTTTATGTTTTATTAGACTCAACGGTTTAATATTTCATTTACACATTGAAACCAATTATTAGATCCACTTAATTAATCATATGTATTTATTAGATAATGAACCCAAAGGCTAATTATTTAATGATACATTATGATGAATTTTATTGGCTTAGAGTGCATAGTTATTTCATTTCTGCCCAAAGGTGATATGTTACAATTATGCATGCTGTGTGTTCTAATTAGGATTCCTAATACTAGAATGTTGGTTGTAACCAAAGTGAAGCTAATGTTCAAAGTAGAATCGTAAACATTAGTCTATTATATGGGTGTTATAATAGATTCAATCTTCAATGTTCTTATTTTTCTTATCTTGTTCGATTATCCAGAAATCTAATTCATTTCCTTTCATTACTTATGATTGTTTAGCATCTCCCATAAGTTCTAACTATGGCATTGATCTACTAACTGGAGCAAACTTTGCTTCATGGAAAGATTCCATTAAGCTAACTCTTGGCATGATGGATCTTGATTACGCTCTTCGACATGAAGCTCCTGCTGCTCTAACTTCTTCAAGTACTACTGAGCAGAAGTTAGAGTATGATAAGTGGGAGAGGTCGAATAGAATGTCATTAATAATAATCAAGAACTCCATCTTAGTTGCAATCAGAGGAGCTATTCCTGATTCTAACAATGCAAAAACTTACCTGGATTCAGTTGAAGAACAATTAAAAGGATCTTTAAAAGCACATGCAAGCACACTAATTCTTAATATGCTTACGATGAAATACGTTGGAGAAAGTGGTGTGCATGAGCACATTATGATGATGAGCGACATGGCCCATAAGCTGAAGGGCATGAACATGGAAATATCTGATGGTTTCTTAGTCCATTTCATTATGATTTCACTTCCTACACAATTTGATGCTTTTAAAATCAACTATACACTCAGAAAGACAAATGGTCTATGAGTGAGTTGATTGCTATGTGTGTACAGGAAGAAGAACGTCTGAAATTGGAGAAACCAGAATCTGTTCATCTAAACACATCCACTCCACATAAAAGAAAGGGTAATTTCGTGAAAGGAGAAAGTTCTAAAATCCAAAAGTCAAAATTAAGTACTAATCCTAATTCAAGCATGTCCAAGGTGAAGCCTCATTGCAAATTCTGCCGTAAGAAAGGGCATTGGCAACGAGACTGCCCAAAATTCAAGGACTGGCTGACTAAGAAAGGTGATCATCTGTTTATGATTTTTGAGTCTCTTAATATTAACGTTCCTTCTAACACTTGGTGGGTTGATTCTGGTTCTATGGTGCATATTTCTAATACTATGCAGGAATTCCATACAATCCAGAAGCTATGAAAGGGCCAAAGGACAGTTAAAGTTGATGATGGTGTTGAACATGTAGTAGAAGCTGTTGGTACTATGAAACTTGTAACTAAACTTGGTCATTGTTTGTACTTATATGATACTTTGTATGTACCGAGAATTACTCAGAATTTAGTATCTGTACGTAAATTAGACCTTGATGGTTATGTAATTCATCATGAATGTTCAACAGTCACAATCACTAAGAATTCCCAACTTATTTGTCGTGGTCATCTGAATGGAGATTTGTATAAATTAGAACTAGATAACCAATTTTCAAAATCACTACTTTCATATAATATTAATGAAGTAACTAAGAAAAGAAAGTGAGATTTGGAAACTTCATCCATGTTATAGCATCAACGCTTAGGCCATATTTCGCGAGATAGAATGCAAAGACTTGTGAAGGATGAAGTATTACCAAATCTTGATTTCAGTGATTTTGAAACTTGTGTTAAATGTCTTAAAGGTAAAATGACAAAAGGAAATAAACGAGGTGCCACCAGAAGTTCTAGTCTTCTAGAACTTATACATACTGATATTTGTGGACCTTTTCCTGAAGGAATAACAGGACACAAATCATTTATTACTTTTATCGATGATCATTCACGTTATATGTACTTATACTTGATTAAAGAAAAATCTGAAGCACTAGATATGTTTAAGGTTTTCAAAGCTGAAGTTGAGAATCAACTTAATTGTAAAATTAAAGTAGTGTGTTCAGATAGAGGTGGTGAATATTATGGTCGACATACTGATATTGGTCAAGTTCTCGGTCCATTTTCTAATTTTTGTGGAGAACACAGGATCATAAACCAATATACCATGCCTAGTACTCCTCAGCAAAATGGTGTAGCTGAGAGAAGGAACATGACACTTATGGACATGGTACGCAGTATGTTAGCCAATTCAGGATTGCCTAAATTTCTTTGGACTGAGGCATTAAAGACAGCTGTTCATTTTGTAAATAGAGTTCCTTCTAAATATGTTCCCAAAACTCCTTTTGAGATTTGGACAGGAAGGAAACCTAGCTTACGTTATATGAAAGTATGAGGTTGTCCTGCTAAAGCAAAACTCTATAATCCTCAACAAAAGAAGCTTGACATGAAAACTGTCAGTTGTTTCTTTGTTGGTTATCCTGAAAGATCAAAAGGATATAGATTTTATTGTCCTTCTCAGACCACACGTATTGTAGAAACTCGTAATGCTGAATTCCTTGAGAACTCTAACATTAGTGGGGAGCAGTTCATGTCATGATTATAACCGTCACGAAATACAAGAGGTGGGGGATGAGTTCTTTATCCTTACCACCATTAACACCTCTTGTACATGACACTGCACCACCACTTGCTGAAGAAGATCCAATTGTTCCAAATGTTCCTGATATCCCTCACCAGGTAGGCACATTAGATTCTAATCAGGCAGGCCCATCACATACCACTGCGACTGCTCAACCCGATAATCAACTAAGGAGGTCATCAAGGTCTAGACGACCCACTGACGGGTGGTCCATAGGACAACCCTTAAGTGGGTTAAATTATGTTAAATCTTACACTTATGTGGTTATTTGCTAGAATTAGATGACTACCGTGGTTTAATGTTTCAGGTATGTCCGAAGCATAAAAGGAGTGAAAACGCAGCTTTGGATGGATGGCGGGCGAGTTGGAGCAACATAATGGTTTTTAGAAGAAATTGAAGTTATCTCCAGCCACTACCGTAGCTTATGGTGGCTACCGTAAGTTATGGTAGCCTCTGAAGATGAATTAACCCACCGTAAGGCAGTGGATTATTGGCGTAAGCAACTTGCTGCTACCGTAGTTTATGCTAGTCTCTGACGTAAAATTTGTAACTGCCATATATTCACGTTTTGGGGGCTTTCTTTTCATTATCCAATCATTGTTTTCGATCCAGAGCAGTTAGAGGGCGAATTTGGGGCAACAAGAACACTACTTTGGTTTGTTTTAATCAATTGTTTTTATATTTTGATGCGTATGAACATTGTGATGGAAGAGATGATCAACCGAACAATGTGTGGCTAAGTCTCATATGTCTTCCTTCGGATTGTAAGGTTTATCTTTGAATGTTTGCTGATGTTTAAGATATTTGTAGGACAATAATCTAATCATTTTGGTTATGTTATTGTGGTGTTTATGTGTTTGATTGTAATCATTGATAATGTTTAACATCGTTTTCTATACCATCAGTTCTTGATACCGCTGGTAATCGAGATTTATTGGGAGGGATTCGGGGTTGGATATTTATACAATTGATCATCGGGTGACAATCTTGCGTTCTTGTAATCCAAGCACTTGGTCCCCTTTTATCACAATCAAATGCATTTTCATGAACTATGTCTATGTAGTTCTTCCTAATTAAACATCAGTATTATCATTCATGAAAACCTGAAACCGGGGGAAGACATATCCTCTCATCTCTGAATCAAAACTTTGATAAGTTCTTGTAGTCAATTTTAGTTACTTAAATCAATCAATCAAATTTTTGAAAGTAATTTTCTGCAATTTAGTTTTATTTTAGTTAATTAGAATAGCTACTGAGATAACACATTTTCCACAAACTCCTCGTGTTCGATACCCACTTACCGCTAGCTATTTAGTTGTAATTGGTTTAAATTTGATTGAGACTTCGACCTCACGTCAAATTTTGGCGCCGTTGCCGGGGAGTAGTGCGCAACGTGTGTTAACTTTTGTAGTTTTGTTTGTTATTTTTCGGGTTTACGCTGGTTGTGTTTAGTGTGCAGGTATTACAGGTGTATGCATACTAGAGGCTCTCACAAGTCATCACCACTAGCGTTCGATCCGGAAATTGAGCGAACCCTACGACAAAACAGAGTTTTACTCCGAGAAAACAAAATCATAAACTCATCTACAACACATACAACACCTAAACTCACCATGGATCCACCAACTTCCACAAAAGGTCAAGCAACACCATCTACACCTTCACCAAACCTTACCACCAATCCTACTTCAACATTTGAAGTTCCACCAACCAACACAACACCACTCGCAACCACCCAATCTGAACATGCTTTTACCTATAACTCATCATCGGTTGTTCCACCCTTGTCATATTTTTTTCCAACTTCCGGTCAGTCATCTTCCACTCAACAAATACCACTAAACAAATTTCAACCAAGTTCAACAATTGTTCACACCACATCTACATTTCAACCACCTATCCAATCGGGTTTCCACCATCCAACTTCTCAATTTGTGCAATCTTCGGGTATAGGAGGAGATGGATTCGAAGGTGAATATGAAGAAGAATTTGGAGGGTATGAAGAGGAGGGGTATTATTATGAAGGTGAAGGAGGTAATTTGGGGAATCAAGGAGGAATGATTTATCAACCAAGACCACAAGTGGAACAAGTTCAAGAACCGGTTAGGCCACCAACGGGAGTACAAGAAGTTCGGCCACATGGGCCACAGGTTCAACGGCCACCGTTTCAACGGGCAATACCTTTGCAACAAGCTCAATACCAATATCAACAACCGTTTGCACCTCAAGGACCGATGCAAGGTCAAGCGGGTCGACCAAGAGTACCATTGGGTGTGCCACGGAGACATAATCGGGAGGCTGTGAGGGGCATTGAAGCACATTTTAGACCTGTTATTACCAACAACCCTTCACCGGTAGTTATTCCTCAAAACAATCAAGGGAGGACGTTTGAGGTTAGAACTAATTCTCTTCAAAGTTTGCCAAAATATAAGGGATTAGCAATGGAAGAACCTTATTTTCACTTGGAGGCATATGATTCGATATGCAATACTATTGGGGGGCAAGGTTTTTCATCAGATGAAGTAAAGTTGGTATTATTTCAATTTTCGTTGGAAGATAGAGCTAAGAGATGGTTTTACACTTTACCATCGGCTTCGATTTATACGTGGGCAGAGATGCAACAAAGATTTTTAGAAGAATTTTTCACGGCCCAGAAGACCAACGATGCAAGAAGAAGTTTGAGAAGCTTTCAACAACAACAAGGTGAAATGTTTCATGAAGCTTTCGAACGGTTTAATTTGATGATAAAAAATTGTCCTCATCATGGAATTGAATTGTGGGAATTGTTGAACGCATTTCATGAAGGATTAAATTCCGAAGATGCCCGTGATTTAATGTCTATCACGAATGGT
Organism: Mikania micrantha; assembly: GCA_009363875.1. Classification (NCBI taxonomy): domain Eukaryota; kingdom Viridiplantae; phylum Streptophyta; class Magnoliopsida; order Asterales; family Asteraceae; genus Mikania; species Mikania micrantha. The sequence continues at coordinate 24,173,932 of CM018691.1, read as the reverse complement.
ACATTCGGCACTAATTATGAGCATGATGATTGGGCGTTTTTAGAGCAAATGGCAGTTACATCAAAGCGGAAGGCTCAATCGTCAAGACGAGCAAGGCATGTTATTACAAGACCTCAAGTTCATGCGGCAGATGAAGGTAATGTGCAAACTTCGAATCAAGTTTATAATGTTTGCACAAATTGCAATGAGTTGGGACATTCGGCGGATGCATGTTTGGTGGGTGTGGTTGAAGGTCAAGTGGAGGAAGTGAATGCTATTCAAGGGGGTGGTCGAAATTTCAACATGAATTCGAACACATACCACCCCAGGTTAAGGAATCATCCTAATTTCAGTTATGGGAACCCGACGAATCAAGCCAACCCAAATTTCCAAGGAGCTCAAGGAAATTTTGTTCCACGCCAACAATACAATCAAAGTAATTTTAGAGGCGGAAACAATCAAGGCTACCAAGGTCAATTTCAACGATCGGGTAGTCAAGATAGTTCTTCGGGGCAAGTTTCATCAAATGGAAATGAAGTTATGGATATGCTCAAAACGATGCAACAAGATATGCAAAAGAGAAATCAACTTGATGAAGTTCGAATGCAAAAGGATGAAATTCGTGACAAGAGCATTCAAGCTTTGACCACTCAAATGGGTCAACTTGCAACTGAAGTGGCGGCATTGAAAAAAGGTAAAGGTCAACTTCCGAGCGACACTAAGGTGAACCCATCCCATAGTTCTTCACGTAATGTTCCTATTAACCAGGTTAGTGTTTTAAGAAGTGGAAAAGAATTTAAGGCAAATTTGTCACCGGGTTTGGTTGATGGGGAGGTTGAGGATATTACAGGTAATGAGAGTGATGAGGATGAAATTTCACCCTTAATTATTTCTAAGGGTCCAATTGTTGAAAAAGAGAGTAAAAAACCGGTGTTGGGTGAAGTTTTAGAAAATCAAAATGAGGAAAAGGGACCAAGTCAAGTCCCGTTTCCTTCGGCTCTAATTGACCCGGGTAAAAAGAATTTTATTTCAAAAAGGGGTCCTCAAAAGGAAGAAATGTGGGAGGTCTTCAAACAGGTTAAGGTGAATCTTCCTTTACTTGAAGCAATAAAACAGGTACCCGCATATGCAAAATTTTTGAAAGAATTATGTACCCAAAAGAGGCAACAAAAAATGCCTAAACGAGTTGATTTAACGGAACGGGTAAGTGCGGTTTTAAAAGGGGATCTTCCTCCTAAGCTCCAAGATCCGGGGACGCCTCTTATAAATATTCAAGTTGGAAATTTTCAAATGTCAAGGGCGTTATTAGATCTTGGAGCCGGAGTGAGTATTTTACCGGGGAGCTTATATGACCAATATGATTTTGGTCCATTGAAGCGGGTTGAGACAACGGTTGTTTTAGCCGATTTGTCTCATAAGCTTCCCCGTGGTATTGTGAGGGATGTTATTGTTAAAGTGGATGAATTTTATTATCCGGTCGATTTTTTGGTTTTAGACTACTCATCTACGGAATCAATTCAACAACAAAATGTTATTTTGGGTCGACCATTTTTAAATACCGCTCATGCTGTGATTGATTGTCGATATGGTACGGTCGACATGACATTTGGAAATAGAAAGATGCGACTACATGTTTTTACTAACATTGCTAATTCTTTTGGTGGTGATGAGTGTTTTATGGCAGATTTAGTTGATGGATGTGACCCGCATGAGTATGAGGAAGATAGTTTGGATGTGTGTGTTTGTGATTTTTCTGAACAGGTCCATGCTTGTGCATTGAGGGTTGAAGAAAAAGCACAAGATGATATAGCAGCTAAAGAAGGTCGTCCACCATGGACTCATCAATTTGAGAGTTTACCACTAACAATTGATTCAGGTACAAAGCCATCATTAGAGGAGCCACCAACATTGGAGTTGAAAGAATTGCCAAATCATTTGAAGTATGCGTTTTTAGGGGATAATGACACTCTACCGGTCATTATTGCCTCTAATTTGGAGAAGACTCAAGAGCAAGCGTTGTTGAAAGTATTGCAAGCAAACAAAATGCAGCTTTGGATGGATGCCGGGCGAGTTGGAGCAACATAATGGTTTTTAGAAGAAAATTGAAGTTATTTCCAGCCACTACCGTAGCTTATGGTGGCTACCGTAAGTTATGGTAGCCTCTGAAGATGAATTAACACATCGTAAGGCAGTGGATTATTGGCGTAAGCAACTTGCTGCTACCGTAGGTTACGGTAGCTACCGTAGTTTATGCTAGTCTCTGACGTAAAATTTGTAACTGCCATATATTCACGTTTTGGGGGCTGTCTTTTCAGTATCCAATCATTGTTTTCGATCCAGAGCAGTGAGAGAGCGAATTTGGGGGCAACAAGAACACTACTTTGCTTTGTTTTAATCAATTGTTTTTATATTTTGATGCATATGAACATTGGGATGGAAGAGATTATCAACCGAACAATGTGTGGCTAAGTTCTCATATGTCTTCCTTCGGATTGTAAGGTTTATCTTTGAATGTTTGCTGATGTTTAAGATATTTGTAGGACAATAATCTAATCATTTTGGTTATGTTATTGTGGTGTTTATGTGTTTGATTGTAATCATTGATAATGTTTAACATCGTTTTCTATACCATCAGTTCTTGATACCGCTGGTAATCGAGATTTATTGGGAGGGATTCGGGGTTGGATATTTATACAATTGATCATCGGGTGACAATCTTGCGTTCTTGTAATCCAAGCACTTGGTCCCCTTTTATCACAATCAAATGCATTTTCATGAACTATGTCTATGTAGTTCTTCCTAATTAAACATCAGTATTATCATTCGTGAAAACCTGAAACCGGGGGAAGACATATCCTCTCATTTCTGAATCAAAACTTTGATAAGTTCTTGTAGTAAATTTTAGTTACTTAAATCAATCAATCAAATCTTTGAAAGTAATTTTCTGCAATTTAGTTTTATTTTAGTTAATTAGAATAGCTACTGAGATAACACATTTTCCACAAACTCCTCGTGTTCGATACCCACTTACCCACTTACCATACATTGGGGACAATGTATCCCAAGTGTGGGGATGAGGGGAAATTTTTTGAAAATCTGTGAAAATTTTGAAAATCAAGCGAAAAAATGGTCCAAGTTTGAACACTTGAGTATTAGCCCGCATGATACATCGGCAGCCCATATCTTCTTTTTCTTGGTGAGATTTTGAGCCACTTCTTGAATTGTTGAATTATATTTTTCTTGATGAGAGTGGCAATAGGTGGGGGTATGTTAGAACTTGTGTGTAAATGCGGTTTGAGGCCTTAGCTTGATATGTACGTGAAGAGGATAAGGGCAATTAGGTTAGCCTCGTCTTGGTGAGTGTGAGTGTGGGATTTGGGGGGTTGGACCTCATAAATTATATATATGAGCATGGTAGTGAGAGGTCGGGGGTTTGGACTTTAGTAGCCCATTTGAGCTTGTAGCCAATCATTTGTAACCCGTGCCTAGCCTTCTAACAAATTAACCCGTATTCAACTCAGTCTTTTAGTATGTTCATCTTGTTTTAATTGTTCGTTTGTTATGATTGTAGTAGTTTAATGTAAAAAAAAAAAAAAAAAAAACAAAAACAAAAAGAAAAAAAAAAGCAATGAAAATGAAATGAAAAAAAAATAGAGTCGAAAGAGTTAGCTTGTATATATTTGCGTTTGTTATGTTATGATTAGTTAGAAATAAAGACTGGGTTGAATCGCAAGTTACTTTGTATATATATCCATTTCCTATCCATTCGCTTAGCCACGTTACAACCTCTAAGTCCCTTTGATTCACGTTCATGTTTAGCAAATTATGTAGGCGAAGGACTGATTTACTTACAAGTTTATTGTTATGCAACCACTCGTTTGCTTCGAATGTGTTCTAGCTTATCTGTGCTAGTTATTACTTGACACCGAGCGGAGAGTTATTGAAAGGGGTGTGTTATGCGTGGTTTAAGAAAAAGTTAGTAAATGAGGATATTTGGTTGCTTGATTTGTGTTGATCGCTTGGGAATTTGTGAGTTGTTTTTGATGAGTTGCTTGGGGGCAAGCAACGGGTAAGTGTGGGGATGTGACGGGTGGTCCATAGGACAACCCTTAAGTGGGTTAAATTATGTTAAATCTTACACTTATGTGGTTATTTGCTAGAATTAGATGACTACCGTGGTTTAATGTTTCAGGTATGTCCGAAGCATAAAAGGAGTGAAAACGCAGCTTTGGATGGATGGCGGGCGAGTTGGAGCAACATAATGGTTTTTAGAAGAAATTGAAGTTATCTCCAGCCACTACCGTAGCTTATGGTGGCTACCGTAAGTTATGGTAGCCTCTGAAGATGAATTAACCCACCGTAAGGCAGTGGATTATTGGCGTAAGCAACTTGCTGCTACCGTAGGTTACGGTAGCTACCGTAGTTTATGCTAGTCTCTGACGTAAAATTTGTAACTGCCATATATTCACGTTTTGGGGGCTGTCTTTTCATTATCCAATCATTGTTTTCGATCCAGAGCAGTTAGAGGGCGAATTTGGGGCAACAAGAACACTACTTTGGTTTGTTTTAATCAATTGTTTTTATATTTTGATGCGTATGAACATTGTGATGGAAGAGATGATCAACCGAACAATGTGTGGCTAAGTCTCATATGTCTTCCTTCGGATTGTAAGGTTTATCTTTGAATGTTTGCTGATGTTTAAGATATTTGTAGGACAATAATCTAATCATTTTGGTTATGTTATTGTGGTGTTTATGTGTTTGATTGTAATCATTGATAATGTTTAACATCGTTTTCTATACCATCAGTTCTTGATACCGCTGGTAATCGAGATTTATTGGGAGGGATTCGGGGTTGGATATTTATACAATTGATCATCGGGTGACAATCTTGCGTTCTTGTAATCCAAGCACTTGGTCCCCTTTTATCACAATCAAATGCATTTTCATGAACTATGTCTATGTAGTTCTTCCTAATTAAACATCAGTATTATCATTCATGAAAACCTGAAACCGGGGGAAGACATATCCTCTCATCTCTGAATCAAAACTTTGATAAGTTCTTGTAGTCAATTTTAGTTACTTAAATCAATCAATCAAATTTTTGAAAGTAATTTTCTGCAATTTAGTTTTATTTTAGTTAATTAGAATAGCTACTGAGATAACACATTTTCCACAAACTCCTCGTGTTCGATACCCACTTACCGCTAGCTATTTAGTTGTAATTGGTTTAAATTTGATTGAGACTTCGACCTCACGTCAAATTTTGGCCCGTCACCCACTAATTTTGATGATTATGTAACTTATCTTAATGAAGTTGATATAGACATAGGAAAGCATAATGATCCATCTTCCTATAATGAAGCCATTACAAGTGACCAATCTTCTGAATGGCACAATGCTATGATTGATGAACTTGAATCAATGGATAAGAACAACGTTTGGGAATTGGTTGAATTACTAAACGGGGCTAAACCCGTAGGATGCAAATGGGTTTATAAAACCAAATTAGACCCAAATGGAAACGTTGAGCGTTTTAAAGCGCGATTGGTTGCAAAAGGTTATACTCAAAAGGAAGGAATTGATTATCAGGAAACCTTTTCACCTGTTTCCCAAAAAGATTCCTTAAGGATCGTAATGGCCTTAGTAGCTCACTTTGATTTAGAGCTACATCAGATGGATGTTAAAACTGCATTCCTTAATGGTGAACTATATGAAGATGTTTACATGACTCAACCTGAAGGCTTTAAGCCGAAAGGTAAAGAACATCTAGTTTGCAAACTAAAGAAGTCTACATATGGGTTAAAACAAGCATCTCGTCAATGGTACTTAAAATTTGATGAAGTTATGAAAAAGCATGGTTTTGTTATGAACCAAGTTGATCAATGCAATTACCTCAAGATGAGTGGGAGCAATTTTGCTATACTTGTCATATATGTAGATGATATTCTATTGGCAAGTAATAGTCTAGATATGCTGCATGAGTCAAAACGATTATTATCGTCTAATTTTGATATGAAAGATCTCGGTGAAGCCTCTTATGTTATAGGTATTGAAATACATCGAGATAGAGCAAGTGGAACACTAGGTCTGTCTCAGAAAGCTTATATTAACCGTGTTCTAACTCGCTATAACATGCAACATTGCTCACCATTAGTTGCTCCAGTAGTCAAAGGAGATGTTTTTGGTACTTTTCAGTGTCCAAAGACCGAGGTAGAAAAGGAACAGATGAGATTGATTCCTTATGCGTCTGTTGTTGGGAGTATAATGTATGCTAATGTATGTACCCGTCCTGACATAGCGTATATTGCTGGAATGCTAGGCCGTTACCAATCTAATCCTGGCCTAGATCATTGGAAAGCAACAAAGAAAGTATTACGCTATCTTCAAGGAACAAAGGATTATAAATTAACATACAGAAGAAGTGACAATCGTGAAGTGATAGGTTATTCAGGCTCTGACTTTGCAAAATGCAAAGATGATAAAAAGTCAACATCTGGATACATCTTTTTGTTAGCAGGAGGACCTATTTCATAAACAACAGTTAACAACAACATCTACTATGATGGCAGAATATGTTGTTGTTTATAATGCAACTTGTCATGGAATGTTGTTGAAAAATCTAATTGGTGGACTCAAAGTTATAAACTCCATTTCACGACCATTGAAGATTTATTGTGATAATTCAGCAGCTATGAGTTTTTCGAACAGTAACAGTTCAACTGGCGCTGGATTATTTCTTGATACAAAGTACTTGTTCTCGTTCGTGAACGAGTAGAAGAAAATAATCTTTGTATCGAATACATTAACACGAAGGATATGCTTGCGGATCCGCTGACTAAAGGTCTACCACCCAAAGTGTTTCAAGATCTTATATCTAGAATGGGTTTTGTATAGAAGTTATGTACAAAACAGCATATGGTGTGTATTATTAAATTCACTAAAAAACTTATTTGTCTATGATTACATTGCATGCACTCATTATCCATAGACGTATCTATATACATCTTAGATTATGTATAATTAGTAAATTTAGTCATATGTGCTTATGTAATTTGTGTTAAGACTTAAGTATGATTGTTGGGGGTCTTGAATTGATTATTAATTCAGTGACTGTAACTTTCTGCTTATAGTTTTAATATGAATTTTTGCAAGTATTCAATTTGGCCAAAACTTAACGAATACTTATCCTAAATGGTTATCGGCCAAGTGGGAGAATGTTGGAACCCGTATGTATAAAATGAATATGGCCTCTTCATGTAGTAGCTTTCACATAATGACACTTTTAATCCCTAAAGTTTAACTAAATGTATTTGATGGAAATACAATACATATATATAAAGGGGATTTGCCTTTAATTGTTGTCTAACCCTAAATCAAAAAGAACGAACAGGAGAAAATCATCGACACTAGGGGTGTGCGTGGTGCGGTTCGGTGCGGTTATGGCCAATTTCAAAACCATAACCGCATGTGCGGTTAATGACATTTCTAAAACCATAACCGAACCGCAATATGCGGTTAACCGCACTTCGGTTAACCGCCGGTTTCGGTTAATTTCGGTTAAATCGGTTAATTAACCATTCTATTATAACCTAAAATAATAAATTTAAAATAATGTGTATTTTTGTCGAGTGTAGTCCAATTTTAATATATCAAGTCATCTCATAGCCGAACTTGTCCTTTTATAGTGAGTTTTCATTACATGTTTATTTTTTCATCGATGTGCTACTTCGGTTGTTTGTGGTGATAATGAGTTTAGGGAACGGTGATCAGTAAGATTAATAAATTGTTATGATTAAGGTGTATTTTACTATATATAAAGTGAAACTGATAGCATCTACTGTGTTAATATGATTAATATCATGAAGAACATCATATGTTTTGAAGAATTATATAATAATTAATAATAATAATAATAGTAATACTAATAATAATAGTAATAGTAATAATAATATATAACAATCGGTTCGGTTCGGTTAATGCGGTTAATTTATACATCAAAACCGAAACCGAACCGCAATGTGCGGTTAATCGATTATGCTTAACCAAACCGTCGGTTAATTGTTCGGTTCGGTTAAATCGGTTCGGTTAAGTCGGTTAATTCGGTTATGATTCAGTTAATTCGGTTATTTGCTCACCCCTAATCGACACCCATATATCTTCTCTGTTCTTATCAAATCCATCAAAATTTGACAACAACATAAAGGAAATCATGGCATCTTCTGCTGCATCAAAGATTCCAATTCCAACAAGTAAGTTTTCCATGTTAATCCTTCGGTGTTTCATCGTTCTAATGAATCAGATTCACCCAACATGATTATCATGAGCAGCAAATATAGCCCGGTTTGAAATCCTTTAAATGTCCAAATTTTAAAAAAAGTAAATGAAAACAGTGACTAAAAACAGAACAGGAAACCAGACTAAAATAAAAACCGCGTCTAAAAAAAGACAAAAAAAAACCTGTAAATCGCGACTAAAATGCCAACCGCGGCTAATAATAAATCCCAAACAAAACTAAAACCGCTTCTAAAAATGTGTATAACCGCGACTAAAATTTGGATGTAAAACCGCGACTAAAGATACCAGAACGGAAAGAAATTATTATTTTTTTTTATAAAAAACACCATAGCGACGTTTGCATTTTTTTTACATCTTGATCTTTAAAATGGAGCTTAACCCACTACAACGGGTGAGGCTAAATACTCCTGAAGTAAAAGGATCATTTCTGTAAATTTAGGACCATAATCAACAAAACAATTGTTTAACTCAAATTTATATACGTTTTTAGATTTGCATAAACGAATAGAATTTTAATAAACTTTCTTTTTACATAATAGATTTTTTATTATTATTTAATTCAAATTTATATATGGTCATGATTTACACTAACGTATAGTAACTCATAAAAATGAAATAACAAGAAAACAAACTCTCTTAAATAGTATGTTCAATGTTATAACACTTATGATTTGTTAATAGCACTTCCTATAATAACGCGAATATGTATTTTATATAAACTCATAAAATGAAATAACAAGAAAAACAAAGACCGTCTATCATTGTGATTTCTACAAAAATGGCACGAGAACTACTACATCGTGTGTTACGATTGAAAAAAAAAAAAAAAGGGTTATGATGATCATGACGAGATGTTATCGAATTTTGACCTTTAGGGAGTGCACTCTAGAGGTGGTAAAAAAAATAACGGTTTTGGAACTGGACCTGCCTAAATCAGCGGCTACAAACGTTTACATTTTCTCAGAGAAATCATAACTGGAATCGGAATTACCGGAACCGGTTTCATCTTTATCAGTCAAGACCGGAAACCGAACCGGTTAAACCAATTAAAACCATTCAAAAACCCGAACCTAAACGGAACTGGTTCTTGACTTTGTTTGCCAGATTTGGTTTCAAGAAACTGGTTTGAAACATGAATCGGTTTCAAGAAAACCTCCATGGTGAAGTGTGTGGACTGTGCCACTATGGACTTATGGAGTATAGGTTTAAAATTTAAATAAATAGCTTAAAAGAAGTGGACGATAAAATTCTTTTAACGGGCCTCTATATAAATAATGGGCCTTGGAGTTTTTTTTATGGTTCTAGAAATGGACCAATAATAATTTAGAGGGCCAAACCCGGTTTTTTTGGAACCGGAACCGGTTTTGACAACAATAAACTAAAAGTTTTTATATATGTTAATTGTATAAATTATTTAAATTAAATTTATTTTTCTAGCTTTTTTAGAAGAAAATTTATTAAATTAAATATATTTGTGTTGTTCGTTATTTGCAACATTTTTTGTAATAGTAACATATATTAGGAATGATCATTTTTCCTTCTCAACTATAGCATTTAGTTTTAATTTATTTTTACTTTTTAAGTATAGATTCGTATTTCCTATTTCCATTTGACATAATGAGTCAAACAGTCAATCAAGTAAAACAATGAAATGTAAATAGCAATTTACAGTGTAGCAAATACAAACAATTGGGTTTTCTGAACCTTTAGCAAATAGAATTAAGAACCTTTAGCAAATAATTAAATAACAATTAGCAGTATAACAATAGGCAAATAGAATTAAGATTAAATAAGAAAACGAGAAGTTGAGTAAATTAGGAATGAATGCCTTCACTCCTTTAGGCTTTAGCACTTAGAAATTAGGAATCTAGATTAAATGACAGTATGAGAAGTTGAGAAATGAGAACCAAACACAGCAGCACAAGCGCACAGCGCAGCGCACACGCCACACAGCCCCCTGCGATTAGGAATCGAAGAGACGAACTTGTTTGATTTTGGGATTTTGCCAATCACGGTTCACCCCTTCTTTTTGATTCGGCTGAGAATTTGGGGTTTCACCCCTTTGGGAAATGACCCAGACGACCATACGAAATAAAACCCTCCTCACCAGGCTTTCACTCCCTGGGACCGTTCCCTCTTTCTTTTTGTGGTTAAGCCCACGTATAACCACTGTTGTAAAAGTCGGTCTCCAAGGCCGAGTACTCTCCGAGTACTCGATCCAAGGAGTTGTTCCGAGGCCGAGTTCTTCCTGCGTATTACCCGAGTACTCCCGCCTAGGGCCGAGTACTCTCCGATTACTCGCTCCAGGGACCTGTTCCGACCTAGGAGCGCCTAGCGACTTTTGTAACTATGCGTATAACCCATATAATTTCAAAAAATGTAAGACTAGTATAATTTTTTAAAGTCCTATAGAATTTGGAGGCCCTAGACAAGGGTCTATAACCATAAGCCCATTGGGCCGGCCCTAGGACTCATGTATAGACACATAACAAATTACTGTAATACTGTTAGGAAAACTGTTGATTATTATTATTATTATTATTATTATTATTATTATTATTATTATTATTATTATTATTATTATTATTATTATTATTATTATTATTATTATTATTATTATTATTATTTGATATTGAAAATTATACGATATAAGTGTTTAAATGAAGGACAAAAGAACGTGACTAAGAGACCCAACTACCTGAAAGAAACCATATAATAAGATATTGAATTAACCAATACTCTCACGATCTGAAAAATATTAATTTAAGCGAGTTTATTCATTTATCAAAAAAAATTATCTGGAGCCACTTTTGAAGTTAAAGATATTTTCTTAGTTTTATTTATCTGCTTAATATTATACACATCTATACTGGTAAATAAATAGTTGATAAAGGCGTGTAATTTTATGATATATTTTTAACTTTTTTTTTTTGGTTTCTCTTTTATATTAAATAACACAACACATATTACTATCCATGGCACTATCTGATATTCTGATATCATTTTTATTCTTCTGTTTCTTATATAATAATAATAATATTAGTAGAATAATTTATTTCATGTATTCAATATAATTTAGTTATAGATTGCTATATATCTTTAACTAAATTATTATCAATTACTATTTAATCATTTATTTATTTAAGCCTTGTAAAATTACGAGTTTTGCAACCTGTTGATGAATATTTGATTTTCAGAAATTTATATTTAAAAGAAAATTTCATAATTAAAAAAGGTTAATCTTAGTTTTCTAACTGTTTGAGAAATCGTAAATCTTTGGAAAGTAAAAAGGTAATATTTACTCTATCTAAAATCACCCGTAATTATAAGCTTAATATCTTACTATACTAATAAACAAAAATCTTTTTTTGTCACTTGTTATTATCACACATCTCAATTGTCACATGACAATCAATAAAACAACCATGAATTAATTACATTTATTAAGTACTATTAAGTTAAGTTTTAAAAATTTAATTGAATGTGACTTAATATTATTTAAATTTTCAAATAAATTAATTTTTCTAGAATTGATTTAAAATTTTAAATTAACCCACTCAACAATTTATAAAAATTTAAATAATAACTTATATTGTAATTATATTATTTACCAAATTAAATAAAATCATTAATATTTAATAGAAGGAAAATGATAACAATTTATCTAGAAAAAAGTGTTTACAATATCTAATAAAAAAGATGCAGGAAACAAAAACAGATGAATATATACATTTACTAGCTTAATGCACCGTTTATTGCATCGGTTAAATAAACATATAATATATAGTTACTAATGAAAATTTAGTACAAGGTGAATTTTAAAAGAGTGTATTTTTTATATTAATTTATTTTTTATGCCATAAAAATATTTTTTATTTAAAATCATTACAGCTATATTTAATATACAATAAATTAAATAAGATAGAAGTTTGAAAATTATTGTAAGAACAATATAAAATAGTGATATGTGTACATATTATTCTTGGTTATGTCTTCATATTTTACGTTAATTTTTCATTAATTTTAGTTTTTATAATGATTTAATAAATAGAGAAGGTTTGAAACTATTATAATTTTATAGACAGATGTTAAGGTTATGAATATAATTTTTTTTTTAACATTTTATTGACTTTTGTTATAAATTTATATTGTTGTTTATCGAATGTAACAATATATAATTTTAGTCATTTAAAACTGATACACTTTAATAATATTTTTTCACATTTTATTCGACCCGTGTTACATACGGGTTTATAACCTAGTTAAATATATATAAAATAAAAACATGGCCGACTAACACTAGGGTGATATAAACTAGTTAAGTACTTTAGCTAATTAACGATCCTAAAAATTTTCCTTGATGCGGTTTAATTCGTTTATTATTTAATCCATTTTATTAATTTTATATATATTTATGATACTTTTCATATACAACTTAATAACTAGGATTTAGTTAAATTTATATATCATAATTTTATTTATAGAAATAACCATTTATCATAATTGACTTATTAGATTTAACTAAAAATTTTGTTCGACCTCATGAGAACAGCTAAAGTTTGATATGTAAAACTTGATCCTGGCCTCGATAATTATACATGATATATTTTAGGGCTTGAGCTTGAACTTGTTCAAGCTTTTTACCGATCTGATTTCAAATAGCTCATCAGCTCATTTAATTCATTTACGTTCCTAACCGACACCCACATATTGCATGTTCTTCTTTGCAATGGTCTCCCCCAACTGATGAAAAGGCCGATGACCACCCAACATAATCTTTATCAAGAACCCTTCTTCCTCTAATACGATTTTCAAATCCATAATCCGAAGATCTCGTTATACCCACCTAAGGCTCCCCCACATCCTGATTATTATAAAACCTTGCTACTCTGAGTCATTGTGTTATGAACCACATCTTCTTCAAAATCTTGCTAAAAGATTTTGATTATTTTATTTAAATTTATAATAAATACATAAAAATATATTTTTAATATCATTATTTAATAGAAGATAAATATGAAAAAAATTAAGTAAGAACATACAATAATATAACATGTATCGTCTTATTTAACAAAAGGTACAGATGAAAAAGCATAATAAGATTGAAACACAAGAGTGGGATACTGGGGTGTGAGTGGAGTGGTTATGGTCATTTCTATAACCAAAATCACTATTTTGGATAATTCTAAATTCATATGCATAACTATAACCAATTGGTCGGTTAATTAGTAATCCGCTAACTATAACCACACTTGTATACAATATTTTCTCCCCCAAAGGTAGAAAATGTAAAAGGGGCTGTGAACTCACCTGTTAAAGCAGTTCCGGTGTGTAAGTGTTCGTATCTGCGAATGCTAGCACCTGCTAGTAAGCACCTATAACCGTATAGGTGTGAGTATGTGTTTTGTGGTGTGTTGTATCCCGTACAACTCCAAGTGTCGGTGTGCTCAACCAATTGTGTGTGTTGACTTGTGAGACTCGACGAATCGTTGGTGACACGTTTGTTGTGTTTATGTGTCTTAATGCTAATAAGACACCGACACGCATTCCTATGACTAATCATGATGTTTTCACAAAAGTCGTGTTTCGAAAATTGTAACGTTTCCGTTTCGGGGAAACTTTCTATGTTTAGAAAGTTTCTATTTTTGGAAAATATAGTTATGAAATCTCATTTCATAAAACAAATCACTCTAGTATGTTTGTAAAAACACGTTTAAATACTTAAAACACATCGTTTGCGCATAAATTGTTGTTTATGCCACTTTGCCCAAATAAAGTTTCCTTATTTAGCAAGTTCTTACAAAACCCTGTTTTTGACAAAATCAAATATCCAAATGTGTTTCTAAACAATCCAATATACATATGACAACATCTAGACATGTCTAACATGTCTAGATCATCACAAATCTAAGACGTGCAACATAAAAGTTTCCTTTATGGCAAGTTTACCTAAATCATCATCAAATCAACAATATCTCAACCAAAATCAATTCTAACATTTCTAAACTCTAAAATCAGTAGATCCAAATCAAATACACATCAAATCACCAACAAATTCGTGCTCAATAGCCACATGGAGTTGCATGTGTTCAAACACACTTGCATGTGTGTTTTTACATCATGCATGTACGATCTAACGCTAGATAAACATTTAAAACTACCTTAGAGGACTAGATTCAGTAGGAATGATGGCTAATGAAGAAGAACCAGTGGTTGATGGTCGTTTATAGCTTCCTTGCTCCTTCTCCAAGCTCCAAGGACTCCAAAATCACCAAAAGGAAGGAGGAATGGTTTCAAGAGAGTTTCCAGGGGGTTTGGGTGCTGCTTTCAGAGGATTTTGGTCGAGGATTGATGAAGAAACTCGGAGAAAGTGGAAGGAAACCGAGTGGAACTGAGATGGGTTGATTTTATAATTTTTTTTATCTACATGGGCTTCATGTACCGCCGAGGAATTTGGGATCCAGAGCCCCCGCTTTTGCTTTGCGTATCGCCAAGCCCTTCGCCAAGGGGCTTTCACGTATTGCGACGGGTCCATTTTCATGTTATTCGATTTCGATGATTCGATTTCGCTCGTACTCGATTCCTAACATTTATCCTAAACATCTGATGCATATTTAGCACATAATCATATAATAGCACATAAGTTTGATCACCAACGTTCTTGAGACTCATGTGTGTGTTTCGATAATTCCTCGAATTATCTTTGATAGTCTGTGTTGTTGCTACGAACCGTTTGCATGCTTGATTAACCATAATCAACATGTATTGCACAATTTAATAATTTCCCTGAATTATTGTTTTGTGTTAGTATTGTGTTTGCCACACTAATTAAACATAATTTAATGAAATGCAACAAGTATGAATGTGAAATACGTAGAGTGTAAGAGTTGCAATTTACCTGAAATTGTCGGGTGTTACATCATCCCCCTGTTGAAAGAAATTTCGTCCCGAAATTTGGTTGTTGTTGCAGTGTTTGAGAACAAAAATTTTCTGGTTGTCACATCATCCCCTTGTTGAAAGGAAATTTCGTCCCAAAATTTATTCGTTGTTGTCGACGTTCGAAGCTGTCTGTTTGAAGAGATGGGGATATTTGCGCATCATTTGATCTTCACGTTCCCAAGTGAATTCAGGTCCGCGTTTCGAGTTCCATCGGACCCTGACAATTGGAATCCGACTTTGCTTGAGTTGTTTGACCTCACGGTCCATGATTTCGACCGATTCCTCTACGAACCGTAGTTGTTCATCCACCTGGATTTCATCCAGTGGAATCACAAGTGTCTTATCGGATAAACATTTCTTCAAATTCGAGACATCACGTTGTGAACTCCATCGAGTTCGGCTGGTAGGTTGAGTTGGTATGCCACCGGACCAATCCTTTTCAGGATCTCGAATGGTCCAATATACCGTGGGTTCAATTTGCCTCGTTTACCAAAGCGAATGACGTCTTTCCATGGCGAAAATTTAAGAAGGACTTCATCTCCTACCTGAAATTCTAGAGGCCTTCGGCGTTTGTCGGCATAGCTCTTTTGACGATCACGAGCTGCTGCCATGCGGTTTCTGATCTGTACGGTTTTCTCCGTCGTTTCGTGTACAAGTTCCGGGCCAATGAGCTGACTGTCGCCACTTCCGCCCAACAGATATGTGATCGGCATTTCTTGCCATAGAGTGCCTCAAAAGGCGCTGCCTTAATGCTGGTGTGGTAGCTGTTGTAGGAAAATTCCACCAACGGTAAGTGAGTTTCCAAGCTGTTGCCGAAGTCTACTACGCACGCTCATAGCATGTCTTCGAGTGTTTGTATGGTGCGTTCTCTCTGGCCATCAGTTTGTGGGTGGTATGCAGTACTCATATCCAACCGCGTGCCAAGCGATTTTTGCAATGATTTCCAGAAGTTAGCAGTGAATCTGGCACCTCGATCTGAAATGGTGGAGATTGGCACTCCGTGTCTCGAGACCACTTCCTTGACATAGATTCTGGCTAGTTTTTCCATCTTTTCGTTTTCCTTGATCGCAAGGAAGTGTGCTGACTTAGTCAGTCGGTCCACAATTACCCAGATAGTGTCACATCCACTAGGAGTACGGGTAATTTGGTGATAAAATCCATGGATATTTGTTCCCACTTCCACATGGAGATCTGAGGTTGTGTGAGTAATCCAGATGGTTTCTGGTACTCGACCTTGACTTTGGCACAAGTCAAGCATTTGCTCACATAGGTAGCGATGTCGGCTTTCATGTGTGGCCACCAGTAGAGTATCTTCAAATCATGATACATCTTATCAGATCTAGGGTGAATGGAATATCGGGATTTGTGAGCCTCGTCCATTACAAGGTCTCGTAGGTTTCCCTGTTGTGGAACCCAGACGCGTTCCATGAAATAATGTAAGCCATCGGCTTTTACCTCAAGTTGTTGCTCCATTCCCCTTAGTCATTCAGCCTAGGTTTTCTGCTTTAAGTGCCTCTACTTGGGCAACACATATCTGCTCAGGGAGATTGCGATGGATGGTGAGTTGTAAAGCTCGTACCCTCTTGGGTTTCGAGGTATTTTTCTGGCTTAAGGCATCGGCCACTACATTTTCCTTCCCTGTGTGATACTTAATAGCACACTCATAGTCGTTTAGGAGTTCGAGCCAGCGACGTTGTCGCATGTTCAGTTCCTTCTGCTCGAATATGTGTTGGAGACTCTTGTGATCAGTGTATATAGTACACTTTGTACCATGCAGGTAGTGTCTCCAGATCTTGAGTGCGAATACCACGGCTCCAAGTTCCAAGTCATGGGTGGTGTCGTTTTTCTCGTGGACTTTCAGTTGTCGAGAAGCATATGCGATCACCTTCTCTCGCTGCATCAGCACGCAGCAGAGCCCTTGTATCGAGGCATCGTAATATACTACAAAGTCGTCTATTCCATCAGAAAGAGATAAGATAGGTGCCCTACAGAGCTTCTGCTTGAGAAGCTGGAATGCAGTTTCTTGTTTGTCAGTCCAGAGATATTTCTTATCCTTATGGGTTAAAGCGGTGAGTGGTTGGGCTATCTTTGAAAATCCCTCAATAAATCGTCGATAATAGCCTGCCAAGCCTAGGAATTGTCGCATCTCAGTTGGGGTCTTTGGTACTTCCCAGTTCTCGATCGCCACTATCTTAGATTTATCCACATGAATCCCTTGTTCATTCACAACATGTCCCAAAAATTGGACTTAGCGAATCCAGAAGTCGCACTTTGAGAGTTTAGCATACAGCTTTTCTTTCCGTAGTAGTTCAAGAGCCAATTGAAGATGCTCTTTGTGTTCTTCCTGAGTCTTGGAGTAAATGAGAATATCATCTATAAATACAATGATAAACTTATCCAGGTAAGGTTTGCACACTCTATTCATGAGATCCATGAATATTGCGGGTGCGTTTTTGAGACCAAACGGCATAACCAAAAACTCATAATGACCATACCGAGTGCGAAAAGCAGTCTTGGGGATGCCTTCCTCCTGAATCCGTAGCTGATGATACCCAGATCGCAGATCGATATTAGAGTAGTAACTCGATCCTTGCAGTTGATCGAACAAATCGTCAATGCGGGGTAAGGGGTAACGGTTCTTGATTGTCACTTTGTTTAACTCCCGATAGTCGATGCACATACGGAACGTGCCATCCTTCTTCTTTATGAACAAGACCGGAGCTCCCCAAGGTGAGAAGCTTGGTCTAATAAAACCCTTGTCCAACAGCTCCTGGAGTTGGTTGGACAGTTCCTGCATCTCGGAAGGTGCAAGTCGATAAGGTGCTCGTGCGATAGGTGTTGCTCCCGGCACGAGGTCTATGCGGAACTCCACTTGTCGAGGCGGTTGAAGTCCTGGTAGATCCTCAGGAAATACGTCGGGATAGTCGCATACGATGGGATGTCTTCTATTTTCTTCTCCTCTTCAGTCTTGTCGGTGATAAGCACCAGAATGGCTATGTATCCCTTTCGTAAGCATTTGTGAGCTCTCATGCACGAGATGATGTTCAGAGGAGTGTCACTCCTCTCGCCATTGATGTCTAGGGTTTCTCCACTAAGGAAGGGTATGCGCACAACCTTGTCGTGGCAAATGATCTCAGCTTGGTTTTCAGACAACCAATCCATGCCCACTACGACATCAAAACTGCCTAGTGTAACCGGCATGAGGTCAATCTTAACTTTGTGATTTGCTAGCTCTAGGGTGCATTCTCTCAAAATATGTTTGGTTACAATAAGTTTACCATCAGCTAGCTCTACTGTATACTCAACCTCTAAGGGTGTTGGGGTAATGGCAAGTATCTCGCTAAAGTCCTTAGATATAAAACTTTTCTCAGCTCCAGTATCGAACAATACAGAAGCATAATTATTGTTTAGGAGATACGTACCTGTGGCAAGGTTGGGGTCGTTTCTGGCCTCCTTTGCCTCAATCACGAAGGCTCGTCCCCTCGTGCCATTTTTCCCATTGTTGTTGTTATGTTGGTTGTTGTTGTTGTTTTTCAAGTGCGGCAATCCTTCTTGAAGTGCCAAGGTTTCCCACATTCATAGCACCCCATCGGTGCTCCCTGTGGCTGTTGTGGGGTTTTGGCCAGTAATTCGCCCCTACAGTCTTTAGCTGCATGTCCCATTTTTCCGCAACGCTGGCATTGAAAGTTACCACTTTGTCCCTGTGCATGATGGAAATTGCACTTGTGGCATTTAGGGTGTTTTCCAGCATAGCCCCCTTGGTTTTGGGTGGTTGGGATAGGTGGGGTGTAAGCTTGGGTTGATCCAAACTTACGCTGTTGTGGTAGTGGTTGAAAAGTAAATGGTTTGCTCAGGGTGTTATCCTATTTGCGTTTGTTGTCTGCAGGTTTGGTTACTGCTCCACGGGGTAGTAAAAGTCCTTGTGCAACAGCCGAGTCAGTGAGCTTGTGGGTTAGTCGCACGGCTTGTTGCATGGTGATGGGGTCAGCAGAAGTACCATTCCCTGGATTTGAGGTGGCAGTCCCTCAATGTATTTCTCAATGTGTTTGTAAGGTGGGGTTACCATTTCCGGGCACAGGTGTGCCAGCTCATACAATCGATCAGTGTATGCCTCGACCTCGGAACCAATCATCTTGTGGTTCCAGAATTTAGTCTCAAGCTTCTGCACTTCACCACGAGGACAATATTCGCGGTTCAACATTCTCTTGAAATCATCCTATGATAGGGCGTTAGCTGCATCCAACCCTAGATTCTGGACGTTGGCATTCCACCAAGTGAGGGTCGCTCCCTCGAGTGCTCCAGCAGCGAACTTGACCCTGTCTTCGTTCCTGCAGTTGCTCATGGCAAAGGTCGACTCCGCCTTTTCTACCCATCGTAATAACCCGACGGCACCCTCAGTGCCTCTGAATGAGTGGGGTTTGCAGTCCAGAAACATTTTGAAGGTGCATGGAGGTGGGTTGAGATTTGCTCCTGCGATATGCAAGGAAGGAAGTTGGATTCAAAATCCATTAAAAGCGTTGTATTAGAAAAGAGTGATTATGGTGCAAGGTGGATGTGAAATGAAATTCGTCACCTTGGTTCAGTTGGCCCTGATTACACGCTCGTTGATGAGTGCGTTCAATTCTGTTGGTGTCAGACTGATGTTTCCACGTCCCCCAGCATTTCTGCGTCCTCCGCGTCTTCCAGCCATGATCTTCATATTGAGAATAAGTGTTAGTGTATGTCTGATGACTAATATAGTGTGTGTGTGTGTGTGTGTGGGTATTGAAAGAAAACATGTAGAGCTATCGGCTCCTCCCAGTCATGTGCAATCACATGTGGTGACGATGATGACGCCATTGCTATAGTGCGCGTAACAAGTGTGTATACAATCATGTATGCAAGTATCACAATAACCGGAGGATCTGATACCAATCTGTAGCACCCCGACCTTCCCGACCTGAACGAGGGTGCGAACACGACTGATCTGGCAGGATCGCAGTCTCCGGTCACATAGTAGCGAGACCTACATGTCTAGTTTCATACGTACATCCAATACTTGGACAAAACAGTTTATAAAATCAGAGTTGCGGAAGTTATGCAAATTATCAAAGTAGTTTAAGTTCATAAGTTGCGGAAGCATTAATAGAATAGTTTCAAAGTAACATAAGATTTAAAGTTTACAGAAGCGTTAAAAGATGTTAACAACATATGACATAACAAAATGATAACAAACGTTTAATAGACTAAGACACTATAGTAGATGCATGGACTCCATCCTAGCATCCTAGATTCCTCGTGCACGTGCCTTAGTTACCTGAGAAAACATGCGAGTAAAAGGTCAACACAAAGGTTGGTAAGAGCACAGGTTTTATATCAGCAGTAAACATCAAAATGCTTAAAGTAAATGTTTGCAGGTTTACATTTCAATACAATGCAATATCCATTGATAGCTAGTCAATATGAGTTATACCATATGCGGGTTCGCAACCGAAGCTAACATGCGGCCTCCCGCCATATCCATCCAACAAGATATTACAATGTTGTTTGGTCAATTATGCACTGTTCTGACTCTAGTCGGGGTGGCCATACGGCGCGCAATAGTAGGGCTTGTCAGACCCAAATAGTACTATTCAGAATTACCACGCTAAGCGCAACGCGCTATTAACGGTTCGAGATGTGTTTACTGAGGACTTATCAGATTTGTGGATGATTGCCACACATATGCATATACACGATATTAGCATGTACAAAAGTAACCAAAAGTATGTTGTTGTTCAAAAACAGTTGTATACAATATTTTCTCCCCCAAAGGTAGAAAATGTAAAAGGGGCTGCGAACTCACCTGTTAAAGCAGTTCCGGTGTGTAAGTGTTCGTATCTGCGAATGCTAGCACCTGCTAGTAAGCACCTATAACCGTATAGGTGTGAGTATGTGTTTTGTGGTGTGTTGTATCCCGTACAACTCCAAGTGTCGGTGTGCTCAACCAATTGTGTGTGTTGACTTGTGAGACTCGACGAATCGTTGGTGACACGTTTGTTGTGTTTATGTGTCTTAATGCTAATAAGACACCGACACGCATTCCTATGACTAATCATGATGTTTTCACAAAAGTCGTGTTTCGAAAATTGTAACGTTTCCGTTTCGGGGAAACTTTCTATGTTTAGAAAGTTTCTATTTTTGGAAAATATAGTTATGAAATCTCATTTCATAAAACAAATCACTCTAGTATGTTTGTAAAAACACGTTTAAATACTTAAAACACATCGTTTGCGCATAAATTGTTGTTTATGCCACTTTGCCCAAATAAAGTTTCCTTATTTAGCAAGTTCTTACAAAACCCTGTTTTTGACAAAATCAAATATCCAAATGTGTTTCTAAACAATCCAATATACATATGACAACATCTAGACATGTCTAACATGTCTAGATCATCACAAATCTAAGACGTGCAACATAAAAGTTTCCTTTATGGCAAGTTTACCTAAATCATCATCAAATCAACAATATCTCAACCAAAATCAATTCTAACATTTCTAAACTCTAAAATCAGTAGATCCAAATCAAATACACATCAAATCACCAACAAATTTGTGCTCAATAGCCACATGGAGTTGCATGTGTTCAAACACACTTGCATGTGTGTTTTTACATCATGCATGTACGATCTAACGCTAGATAAACATTTAAAACTACCTTAGAGGACTAGATTCAGTAGGAATGATGGCTAATGAAGAAGAACCAGTGGTTGATGGTCGTTTATAGCTTCCTTGCTCCTTCTCCAAGCTCCAAGGACTCCAAAATCACCAAAAGGAAGGAGGAATGGCTTCAAGAGAGTTTCCAGGGGGTTTGGGTGCTGCTTTCAGAGGATTTTGGTCGAGGATTGATGAAGAAACTCGGAGAAAGTGGAAGGAAACCGAGTGGAACTGAGATGGGTTGATTTTATAATTTTTTTTATCTACATGGGCTTCATGTACCGCCGAGGAATTTGGGATCCAGAGCCCCCGCTTTTGCTTCGCGTATCGCCAAGCCCTTCGCCAAGGGGCTTTCACGTATTGCGACGGGTCCATTTTCATGTTATTCGATTTCGATGATTCGATTTCGCTCGTACTCGATTCCTAACATTTATCCTAAACATCTGATGCATATTTAGCACATAATCATATAATAGCACATAAGTTTGATCACCAACGTTCTTGAGACTCATGTGTGTGTTTCGATAATTCCTCGAATTATCTTTGATAGTCTGTGTTGTTGCTACGAACCGTTTGCATGCTTGATTAACCATAATCAACATGTATTGCACAATTTAATAATTTCCCTGAATTATTGTTTTGTGTTAGTATTGTGTTTGCCACACTTGGTTTCAAAAACCAATGTGCAATGTACGATTCGATAGCTCCTCGAACTATCGTTTCGCAGTTGTTTGTGTTCAACTCATCTAATTAAACATAATTAAATGAAATGCAACAAGTATGAATGTGAAATACGTAGAGTGTAACAGTTGCAATTTACCTGAAATTACCGTGTGTCACATCATCCCCTTGTTAAAAGAAATTTCATCCCGAAATTTGGTTGTTGTTGCAGTGTTTGAGAACAAAAATTTTCTGGTTGTCACAGTTGACAGGTTGACGAAAAGTGCTCACTTCATTCTGATACGTGAGACTTATTCTTCGGAGAAGATGGCGGAGGTTTATATAAAGGAAGTGGTGTCAAGACATGTGGTACCGGTGTCTATTGTATCTGATAAAGACACCCGCTTTACCTCACACTTTTGGAGGAAATTTCAGGAAGAAGTAGGCACCAAACTCTTGCTGAGCACGGCGTATCATCCTCAAACGAATGGTAAGAGTGAACGGGCCATCAAGACATTGGAGGACATGCTTCGTGCATGTATTATCAATTTTGGGGGAAATTGGGATGATTATTTGATGTTGGCAGAATTCTCTTACAACAATAGTTATCATTCCAGTCTTGGAATGCCTCCGTATGAGATGCTTTATGGGAGAAAATGTCATGCCCCGTTTGTTGGGATGAAGTCGGTCAATGAGAAATTGCAGAAAAAGAGGTGATTAAGGTGACTAATGCAAAGATTGATCAAATACGAGCTCATTTGAAAGTGGCTCAAGACCGACAGAAATCGTATGCGGATAAACAGAGAAGACCAATTGAGTTCCAGGTGGGGGACTATGTGTTGTTGAAAGTTTCTCTGTGGAAAGGATTAATTCGATTTTGTAAGCGCGGGAAGCTAAGTCCACACTTCATTGGTCCTTTTAGGATCATTGCTCGGGTTGGTGAAGTTGCTTATCGTCTCGAACTACCGGACGAGCTAAGTGGCATTCATAACACTTTTCATGTGTCTCGTTTGAGAAAGTGTTTGGCGGATGAGTCAGCTTATGTGCCTTTGGAAGATGTGGAAGTTGTTGACAAATTGAATTATGTGGAGTAACCGGTGGCAACATTAGACCGAAAGATAAAACGACTTAGAAACAAGTCGTTGAACCAAGTCAAGGTGCAATGGAAGAAAAGGTGAGAATCCGACACAACACGGGAGTCGAAAGATGAAATGAAGAAATTCTATCCCTTTTTTTGATATGTAAACTAATTTCGGGGACGAAACCCCGTTAAGGGGGGGAGAATTTGTAACGACCCGATTTAACTAATTATTAAAATAATCGATATGTGATTTAATTTTAAGTTAAATGGTGTTGTTATGTGTTGTTTAGTAAGTTAAAAAATATTCATTGTAAACATTAGAAAATGTTAAATAGGAAGTGGAGGGACTGAAATTGTCAATAGTTGAAAGACAACTTAAAAGGGGGAGTATATATATGGTCCATCATGGTCAAAATCAGAAAAGTGGTATGGGATTAGAAAAGGGCGACGACAAGGGGGAGAAAAGGAGAAGAATTCTGGTTTTGAACCAAAATTGACCTACTAAAACCGTTTTGATCTTGAATGCAAGCTTGATTTTGTGTTGTTTATCCAATTTCACAGCTCTAGGTATGTTATTGCTTATGTCTTGTTGAATGTTTGTGGGTTTGCATGTGGGTGGGGTTAGAGGATGATTAAATCCAAATGCTTGGATGTTTGATGTAGTTTAGCACATGTGTTGTGTGGATTGTGGAGTAAGGTGATAATCAACTAATCCAACCATGTAATATGTAAACTCTTGAAAACCTAGAGTTGAGTTTTTGGGGAAATTATGGTTTGGGTGAAATTGGTGAGTTGAATAATCTAGAGTTTTGAATTAGTGAATGGAAATGTTGATATTTTAAAAATGTTGATGTTGTGGTGTTATAAAAACCTGCACATAAGGTGTTTGAGGGAATGCCTCAAACAACTTAAATGCAAGAATAATTTTGATTGTTTGTGAACTTGGGAGAAATGGTTCATAAACACAAATAAATGATTGATTAGTGGTTTTTAGCCTAATTTCATATGTTGAAAGCAATTGGAATGTAAATTGATGAATTAGGAGAATTTGACTATAGTAAAGTCAAATATGATGATAATGGGTCAAAGTGGTGGAAGTTTGTTTCTTGTGTATTGTTCCTAGATTGAATGTATATGTGTGATAATATGATCTAGGAGGTGGAAGTATCAACCAAAGACCCGGTAAAGAGAAAGTTGAGCCAAGTGGAACTAAGGATGAAGGTGAATAAACCTATCCATGAATAAGCAACCATAAGACTTATTCATGTTTGTTAATGTTTGACTTATTGGTTTGCATAATGTGGTGTCTTGTAGTAGTAGTTGTTTGTTATGTGGTGTATGCATAATATATGTTGGTGTCAATATATGATAGAGGATAATTGACACATAACTTGGGTGATGATCCACACTTGTGTGGAATTGGATGTAAGACCACAAAATTGGTGGCATTCATGGGGATGATCCACATTCGTGTGGAAGAATATGTAAGTCCATACTCATATGGCAAAAAGGGGGATGATCCACATGCGTGTGGAAGTAGATGTAGAACCACTATTGAGTGGTATTGGGGAGGATCCACATTCGTGTGGAAGGAAATGGCTTGGTGGAAATTAAATGGGAAATTTTGACCCGTTAAGAAATAATTGGTAATCAATTATGATTAAGTATGTTGATAATAATGAAATTATGATCTTAGAAATGATTATAAATGTGATATATTGAGTTTGGAATGTATCTTAATACCCCGGAATGTTGAGAAATGGTTTTTGGTGCTTAGAACGCGAAAAAGGTGGAAATTTGCTGTAGGAGCATACAGTACGCTGCAAGGGGAGTACTGTACGCCGGCCACAGTATGGTACGTCCAAACCATTCTGTTGTACGCTGGTGCTCTGGCGTATCGTACTCCGGGGCTGTAGTACCATACGCCGGGCAGTGTAATTTTCCCGGATTTCGATTTCTTTTATAGAATTGATTCCGGAAATTGTTGGGGTTATCTCACTTAGTCCTTTTGGACTAACACTTGATTGTTTGTGGTTGTTTCAGGTCAAAAGTAGGTTCGGCTACGCTTTGGAGTGATCAGACGGTTAAAGGGATCGAACCATGTTTTTTGTAAAGATAAAGCAAATGGGTTGTAATTTTGAAAACTACTCTTTTAACGCATAGTAGTGTTTTGTAAGTACTATAAACAAGTCTAGTTTGTCATGTTAGTGCGTTAAATGATTTTGGTTGAATTGTAATGGTTTTAAAATCGATGAATCTAGGACCTAAATTTTGTAAATTCCGCAATTATGTTAAATGTTATGTTTTGAGAATTGGGTGTCACATTAACCCATAATATTTTCATCTAATAAATAAGTTATAGTTCATCTTATATACTTAACTTGCATTTTAACTGTTTGAAAAGAAAAGGAAACACACACTACAAATATTAAAAAAAAAACAAATATACAATAATCGGTTCGGTTTGATTAGAGTAGGTTAATGGCTTGACTTAACCATAACCATAACCGAATGAGTCGTCGGTTAATGGCTTAGTTTAACCATAACCATTGGTTTCGGTTAAAATAGGTTATAGATCAGTGCGGTTATCGATTATTTTTTGGTTACGGTTATATTATACTCGCCCCTAGACTGATATATATCAATGTTGCTACTCATTTATTAGTATAGATTTAATACTCTTTTTTTTCTCTAATCTGCGTCTTCAAACCCATTATTTGAAAATACGACTTAAAAATCTGAATAAAAATTGTTAGTCTACTTATAAATTTATGTTAGAATAATAAATCAGACATCATACGTTTACCTTTCTTCATTTTAATTTTTTCAATTAAGATGATCCCATTAAAATGCAAAATCAGAAACAGTTTCAGTTTATGTGGACGCCTGTTTAGCATAAATTAAGCATCATTGTGTTACAATCTAAAGGGCGTGATATGAACATGTTATTTCAATGTTTCAACTTTAGTAAAAAGAATTATATATACACATACACACGTGTATTTGAATTTGAATAAAAATCACTTAAGATAGTCATTTGTCAGAAAAATACAAATTTTATAATTGTTAGTGTACAATACGCATTTAGATGACAATCAATATTATCCGGTTTGTTATAAGGACTTTGTAAATATTTTATTTTTCCTTTTTACCTGAGGATGTTATTTATCTTGAGATTTGTCTCATTTAATTCACTTAATTATTGAGTTTTCCTATCATTCATAACCAATACGATCAAAATGTGTTTGTGATATATGAATGAAACATTCCATGTGGTTAGCATCTTTATTCTCATTATAATTAAATGAAGTGAATTTGTATAAGGTAATCTAAAACATCATCTTGTGTCTCGTTGTCTCATATGAGTTTCGTACCATCATCATAAATAGTAAAAAACACGAGTGACTTTTATATCATTAGTAATATTCAGCTTCACATATTACTCAATATTGTCCATTTTGCCTAAAACAAGATTACAAATTTGTTTTTGGTCGCTTAAATAAAAATTTCTTAGTAGGTCTGTTTCTTTCACTTGTATGATTTTAACTGAAATTTTCTTTCATTCCTAAAATACATACGCGATATTCGGGGCGATTGTTTGTTATGGCCTAGTATGCCTTGTGTTGGAAATAATAGCACACGATGAAGTGAAAATGCATAAAGTGTCACAATAGTACTTGTTAAAGGGGGAATAATCAAGATTCATGTGAGTAGAAGATATATAAGAGACGGGGATCTCAAGTTCTCAAGAAATGTGTATGTATGTATTTATATCAATGTTAATACATAACAACTTGAGCTAAATAAATTATGAGAATTACATAAACACGTACATATAACTATTGTTTTATATGTGATGTATAAAATGGTTTTTAAAAGTATGATTTCTCTCTCACTAGCCAGTGGTGTTAATCAGGTCGGATTACGAGTTATTTGGTTTATTTATAGTTATTTGGATTTGAATTCTTTTATCTCATCCGACCCGAATCAATCCGAATTAGGATTCGTTTCGGATTCAGAAAAATCAGAACAACGTGAACTCGAATAACCCGAATAAACCTCAATATAAATTTCCTATTTTTTTTTTCGTTCTTGTTTCGGCTATTTACTTTTTCCTGTATTTTGGTTTCTAAAATTAAATGTTTTACTAGTTTATATTTGCAATATAACACTTTAAAGTTCAAAATTTAAAAACGATTTCAAATCTATCATGAGAATGTAGTTTAAATAAATTCTCTGATTCATAAAGAAACACCCAAAGACCTTGAATAAAGCGAAATTAATAATGGTACATTGGCTCGTAATCGGATTATTTGGATATCATACAACCCGAATTGCACGAAACCTGGAATCCGAACCCGAACCAAATATCCGAATAACTTTGCCCAAATCAGACATACCCAACCCGAATTAAGATTTGAATCGAGTTTTTGATTTCATATATGATTTTGGTTTTGGTTTTTTCATAAATAGGATTCTTCTTTTGAACATCCCTATCTTTCACTATGTACGATTTTTTTTCCTAGCATCACCTCAAATTATTTAATAGTTGATAAGAAATTACTATATATCTAATAAATAATTAAGTTTTTTTTATCACATGTTGTAATTTTATAATCTTAAAATTAAATTTTTTTATCGTTTGATTTTTTCCTCATGTCATCATATTGATTCTTAGTCTTATCAATCACTATCTATTTTTATATTAATAAGTGGAATATATAGATTTTAATCTAGTAAATTTATAAATAAACAAAAAAAATAGTAAAAGTAAAAAAAGAAACAATATATTGAAAACATGACAAAGTACATACCAATTAATCTCTCTTTTCAGTTCTCACACATTATATAATGAACAAACCACACCCTAACCAACACAATTCATACAAATCTTATTTCTTAAACTCTAAACAATCATAAACTCATAGCAGAGAAAAACAATGGCAGGTGGAGCAAAGGCATATTTGATAGTGATGCTCGTCGCCATGGTAGTAGCAATCATGTCGTGTTTAACTGATAGCGCGATAACATGCGAGTTAGTGGTGAGTAGCCTAACACCATGTGAAACCTACCTGACTAAAGGTGATATTGTGCCTAGTGTATGTTGCGATGGTGTGAAGTCGTTGTACAAGGATGCTGAAACCACCGAAGACCGCCAAACGGCTTGCCGATGCATGGAGCAAGCCGCTACGTTGGTCCCCGGGATTAATGTCGAATACGCTAGTAGTCTCCCTGGAAAATGTGGTGTTGATCTTCCTTACCCGATTAACCCTACCTTCAACTGTTCAATGTACTCCTCTAATCCTACAACTATGGTTAACTATATTACTTACATCAATTAACTATGATGTAAATATTCGTTCACACAGAAATGACTCGTTTAATCAAAACGTAAAAAAATTATTTTCATTGCATATTAATAAATTATTACAAATTTACAACCAATATATAAGGATTGTATCATGTGAAAACTCAATAGTAGAGAAAAAAAAAACCCTTAAATCTTATCGGGGTTCTTCATTTCGAATCTTAAAAATAAATATATATGATCCATATTAAATTCAATAAAAATTAGGATTTGAATAAAAAATTGGTCGGTTTAATATGAACCACATATTTATTTTTCAATATTTCAAATTGACAGCCCAGACATGATTTAAGGGTTTTTTTCTTTAAGATCGGGTTTTCATGATTTTATATTATTAGCTTAAATTATTATGAACAAAAAAAAATTTATTAAAATATGTTGATTACGAAGTTACGTATATGTAACCTATAAAGTTATATATATATATATGCTAGACTATACCCCGTGTGTTACACGGATTTTATTTATATATATATATATATAAAAAAATTTCATGATTTATTATTATTAGCTTAGAAATGTTATAAACAAGAAAAAAAAACTTAATAAAAAAATCTAGATCACGAAGTTACGTATATGTATTATATAAAGTTACATATATGTAACTCATATATGTAGTTTACAAGTTACATATATGTAATCAATAAGTTACATATATGTAATAACATGAATTACATATATTTTTTTTCTTTTTTTTTGTTAACAAATCTAACCTTATAATAAAACAAAATGTAAAATAAAAAACGAAATTGATTAATAACAATTGTGAGTAGTTTTCTAAGTTTTCTCAAATATGAAGGTTTTCTATGGAACCTCCCTCTATATATATATAGGGGAAAGATCAAATGTTAACCCTTCCGTATAGCGTTAACGACTTAACCCTAGCGTTTTTTGCCCGAATCTTAGTTTTTTTTTCATGGTTTTTATTATACATAAATAGGGGGTTTCTTTTTTGTGTTTTGCTAATTCATCACCGTTTAGAAGTTATAGTAAGTGTAAGTTACTTACACTTACTTACAATCCCTATCTGATGTAAGTAAATGTAAGTAAGTGTAAGTAACTAACACTTACTATAACTTATAAACGGTGATGAATTAGTAAAAAAAAAAAAAAAAAAAACCCCTATTTATGTATAATAAAAACCATGAAAAAAACCTAAGATTCGGGCAAAAAACGCAAAAAAGTGCTAGGGTTATACGGTTATCGCAATAAGGAAGGGTTAACATTTGATCTTTCCCCTATATATATATATATATATATATATATATATATATATATAAGATTTGGTTCAAATAAGAACCCTGCCTAATTACAGTAACCCAGTGAACTTTGACAAAAAATGTTTGAATCTTTGGTTTTTTTCATGGTCTTTATTATACATATTTAGGGGGTTTCTTTTTTGTGTTTTGGCTAATTCACAATGCAAATTGAATTTGCATCGGTGTAAAATTTTTGCACTTTTCTAAATGTTGCGAAATGCAACTCGAATTTACACCGAGGCAAATTCTATTTGCATTGCGATTAACCAAAACACAAAAAAGAAACCCCCCTAAATATGTATAATAAAGACTATGAAAAAAAAACCAAAGATCCGGGCATTTTTTGTCAAAGTTCACTGGGTTACCACAATTATAGTGGGTTAACAACGGAACCTTCCCCTATATGTATGTATGTATGTATGTATGTATGTATGTATGTATGTATGTATGTATGTATGTATGTATGTATGTATGTATGTATGTATTTTTTTAAATTTTTTCTTTTTGTTAACAAATCTAATATTATAATAAAACAAAATGTAAAACAAAAAATGAAAAACAAAATTGAATGATAATAGTTGTGATTGGTTTTCTAAGTTTTCTCCAAAACTAAGGTTTTAATTGGAACCCTCCTCTATATATATCACATTGAAGTACTAACTTATAATGTAAAATTCTCTTTACACTTTAGAGTTTTGACATCAAATATTATCTCATTTTAACTTATGACACAAAAACACATTAATTTTTTTTTTATGTAACCAGAGGATGAAGCAAGACAACGAGTCGACCAACGCATTTTACTAAGTGTGTTCAATAGAGTTGTCTCAAAAAGCCCAACTTGTTTACACAAAAAGTAAAGACGTAATTTTTATGTTAGGATATTGTCTTGTTAGAAATTCACAACCCTAACTTCACATATGTTTTTGGATGGATACACACCTTTGAAAGTATTTTATGTTGTAAAACATGCAAAGAAACAAATTAAATTCAATAATTATGACAAACACTTCGACCTAAACACGATATGAATATTTGTTGGTTGACAAAAATTTATCCTTCATCGCAAATATGCGTAATCCAAATAAATCTCACATATTTCTTATAATTTGTATCGACTTTGGCAAATCAATTATTCATAGTAATGGAGGTATTTTGAACTTGGTTGCAGGGTACAATAACAACTGACAAGGATATGAATGATGAAAGTGAATGGGAGATACTAGCATTATAGAGTGATTAATAATAATATAGATTGGCGATGATTCGTTTCTTTAAGTTATGTTGTTATTTCAAAAACTTAAATGTTTCTTCATGCAAAATATATACATATACCCTTTATATATACAAAGTTAAAGGAGATTTATGTTCACTATTAAACTATGATATTCTTATATTTAACACATAATGTATATCTTGTATAGACTAGCATGGTATAAGAGCATCAAGCTCTTTAATTACCAAGCCTTAATAGTTTTCCTTCTCACCAACCCTAGCAGTCGTTGCTCTACCTTTTTTTGATCACATTCCAATCATATCATTTTCGGTTTTTAGGGAATGAAAAACCTGTTATTAACCAAAACTTTGACTAGTTAACTGGTTTGGTTATTACAAAATCGGTTTTCGATTGGTTAACTAGTTTATGCACCTCTACCCATCGTACTTTCACCACAACTCCAACATCACAACATCCTACCTCTACTCCACTTTATCAGTCCATTTTGCCTCATTGAATTCACATGATCAATACCTAAACAAGGTGCCATAGGGTCGGCTGATTACTCTTATCGTGGTCGCGACAGGTGCGGTCATGAATGGGATCAGGGCTCCTCTCATGAACATAGGAATTAGCCTAACACTTCCTCTTTTCAACCCTGGACCAACTAATATTAACCCTAGAATAAACTTTGGAATGCACTATCTTATCATTTATTATATATATACCTATGAGTATTGTTGGTGTCTCACCATCTTAGGATTATGTTGCTGGATACTATGACTTTGAATCCTAATGAGAATGATGTATTGACACAACAACCACGGACCACATGTCCAGCACGACTGGTAATATCTCAATTTATTTTAATAATAGCATATAAAATCATATTGTCATTGACTACAGTTTACAAACACAAATTCATTACACATAAACCCATACCCATCTATAAAACTCACCAATACTCTTCATGCACCCAAACTTATCAAATATATGTTATCAGTCTGTCGTCTTTTCACTGTAACTTAATATATTGAATTTGATCCTTTTTGGTTTTGTTATGAGTGATTGCCATACGTAAATTACTATGCTCTAATGCGATAGCATCAAAGACCTCTATCATCTTTCTTTCCCATGTCATAAGTCACTAGTCCTTCCACATGTGTTGTCTTGTCTTTGAGAATTTTAGATACAATGTTTGAGACACCATGGCTCCTTCTTGCTGTGTGATTTGAATAAAAAAAAAACTTTATATCAGTTAGGAAATTTTCTAAATAACATTTGTTTCATTTATGTATTGTTTTTTTGCAAACATGTTAAATTACTATTTTATAAATTACTCTCTTACCACATTATTGCTTTTTGACATATTGCATAAAAATTTAGGATTATTTATTGACTAGTTTATTTGGAAGGGAAATATTTTCTAAAAAGAGGAAATATGTAATTGACTTTTTTGTTTGGGCATATATGTAATAAATGATATTAGAAAAGGAAAATATGTAAATGCCCCAATAATTTATGGACTTCATTTATTAGCTCAAGTGATCACCAGTATTATGTTCTATTTTTTGATGATTATACTAATTACTTGCGTTCATATCCATGTATAGACAAATCGCATATCTTGTCCATTTTTCTAAATATTTACAAATTCAGCAAAATACAAATTGAATGAGAGATAAAGTGTTTTCAATAGAACAGAACATAGAATAACGACAAGTCATTTCATAAATTTTTCACCCAAAATGGAATGACATTTCCTTTATCTTGTCTATATACTTCTTCATAAAAATGAAAGATCATATGCAAAATAACATCCACCAACAAAATAGTGCATACCCTCTAATCATAAGGGTATAAGTGATCCACCACTTGTGTATTTTTAGGCTATCTATCTAATCATAAGGGTATAAGTGCTATAATCATCTCTCTTCATGTTGTTGTTGAGGAAAATGTCTTCCAATTTTCTAACCTCCATGCCCCTCTTTCCAAATACAACATCCTACACTCACATCTATATTTAGACATTCACCCATTGATCTAGGAAACATATCCTATATTATTTCACTAAACCAACTTGTTTCATCACACACACCCTTGCGACACCTACACCATCCTCTTTGATCTTTTCATCACCAATCACCCTCCCCCTCCCACTCAACCAATTACCATATCCTATCAACTTACATACCATATATGCCCTTATCCACCACCAAATTCACCAAATCAACAATTTTCATCATTTCACCAACACAGGTTGCCATATGCCTTTTTTAGCCTCTCTTTGCCCCATAAGCACCATAATATTTCAGGTTTCCATATGCTCGTTTTAGCCTCTCTTTGCCCCACAAGAACCATAACATGCACATGAAGCCATTCTAATTAAACCTAATCTCTAATCACTCATATTTTGACCACATGTAGTGTAACATCCTAGGCAAATCTCACATCGGCCGTGAATAGGAGAGATTCCTACCTCATAAGTAACAATTCGTCTCTTATATCACCAAAGCGTTTTGGGCTTAGCTGGATGTGGAGCATATAAAAACTTCACAGTTAAGCGTGCTTTGGTTGCAGCAATCCAGGGATGTCTGACCTCCCTGAGAAGTTTTCACCCGAGCAACCAAAGGCAAAACCGTGATCTCCGAGTGGGCAAAGCGGACAATATTGGTGGTAGATGAGGCCAGATGTTACAAAATGGTATCGGAGCCACTCCTGTTCCATACGAGATGGTGAGGCAAACCTCATTGAGGAAGATGAGTCCCTAAAGGGGTGTATGTAACATCCTAGGAAAATCCCACACCAGTCGTAAACAGGAGAGATTCCTGGCTCATAAGTTCCAATTCGTCTCTTATATCACCAACGTCTTTTGGGCTTTGCAGGCTATGTAGCACAAGCCACTCCTGTTCCATACGAGATGGTGAGGCAAACCTCACTGAGGAAGATGAGTCCCTAAAGGGGTGTATGTAACATCCTAGGAAAATCCCACACCAGTCGTAAACAGGAGAGATTCCTGGCTCATAAGTTCCAATTCATCTCTTATATCACCAACGCCTTTTGGGCTTTGCAGGCTATGTAGCACATGAAAACTCCACAGTAAAGCGTGCTCGGGTTGCAGCAATCTAAGGATGGGTGATCTCCTTGAGAAGTTTTCGCCAAGGCAACCAAAGGCAAAACCGTGAGCTCTGAGTGGTCAAAGCGGACAATATTGGTGGTAGACAGGGACAGATGTTACATGTAGTCTGACTAGTGTTTCCAAAAGCTCATCTCCACCTTCACACAAGTATTATTTTGAACACCTACCTTGGGTCCCATTTAAAGCCTTAACAAAACTTTTTTTTGGAATCATGCCATGACAAATGAGTTTGATGCTTTTATCAAAAAAAAAAACTTTGGACCTAATTCCTTTTATCCCGAAATGAATATCATCAAATGTATAATATCATCCAGCAAAATTTCAAGATCTTTCTCATCCATTTCATGTATGTTACTTTAAAAACAAATCCATCTATAGACTCAAAATAGGCTACATACATTTGGAAGCAACGTTTTATAGACTATATATTACATCACAATATTGGATTTTTTTCCACAGCTGGCAAAGCATGTGATCACTCCCTATTCATATACAGACATGTTCAGGATACCACCAATATTATACACTCTCCACTTTTTCACCAACTTTGGTCGACTATCAATCGATTTCTCACATGAAGTATCCAAGCCAACTAAGTTATTTTATTAGGCATCTAAGTTACTCAGGACTCTAATGGGCTATTCTTATCCCAACAAATTTATGCCTCAAATATTCCATCTGATGCCAAAATTTGTAAGTATATCCACACCCCTGTTGATATCGTTGTAAAATTAGTGCTAATTCAAGGGAATTACAAGACGCAATTAGCATGGGCTTTAAAATATCTGACCTTCATTCATCTAGATATCTCATATGTTGTCTAACATATATGAATGCATATGCATGCACCTTGTATAGACATTTGAATGCTCTTAAATGCATTTGTAAGATATGTAAAAGTAACTCTAATCATGGGTTTATACATGCGTTTTAGCTCTCCTTACATACTTATCTCGTATTTGGGAGGACTGGTATAGTTTTTCCTTTTAATTTCGTTCCCCTTTGCTATGTTTCTTTTCGTTTTGTATGTATTTGGTGGTTTGTATCTTTGGTGCCTCTTCGAGCTTTAGGGTCTTGGTAGCTCGATTTGGGTGTTTTTTAATGAAAGTTTCCGTTCGGAAAAAAACATACTTATCTCGTATATCGATGTCGACCAGGCGAGGTGTTCCAATATTTGTCGATCTAACTCTAGGTATTGCATTTACCTAAGTAACAATATGTTTCTTGGTCTTCCAAAACGCATGTTCTCTCGTTCTAGTTTTGAGACAGAATATAGGGATGTAGCTTATGTTGTAGTCAAATTTTGTTGGATACACAACCTTCTTCTCAAACTAGGCTGATCACCTAGTCATGCATATCTATGTTATTGTGAAATGTTGGTGCTATTATATGTCTGACAAAACCCATTCAACATCAATGCACTAAACAAATCAAGATCGACATCCACTTTGTTAGAGGGAAGGTTCAATAAGGCTAAATTGGATTTTTACATCCTCCTTAGACTAAAAAGGTATATTAAACTTATGAAGACGTACTTGTGAACATTATTATTTGTAGCACATAATGGACATTTTGTATAGCCTATGGTAGTTGTTCATATTCTAACATTCACTAATTATTTTTTTCTCACTTAGCAATACACACATAGACAAAGAGGTAATGAAACAAACATATTCAATAGTAATCTCACACGTAGAATATCATTTGATAATGTGAGATTTGAAGAAATGTCACATGAGACCTTGACTTAACTAGCCTTGAAAGAAATGAGTTAAATGTTCACTAATTTCGTACATCTGACCTTAAGGAGCCATGAACTTGGAGGACATAGCTTACGATCATCGGCTTTGATCATTCCACTAGGCATTTGATTAGGACATTAATGCACAATGATATTTAATTAGTGAGACTATGTCCACAATATATATAGTTTAAAGTTGTTTTTATGAAGTGGAAAAAATAGTGCGACTAAAGGAGAAACTAAAGATTGAGTGGAAGATTATAATGAAAAACACACAATAATAAGTTGTAAAAGTGAGTGGGACGAGAAAGAATATATATGATTTTTGAGAAGAAAAATATATTTTTGAGTATGATAAGAAAGAGATTGAGAGAGACAAGTGTTACATCACTTTTTTTAAACTTCTTATTAGTGAACCTCTAAATACAATGCAATTGTCACAAGGTAGTAATTATTATATAAATAAAGTATAAATATAAATAAATGTGTATATAAAATGAAATTATTAAAACAATTATTAATAAATCCATAAATCGAGCCTCAAAAGATGTGTGACTCGAACATTTTTAGTTATCAAAAATAAGTAGTGTTTTGGCTCCTTGTAAATTAAGTCCAGTAAAACAGACAGGTTGGGTCGAATCATGTAACTGTTAAAACATGTTTAGGTTATGATGAGTGCGAGTCTAGACGAGTTTTAAGTAAAAATTAGTTTGGGTCTAAGTATGTCATTTAAAAAACATCAATTTCGTTAAATTTAAAATGAGTTGTAAGTAAACAAATAATATATTAAAATTATATTTATTGATTTTTTTATCAAATATATTATTGTAATTCTTACCTGTTTAAATTCATTGTATTCATATAGTTTTTAGGTTATTCATCTTAATCCGTATTTTGTCAAGGTGTTACTCGTCTTGACACTTTATATGTTATGATGCCACATATTTCAATCTAAAATACAATAATTGTTCACCCAAACTATAACCTATTTATTTTTGCTTTGGGTTAATATTGGCTGGTCTATTGTAAATGTTGATATTTTGTAGGTAACACTAAATATGTTTGAATCTAGTATCGGGAGAAACATGCTAAATTGCTAAAACCTATTACTGAGATTATGATACTGAAATATATTGGGCCATTGGTGTACATTTAGTAACGGGTCACAGAAAAGTTATTTGATCCATTTATTGCGTGGGCTGGGCCAGAAAGAAGTGGACAGAACAGAAGTTTAACATCCGTCTGTTTAGGAGTTATGTACTATATTTGTATTATTTAAGTTAGGAGTAAATTACCAAGATGATCCTTATAGTATTTCATTTTTAGTCCTTAGTTTAATAAATTATTCACATGGTCCTAAACTTTAAACATTTGTAACATATATAGTTCTTAACTTCTTACGTAAGGGTAATTTGGTCAAACATGTGAATGTAATTTGGTGACTTAGGAACTGTATGTGCTACAAATGTTTAAAATTTAAGACTATGTATGTAATATATAAAACCTAGTGATTAAAAGTGAAATATTTGCAAATCATATGTAGCATCTCTACAATTTTACTCAACACTATTGCTTAAAAGGTTAAACTAAAATTTTGGTATTATTAAATATTGTAGATTTTATATGATTATTTTTAACAAGTGTAGCAATAGTTCGATAAATGGTTAATTATTATATTATATAAGTTTGAAAATTAGTTATTGATATCAATTAAACACTTCACTTCATTAAAGATTGTTACAAACTATTAACAAAGATTCATCATATTAATAATTAATAATATAATAATATATATGTAAATTGCAACGTTATTCTCATTATAATGAGTAGTCAACAATGTTAAAGGGCTACGAAGAAAATGCATGTTTTGTTTCAACTTTAATCATATACTAAGTAATTAGTTTTTAAATTAAAGGGCCAATTAGTAAATTAGTTTAAAATATTTTGGTTTCGTTTTAGTCAAGTCTGTTAAGAAGAGTTTGTTTATTTGACTGAAGTAAGTCGGGCAAAATGTACAGTTGGTAACGGGTCAGTCAATATTTTGGTTTTGATAGGTGCCGGTCAAAATGAGTTTCAACTTTTAAGCAAAAACAATTTAAGTCTAAATTAATCGTTTTTAATAAACATAAATTTAATTTATGTTGAAATAAGTTGTAACTAAATAAATAGTTTATTTGAATGGTCTTTAATGATTTTCTCATCAAATATATTATTAATCATTCTTACTCGTTTCATTCATTCTATTCACATGTTTTTAGGTTACCCATCTTAAGTCGTAATGTGTTAAGGTATTACCCATGTCAACTCAGTTTATGTTATAATACTGCCAATTTCAACTCAAAATACAATAATTGTTCACCCAAATCAGTTCATTTATTTTGATTTGAGTCAAGATTATCAAGTCTAGCTCGAGGTGTAATCAAAGTTGCTTGAAGTGGAAGCAAAAATGTCCAGATTTAAGGTTTATAATAGAGTTCAATCCTATATGCTAGATTAATATATAACATTCACAAAAATCCATCATGTAGGAGTATTCTACAAACATCAATCTCTTTGATTTAATTGTTTAATTCTTTGATTACCTTTTATGTTTAGTACGTCCATACTTTTGTTCACAAAAACTTTGTCAATATTACATGTCAAAATAAGACTGGTTATAAACAAATAAAAATTTATTTTATATTTATTTCATCAATTTACTACATTTACATGAAATTATGTAAATGTTATGTCCAAAAGATAAAGACAAAATCTTAAGTTTGAACGATATATTAATAAGTTTTATTGTAAATTGAGAAATCGTATTTGAACACTATAAACATATGGTTCACTTCTTGAAAATCATTAGTCAAATAAGAACAGCACACGCATCATATAAAATTATTATTAGTTTCAAATAAAAAAAATAAATGAAAAGATTGAATATCATTAAAAGACACCGGCCATCTTTTCACCCCTTGTTTGTATATTATATTTTTTTTCTTCCACAAGTGTGTGTCTATATACACACACACGATATAAGTATATAACAACACTAGATTTTAAAAAAATTAGTTTTATGTTGGGAAATATGATAATTATATAAAACACTTGTATGTTGTTAATTAGGTTAGTACTTTAATGTGATATATAGTAGGGCAGGTCATTATAATCATGTCTTATG
The DNA here is from genome assembly GCA_009363875.1 of Mikania micrantha. NCBI lineage: Eukaryota > Viridiplantae > Streptophyta > Magnoliopsida > Asterales > Asteraceae > Mikania > Mikania micrantha. Next base: position 24,134,415 of record CM018691.1, on the reverse strand, counting down.
TATCATACTTATAAAAAATGTCCAAATGTATTGCACAGTTTTATTTTTAATTCTTAAACTAAAAATGTTAAGATTGGTTGGTCAATGCCTCATAACTTAAGAAATTCCTTTATATTTAAATCATCATATGATATCAAAGCCTTAATAAGTAAAACAAATTATTTTAAACAGATTTTTGAAAATTTGTATTAAAAAGTATCCTTTGATTATATTTAAAAAATATTTTTCTAGCTATATTTAATTCAAACTCTTATAAATTTTCAATTGTCGATTACTAGTTCGTAAGGATCAAGAGCACTGAACTACTAAAAATTGAGTAACTTTACACGTCTCCGAGTTTTGGTCAAAATAATGCTTTACCTAAAATCAAACTTTCAGTTTACTTTAATTTACTTGAGATTCAATTGCTTAAGAGTTTACGTACCTCATGCAAACGTTGTTAAAGGTTTTTTTTTTAAGTTTTAGGTCAACAGTCCAAAATACTCGTAGTCGTAGGGAAATAAACTAACAATCTATATTTTACAAAAATTATGAGATTTCATTGTAGCAGAAGCCCATTCAAATTTCTTCATCTCATACTAAGGGGTTGTTTTTTTGCATCTGAATGACATTAAGAGGTTACCTCTGAATTGTTCATAACCTCTTAACCATTCAGACTTAGGGTTACCTCTTAACCATTCAAAGGTTATTAACCATTACCAACCTCTTAACCATTCAGACTTAAGGATACTTTTTAACCATTCACATGCTATGAACCATTAAGAGGTAGCCTCTGAAACTAGACAAGCAACACATTAAATTTAATAGACAAGCAACACATTAAACAGAAACTAGGTACGAAACACATAATTATAAACCAAAATTCCATCGTTCCAAACTAAAATCAACATATTTGTAACACATTAAACTAAAACTATGTTTAAAACACATAACCATAATTAAAAATTCAATCATTCTACACCAAATTCATCCATGTCGGCTTAAAAATAAAGGCCATCTTATGTTAGGAGTTGAACCTTTTTATTAGGAAGATTAATGTGGTACTTCTTGTGAAGCATGTTTGGTTCCTTAGGGTCCTTAACTTTGACCTAACATTTGCAACTTCTTGAATTGTGGCATTAGTACGTTCTTGCACTTGCTAGTTGCTACAAATTGTAGATTAGCCTATTCTGGTCAACTTTCATTGGCTGGAAATGGTTGACAATTAATATCTTCACATTTGATTACTTCCTCGTCTTCTTTGGCCGATCAATTGGTGTATAATGCTCTCAGTGAACACACTTGGAAAAAGAGATGTCATCCAAAGATCTTTTTCATTAATTGAAGCAAATTAGTAATAATGTTTTAAGTTACGTGTGTTCAGACTTACAAGTTGAGTATATTAAGTTTAGCTTCTTGATAGTTTTTTAAAAAAGTTACTTATCCAGATGCAAGAACAAAATGGCTGCTTATATGAGGATGAAAATTCAAAGAGCTATAACTTGACTTTGATATGCTTATTGAAGGATTAGAACACAAGAATAATAAAAGATGTGATATTTTAAGTAATTGAGTTAAATTATTGACCAAAATATTCATAATAAAATCAAAGTAAGTCTGAATATGTAAGTACATGCTTATTTAAGTACATCATAATTTTAGGTATTTAGAAATCTCATTAATTCTTAAAGACTAAGCCTATGAAATGACCGTTGGTGTGAGTCTGGATTAACGCCTCTAGAAGCAAAGTCTACGGGTAACAATCCCATTAGATCCAAGGGAAAAGCCCCTAGCTAATGATGCTTTTTGAGTCCCTCCCCATGTTTAAACAGAGCCGTCTTTGAAAGATTAGGTGTCCTGTACGAATACTAAAAATAGGCTACTATGTGTGCATGTGTGGTAATTAGTTTGTAACTAAATGTGAAGTGAGTTAATTTGTTTTTTGACCTAAATTATAAACTCTAATGAGTTATTGGGTCAAAAATTTAAAGAAAAAAGTTTTTCTTTTAACTTTTATAAAATTAGTAAATGTGTTAAATGTATTTAAAAAATTGGAATGTAAATTATATGTGTTTGTTGAAAAATAAATTAATATATATATATATATATATATAATATACAATTTTTTTAAAAAAAAATTAGGGCCCCCTAAAATATCGGGTCCTATGCGGTCACACCTTCCGCACTTGCTCTAAGACCCCTTTGTGTTTAAATACAAAACCACTTTTGGTCATGAGAATTTTGGTTCAGAAAATTCATAGAAAGATTCTACATTTGTTTATGAATAATCTTTGAATTTTACATGACAAAGAAACTTAGATGAGTTATCGAATTGCTTCAATGTAAAAGTGTTTCATGACTCTCATGTGTACTATGAATGAACTGGAAATTGTTGTATCAATATTTGCCAATATCCTAATTGATTATTTAGAACACTTAGTTTTGCAATTAAGAAATGATTGAATCAATTAGAAAAGATTATTTAATCTCAAACACAATAAATTAAAATAAAGACACAAAATATTATAATTATGTATTCAATCACTAATAAGAATGATTATATAAATAGATATCAAGTAAATGCTTTTGATCGATTCCTTTGATTAGGTTTAAACATGAATACGAAAATATGATAATAATATGAGATTAGATGAAACATGTGAATCCAGTGAATGCGTTGTTGATTCTGACATGATTCCTATGGGCATATCTGACTGGTTTCTCATTTAGGGTGTACGATTAGAATGGATTGTAGAGAGCTCGGTGAGGTTCACGAATTCTCTTTTAGGATTAGGGAATTCGTGTGATGTTCATTAACCTAATAATGAGCCTTTTATCTCTTATTTATATATACATTTAAAGAGAAACCCTAATTAAGACATTAACGGTAATTATGTTCATCAAGTAATCACCTATCTAAATGAGTATTTAAATAATTGATCAATTAAATAAATAATCATAAGGGTCATATTGTAAATATTTAGTTTAACAAATGCTTCCCATAAGCTATTTGAAAGAATGATTATCTAAGACAACAATGATAACTATAATAACTTGACTCTTCTTGTGAGTAAAAACTCTTAAACTTTCATGAAATTAAAACACATGTGTTCATTATTAAGATTTTTTTATATAGTTTTGCTAACATTGCTTGTGTATAACAACCAAAACTTCTTCTTGAGTAGAAATCTTTTTCATCATATGTAATAAGATGTAAGTTACGTTATGTATTTTCTTGTGCTTCTTGTTTATATAGCCACTAGGTTATTGTCTCGTGTATTACACAGAATAAATATTAAATAGTTAGAATTGATAATTTAAAAATTATAAAACGTTATTTTGATATAAGATGATTAAGCTATGTATTAACAAATAATATAAGCATTAAAACAATTCAAAAGTTTAATAACAACAAAATTGATATTTGATAGATAAGATACTATTTTTGTAATTCTTAAAGTTATTTTGAATAACCAAAGAATACATAAAAAGGGTTTAATATGAATTGAATAAATTTAGCATGTTATAAACCAATAGTTTTATATAAATTTGTATGGTTAATATCATATTAGTCGTTAGTGAAAATAAGAAAATAACTAAGATTTAAAAATTATAAATAAAAAATGCTTAAAAATTATAATATTATATCTTAAAATAAGATATGATTGAAATAGACTTATGATTATTAAGTTATAGTAAATTATAAGAATAAATAAATTTATATATCTGCATTTGAAGTATAAAATTTAATTATTTAAATTATTAGCATTTAATATAAGAGATAAATTAGTAAAATATAATTAAATGAAAGATAAATATAATATTGACAAGTGTAAAAGTTAATTGTGAAGTTTCAAGTTTTAATTATGAATAAATATGAAATTGACAAATGATGAAAAATTAATGATAAATAAATATGAGAATGACAATGCGTATAGAGTATCCTCACACTCATTCCACACGCTCTATACGCATTGTATAGGTCTATACGATACGTATAGAGTATACAATGTGTATAGAGTGTACGCTGCAGATATAGAGACAATCATTATTTTTAAAAAATTTTCAGTGTTATTAAGATCAATCATTGTTGAATCAGTAGGTATCAGAGGATCTATACGTCTTTTATAGGTTTATACGAGATATATAGTGTCGATAAATATTAAAATAAAAAAGTTGGTTGTGTATCAAAACTCCTTCGCAAACACCTTCAATTACAACAAAAAAAAAAGTGTTAAAGTGTAAAATATTTAGGTCAAATCCGTAAGTAATGCAAAAAACGATAAATGCTATCCGAATATACGTTTTCTTTATTAATTGATTAAGGCTTAGTATCAAACTATCAACGTCTCTTTATTTTGAACGAATTTTAGATAATAGCAAAAGGCATGAATTATAAAACTTTTATATTGATAAATAAAAATAAATTTGACAAATATTAATTTTTTAAATCCTTCGCGGAATAATTTTCTTGTCACTTTCTTTTCAGACGCATCTTTCTCGTATTTATATTAATAATATTATTTATACTTTTCGTCATATTAAAAACATATTTTTAATATATGTTATTAAAAACATACTTTTAAAAAAACTAATTTATTGCAATATATGATTTTTCTATCACAACCAACTTTTCTAAAAATATAAAATACATTAAATTTGGTTTATTAATAAAAACTATATAAAAAACAATGTAAAATAATAATTTTTTTATGAAACGAAAATATTTGAAAACCAAAGTTTTTTGACAAGGTATATAAAAAATAATGACATTATTATAAAAAATAAGTTTATCAAAAAAGAAACACAAACCTTTTATGTAATAAAAGTTCAAATCTTGACAAAATCAGAGCATATTTTTAAATGTTATTTATTCAACCTATTAAATACATGAAGTATTACCCTAGATATTTGTAAACTTTATATTTCATCAAAAGAGTTCTTTTTAAGCGAAACTAGCAAGTTATGCCCGCGCTTCGCGGCGGGTAATTGACTGGTTTTATAAAATCTAAAAGAAAGTAGTGTTTACATAAGCATGGCTAAACATAAAAAAAGATGTGTAAAAATTGTGTTGGCTCGATTTTTATACCTCATTGTTATGATATAAACATGACCAAACATTGAAATTAGAAATTTGTTAAAAAAGTTTGCAATAAATATAAATGAGGTAAGCATTGATATAAACGTGGTTAAGCACAAACAGGAAACGTATAAAACTGCAGCGACAAAGTCACTTTAATGTTCACACATAATGACATAAACATGACCAAACGATAAAAAATTAAAAAAAAAAAGAAAAACTTCACTGCACGTTGGGGTATACAACAACAAACGATACCGAGTAAAGTTAATTATCCACTATATGATGTGGGATAAGAAGTTAAAATAAAATGTAATTTTATGTATAAATATAAGAAAGTTAAAAGGAAAAAAGAAATAAAAAACAAAAAAAGATATAAAATATATTTAATGACAACAAAATACGTCAGTATGTTATGATACGAATAATTATTTTTATTTAATATAAAATTTAAGAAAATTCAAAAGGAAAAAAAAGAAAAAACTAAAAAGAAAACTATACCACACGTGCGGTATATAACAACAAACGGTACCGAGTAAAGTCCCACATTTTATCACATGTTGTGGTAAAAGAAGTTAAAAAAATAATTTAGAAATAAATATATGAAAGTTTAAAGGAAAAAAGAAAAAAAAAGGTACGTAAATATTAAGAAAATTCGAAAGGAAAACAAAGAAGGAAAACATCTAAAAACTTCACTGCATTTTGCAGTACACAAAAATAAATGATATCAAGTAAAACCTCATTATTCATCATACGTTGCGGTATAAGAAGTTAAAAATATAATTTTATATATAAGTATAGGAAGGTATATGAGAAAAAGTAAAAGAAAAGAAAATTAAAAAGAAAAAGAAAAAAAAGCTGGCAACTGGGTCGAACCCATAACCATAAAAATAGAACCCTAAAGTTTTTGCCACTAAGGAAAGTTTGCAATTTTTGTTTTTACTGAAAATTAATTACTTAATATAACGTTGCTTTGAGATTTAAAAAATAAAAATTTGTGATTGGTAACCGACTTTACTAAATAAGGTATATATAATATTTTGAAAACATTTTTTAAAAAAACAAAAGTTATAAAAAGTATTATTATTGTTTTATTACTAAAATTACTTAAAAATGTTTTCAATCAGGGATGCCAATGTTGTTTGAAACGTTTTGCAAAATTTTGTGACCCAAACATTTAACTGTGGTTTCAACAAACCACAAACCAAACCGACCACGTAAGTGGGGTCAAACAAATCGATCAGTATTGACGGTTTCATGGTTTGTTTTTTTACGGTTTCACGGTTTTTCAAAAAACAAAGAAAATGGTTAATATAATGATTCAAAAGACCAAAATTCATTTAAAATTCATATTTCAAAAGTCAAAACCATAATCCAAAAACCAACTATTATCAAAATAACAAAACTAGTTCAAAAGAATGATTATATATTAGTAAAGGTCATGATCCATTACAATGTTATGTAATAAACTTCAAAGCCATACTCTATTTTGAATTCTTACGCTTTTTATACAATTCGAACTCCGTTACACACACACATATATATACACGGTTGGTGTGATTTATATGATTTAGTAATAGTACAAACCGCAAACCATACATAAACACTTGGTTTTCAAAATACTCAAAGCATAAACCGAATCATCAAGTTTTAAAATCAATCAAACCAACCAATTGTCTTTGGTTCTGTCTTGTTTGAATGTTTCGTTTGGTTTATGAACACCCCTATATATAGGAGTGTTCAATAGAAAAATACATTTTTCAAAAAAGGTAACAAAAACTATTTTAACCAATCATATAGTTTATAATTAGTTTTTAGTTTTTTAATTCAAGGGTTAATTTGGTAAAAGTAAACACCATTATTTTATATGTAGTTAATTTATTTTGATATAAAATCCTTTGATTTTCTATAATTCCATTAATTATTTTTTATTTGATGTAATTTGAAGAAGCTTCATGATTTTTATGAGTTCTCGTCATCCCCTTATTCTTATCTACCATCCAGAGTAGATTACATTAACTCACTTCTCTTCAATGTTTTGAAAACCGGACCGGCTGGTTGAACGGGTCGAACCAGAAAACGGTGGGTGAACCGGCCCGGTTAGGGGTTCTAGGCCGTTTTGGGTGGACCGGCGAACCGGTGGTTGAACCGGTTTTTTTAACTTTTTTTATTTTTTTTATTTTATATATATATATATTTATAAAATCATCTGGTTCTTAAATCCGGTCCGACCTCTAACCAGTAAGGAGACCGATTCGACGTCCGGTCCGGTTCTGAAAACATTGCTTCTCTTCGTCCACTCATTCTTATATATAATCAAACTACGTTAATATTCTGTGTATTATACATATTGTATAAAAAAATTTATATAGTAATTAATAAAAATTTAGCATTTAAAAAACGATTTTTGAGATAAAATATGATTGAATTTAAGTTATTTTTTAACATTTGATTTTTAAAACTGTATTAAAAACTATTTTTTATATACAAATCTTGTTGTTTAAACTTCTGGGTTTTTTTTAGAAAATTTGTTTTTAGATAAATTTTATTTTCAAAATCTATTTTATAATATTAAGATTTGATTTATAATTTTTTTTAAAATTGTTATTAATATAAAAATGTATAACTAAAATCATTAGTTATTTATTTAATTTAATTATTTAATATGAAAGAGAACATATAAGTATTTAATGAGAGAGAATTGGATAACATGCTTAGAACGTGACACATGTCAAAAGTGGTTTAAGAAATTTGAAAATTGTCATTTGATTTACTTGTTTATTACAGGTAGAAGATTAAGATAACCAAACAAGTTTTATAAAGAAATTATACTTTCGTAAGTATACACACAACTGATTACTAGTCACCTAAATTCTCATAAAACTAACGGTTAAATGAATTATTGTACACACACACACACATATATATATATATATATAATTCTATATTTGATATTTCATTAACCTTATACGCTTCCTGAAAAATCAGCTCAATGGTTAGGGCTCTCACCTTTCAATATGGAGGTCGGGGGTTCGAATCCATCTAGAGGCAAGTTTGAAGGAAACCAGGTGAATGGTCAGCTTAGGGTTTATCCCAAGTTTGATTCCGATGGGGGCGAAGGTTTTGGCATTCAAAGGGGTTCCTGCGCATCAAGGGGTATGAGTTCTTACGGCAGTTGGAGGAGTCCGACCTTGGACAGTCGCCCTCAAAAGGTAGAGAACATGTGAGAATACCACCGTTCAAAAAAATTAACCTTATACGCAATCAAGATCGTTAGTTTCAAGAGGGGTTTGAAAAAAATAAAATCTTTCAGCGATGTGAAGTTTAGCAGGAACACCATTGATGTCCTTGGTTGTAGAGGGAAGCTTTATAAGGTAATCAGTAAAGAAGAAGTTGTTTGTGATGTAAATTCTGATGAGTGGTCAACAGAAAGATTACATGTGCGTAATCAAGTTACTTGTATAATTAACGCCCCGTTAGCGGTGCGCACATATAATGTATATATGTGTCGACAGCTCTTGAAGGGCAAAAGTAAAATTGCACTAATTTTAACGTTATTTTACTTATTCAGTGAAAATAACGTTAAAATCATTTCAGACGGTTGATCAAGCATCATGAGCCGAGGGTCTCACTGGAAGCAGCCTCTCTACCCCTACGGGGTAGGGGTAAGGCTGTCTACATCTCACCCTCCTCAGATCCTGCCTTAGCATGCTAATGACGGGATATACTGAGTACGTTGATTGATTGATTGATATGTATGTCTTAAAGTCTTAAACCCAAGGGTGTTTTATGGTTACATACATGTAACAACAACAACATATACCCAGTGCAATCCCACTTTGTGTAGTCTGGGAGGAGAGATGAATACAAAGCTTACTCATACCCCAATATGATAGAGAGGCTGCTTCGTGAGAGTCCCCTGACTCAAGTTACATATATCTATGTAAGTTTATTTGTATGATTACATTTATGTAATTAGATGATATGATTTTTTTCATTCTTTTTTAATTAGATGATATACATGTATGATTACATATGATTATACAAACAAGTTACATGCTCACACAATGTTACCGGGTTTGCGTGTGTGCTTACAAATTGTAATCAAGTTACATATACACTTACACATGGTTTTTTTTATCATTTTATTTACACATGTTATGATTATATATGCGTAATCAGGTTATATTTGTGCTTACATTGTTATGTTTGTTTGATTATATATATGTAATAAGACCATACGTACATGGTGATAAACAAGCGTCTGGTTTTCTTTTTGTATATCTATATTTTGTTGTTATATATATATAATCAATTGATATGAGGTTTTTCTATTTTGTTATTATTTGATTGATTACAAATATGTAATCAAATGATATGTACAAAAACACATAATCTAGCTTGCATGTAGGCTGATTACATATGTGTGAAAAGTTGAGTTTATACGTTTAATTGAATAAATCGGATTATTTAATATATGTATGTAACTAGATGGCGCTTCCCGCGCGTTGCCGCTTAGATTTAACATCCTTGTTTTGGCTTGACAATGAATTCAAAAGAAAAAAAACATTAACAGGTAAAGATTCGTGACTATAAAACGAACTTGTTATGAGTCAAGAAGTGAAACAATGTTGGGTGTCGAATCCAGCAAATAAATAAAAAAAGTAACCTTACTTTAACACACACAAATTAGTATGAATGAAAGTAGGGTTCGTGTCCACAGGGATACGGATTAACTTATTATACCAAAACTTTTCACGTACATGAATGATTTTTTTAACAAAACAATTAAATTTGGGGGATTTTGACACAAAACAACTTGAAGTAAATCAAAACACTAACTAATTACAAGATTAGAATTTTTTAATTTTAAAAATTTGACAGGAAATATAATTTGAGATTCAGAAATTAAGAAGCAATTCCAACATTAAGGTTATTTTATCGATTTGATTTGGCTTATGATCATTAAAAAATATGGTGCAAGGATTCTTTAATGGAATGATTTGTATCGGTACTAGACGTCACGTTGTTCGGACGTCCACTCTATCTAAGTCTAACCAAACGACGTTCGTTGATTAGAGCCAACCTGCTACACTAAACTCACGCCGTTCGGATTTTAGCGTGCGAGTTGCATTGATAGAAGTACTGATTATACTTAAACACTCACGCCGTTTGGAATGCCTAAATATATCATGTGGTTCTATAACGAAATTGAGCTCATTGACAAACACAAAACGTTATTTGTTCCTTTTTATCAAATTAAAACTTTTTAGAGTTTAAAACTTGATGAACTTTATTAGTAAAATTAATAAAGTGGTCAATTTTATTAACAAACTAAAAGTATCCGGAAATAAATTCCGGATTTGAGATCAAGAATAACACAACCAAATCATTAAAATATCAAATCACATAAACGTTTCACATAAGATTCAACTCAAATCAATAAAACCCTACTGTCAAAATTTATAGTAAACTAGCCAGACATGATGATAAAATCAAACTAAACGATTGGAAATAAAAAAAGAAGCTGAAAAAATCCCACCAAAGAACATGCTCGTCCCCTTTTTCTCTTTTTTTCTGCCGTCGAAGCACACCCTCCATGTAATTGCCGTCCAAAATTGATTTTTTCCCCCCAAAAACCTTTTCTCAACTAATTTCCTTTCTTTTTGGTTCTCTTTTTATTTATTTTATTATTATTTTCTCAAGTCTATCCTATTATAATAGGATTATAAGAACCAAAATAAAATAGAATAAAATTCCTAGATTTTAGGAGTCCTTCCTCAAATCTTTACATAAACTCAACACGGTCAAGTCAAATTATATGCTTAACTTTGGCACGGCCGTTTCTGCTTTATGTTAAAAACTTCCTTCACTCTTAAAATTCCAGCTTTTGTTCTTTCAGCTCATCTCCCAAATCTTCCTCCTATGTTGTGTTGACTCTAGCACCCACTTCCCACTACAAATATAACAAAAACAATCCAAAGTAGACTCCATTCCACCAAAACAAGTATTTCTCAAAATTAAACAAATATGCCCATGATAAATGCAAAATATGTGTAAAAGTAGATGCAATAACCCTAATAAAATATGACTAAAAATGCAGCTAACATTTATGCCCACATATCCAACAAATTGGCGCCAATTTGTTGGATATGATAACTGGCAATGTATCCTTCAATTCTAACCCTTACAAAAGATAAGGGTGTTGAACCACAAGGCCGAGCTTGTGGAATTTGTCTACAAGTTGGACACCCCACAGATATGTGTCCTATGTTACAAGAAGATATGGAACAAGCACAAGCAATGGGAGGATTTCAAGGACAAAATTCAAGGCAGTTTGAACATCCTCGAGGAAATCAGAATTGGGGACCTTCCAACATGAATTATCAACAAAGACCCCAACAATACCAGCAACATCCTCCTTTCCAAGGCAATTATCAACAACAAAATTTTCAACCACGACAACAACCACCTGCACCACAACAAGCTGGAAGTTCGGGAATGTCTTTAGAAGAAATTGTGAAAAGTTTAGCTACCAGTTTACAAACATTTCAGCAAGAGACTAGATCTAGCATCAAGAACTTGGAACAACAAATGGGTCAAATTGCAACTTCAGTGAGTAAGATGCAATCTCAAGGTAAACTACCACCACAAACTGAGACAAATCCTAAGCACAATGCTTGTGCTATCACCTTGAGAAGTGAGAAAAGCTACGATGGTCCTGAGATACAAGAAGAAGAAGAGGAGGTTGTTGTTGAAAAGAAAGATGCTGAAAGGAATGTGATGGCAAAGCCGGATGAAGTCAAAGTAAAGTTCACTATTCCTCCTCCATTCCCTTCAAGACTAAGAAGCACACAAAAGCAAAGAGAGGAACAAGAAATCATGGAGACATTCCGTAAGGTAGAGGTAAACATTCCCCTTCTTGATGCTATAAAACAGGTTCCAAGATATGCAAAATTTTTGAAAGAACTTTGCACATCAAAGAAGAAGTTAAAGGGTAATGAGACAGTCAAGGTAGGTGAAAATATTTCAGCGGTTTTACAAAAGAGATTACCTCAAAAGTGCAAAGATCCGGGTGTTTTCACGGTTCTTTGCAAGTTAGGGAATCTCAACATACCACGAGCTATGCTCGACCTTGGAGCTTCTATTAATGTCCTACCACATTCTATTTTCAAAACACTTAATGTAGGACCATTAAAGAAGACCGGGGTCATCATTCAATTGGCCGATCGATCTATAGTATACCCAAAAGGTGTACTGGAGGATGTTTTGGTCCAAGTGAATGAATTGGTATTTCCGGCTGACTTTTATGTGTTAGATATGGAGGATGATGACGCCCCAAATTCAAGTTCCATTCTGTTAGGGAGGCCATTTTTGAAAACTGCAAAAACAAAAATTGATGTTTATAGTGGCACCTTATCAATGGAATTTGATGGGGAAGTTATCAATTTCAATATCTATGATGCCATGCGTTACCCAAGTGATGTTTCATCTTTGAATTGGTTAGAGGTTATTGAACCATTGGCTGATGATTGTTTTGAGTTGACTAACCATGATGTTCTAGCATTAGTGTTAAACAGAAGCATTGATGAAGCTGCAGTAAAAGAACTTACTGAAAAGTTTAAGCTTGGGGAAGATTTTATGGAAGTTGTGACTTTCATGGATGCACAAAAGAAAACCAGGCATGAGTTTTATGAGACATTTCATCACGAACCCGATAGTGTGATGGAGTTGGAGTGCATGCACTACGAAAATTGAGCACAGACTGTGTCTAGCCAAAGACGTTAAAGAAAGGCGCTAAGCGGGAGGCAACCCATGCATTTTGTTTGATTTTAATTTCTTAGAAAAAAAATAAAAAAAAAATTTTTTTGAAGTTGGAAACCATAAACCTAAAACGGCCCTGTGAGATTCGCTTTGTTTTTACGAAACGGCCGTTTCAGCCTTCTTGACCCAGCAAACAAAAATGAGTAACCAATTTTTTTTACCATAACCTTGAAACGACCACGTGGACTCTTACCTTGTTGCTTTGACACGGCCGTTCCATCCTTCTTGAGCCAGCAAGCAAAAATGAGCGGATAAAATTTTGTTACCATAATCATGAAACGGCCGCGTAGAGTTTTCCTTTGTTATTATGACACGGCCGTTTGTACTTTCAGATAAAGATTCAACTATTCAGCAAATGGACCATGACACACGTTTCAACGCCATTGATACTCGGTTCATTTCTTTGCAAGTCGATGTGAACCTAATGCGAACCGAGCACTCAGATCAACAGTCCATGCTACGTCTCATGTATGCCCATCAACGTGAGATGGGAAGGTCTATAGTTTCTCTCCGTAATCTCCTTTTGAAACAACCTGATGCCCCACCAGCTCCTCCACCAGAATAGTGTTGATTGCACATCTCTTCTCAAACCTTCGAGGACGATGCTGAATTTTAAGCTTGGGGAGATAGGTATTTTATTTTACTTTAATTCATCTTGTTTACTTATTAATCTTTCTTTCTCTTCGTTTACACATCATGCATTATCTAGTTTTTCAAGCATTATATAAAAAAAAAAATTGCATCCAATTGTGTTGAAAAGATTTGTGAGGGCAACATGAAAAATGATAGTACATTGTTATGTTAATGAGAGCTTGCATGCTAGAAAAGAATGATAGCTTTAAAAAGACATATGTGTTCTATCTGTTGGTGCCCTATGTTCCTAATCTAAAAAACTAAACACTAAATGCTCATGTGTGTCTAATACTAATCCGACCACATAAGAAAACTGAGACCTAACAAAAATAGGTTGAGAGCCTTGTTTGTTTCTTGATCCGACCTACTAAAAGTCAAATTAAGGGGATCAAGTCATCTATTACGAAAAAAAGGCAAAAAAAAACAAGAAAGAAAAAAAAATAAGAAAAAAAGACGTGTGGTGAAAAATTGACCACCGGCTCTCTGTAGTCCTTAAGGTTAGGAAGGTTTTCACCGTGGAAAGAGGCGTGTTAGCACACTTAATAATCTACTTGAAATTGACTAATTTATATGAAACGATAGATCTGGAATTTGAGGGTTAGAGGACCATAACTAGCAAAGTGGCACATATCGTTAATAAAAATCTTGAAAGCTTTGTCTATGCATGTAAGTTTAAGTTAATATAATAATATGATTTCATGCTCACGAATTTTTTTTTAAACAATAACGGGTGTGACCATTCTAGTAGGTATTATTTTGTTCTTAGTTCTTTTCCTTTCTGGGTTTATTCTTTTTCTTAGCTTTCTTGAGGACAAGAAAAGTTTTAAGCTTGGGGAGATTTTGTTAGTTGCATTTTTAGTCATATTTTATTAGGGTTATTGCATCTATTTTTACCCATATTCTGCACTTATCATTGGCATATTTGTTTAATTTGGAGAAATACTTGTTTTGGTGGAATGGAGTCTACTTTGGATTGTTTTGGTTACATTTGTAGTGGGAAGCGGGTGCTAGAGTCAACACAGCAGAGGATGAAGATTGGGAGATGAGCTTAAAGAACAAAAGTTGGAATTTTATGAGTGAAGGAAGTTTTTAACATAAAGCAGAAACGGCCGTGCCAAAGTTAAGCATGTAATTTGACTTGACCGTGTTGAGTTTATGTAAAGAGTTGAGGAAGGACTCCTAAATCTAGGAATTTTATTCTATTTTATTTTGGTTCTTATAATACTATTATAATAGGATAGACTTGAGAAAAATAATAATAAAATAAAATAAATAAAAGGAGAACCAAAAAGAAAGGAGATTAGTTGATAAAAGGCTTTTGGGGGAAAAAATCAATTTTGGACAGCAATTACTTGGAGGGTGGGCTTCGATGGCAGGGAAGAGAGAAAAAGGGGACGAGCAGGTTCTTTGGTGGGATTTTTTCAGCTTCTTGTTTTATTTCCAATCGTTTAGTTTGATTTTATCATTATATCTGGCTAGTTTACTATAAATTCTGACACTAGGGTTTTATTGGTTTGATTTCAATCTTATGTGAAACATTTATGAGATTTAATATTTGAATGATTTAGTTGTGTTATTCTTGATATCAAATCCGGAATTTGTTCTCGATACATTTAGTTTGTTAATAAAATTGGCCACTTTATTAATGTAACTAATATAGTCCATCAAGTTTTAAACCCTAAAAAGTTTTGATTTGATAAAAAGGAACAAGTAACGTTTTGTGTTTGTCTATGAGCTCAATTTCGTTATAGAATCACATGATATATTTAGGCACTCCGAACGGCGTGAGTGTTTAAGTATAATCGGTATTTCTATCATTGCAACTCGCACGCTAAAATCCGAACGGCGTGAGTTTAGAGTAGCGGGTTGGCTCTAATCAACGAACGGCGATTGGTTAGACTTAGATAGAGTGGAAGTCCAAACGGCGTGACGTCTAGTACCGATACAAATCTTTCAATTAAAAAATCATTGCACCATATTTGTTAATGATCATAAGCCGAATCAAATCGATAAAATAACCTTAGTGTTGGAATTGTTTCTTAATTTCTGAATTTTCTCAAATCAACTTTTATGTTAAAGTGTTAAAACCATAAATTCTAGTCTTTTTAATTAGTTCGTGTTTCAATTTACTTCAAGTTGTGTGTGTCAATAACCCCCAATTTAACCGTTTTGTTAAAATCAATCTTGTGCGTGAAAACTTTTGATGTAATAAATTAATCTGTATCCCTGAGGACACGAACCCTACTTCCATTCATACTAACTTTTGTGAGTGTTAAAGTAAGGTTTACTTTTATTATTTATTTGTTGGATTCGACACCCAACAAATTGGGCACATATCGTTAATAAAAATCTTGAAAGCTTTGTCTATGCATATAAGTTTAAGTTAACATAATAATATGATTTCATGCTCACGAATTTTTTTTTTGAGACAAGAACGGATGTATCCATTCTAGTATGTATTATTTTATTCTTAATTTTTTCCTTTCTAGGTTTATTCTTTTTCTTGGCTTTCTTGAGGACAAGAAAGGGTTTAAGCTAGGGGAGATTTTGTTAGCTGCATTTTTAGTCATATTTTATTAGGGTTATTGCATCTACTTTTACACATATTCTGCATTTATCATGGGCATATTTGTTTAATTTTGATAAATACTTGTTTTGGTGGAATGGAGTCTACTTTGGATTGTTTTTGTTATATTCGTAATGGGAAGCGGGTGCTAGAGTCAACACAACATAGGAGGAAGATTTGGGAGACGAGCTGAAAGAACAAAAGCTGGAATTTTAAGAGTGAAGGAAGTTTTTAACATAAAGCAGAAACGGCTGTGCCAAAGTTAAGCATATAATTTGACTTGACCGTGTTGAGTTTATGTAAAGAGTTGAGGAAGGACTCCTAAAATCTAGGAATTTTATTCTATTTTATTTTGGTTCTTATAATCCTATTATAATATGATAGACTTGAGAAAAATAATAATAAAATAAAATAAATAAAAGGAGAACCAAAAAGAAAGGAGATTAGTTGAGAAAAGGTTTTTGGGGGAAAAAATCAATTTTGGACTGCAATTACTTGGAGGGTGGGCTTCGACGGCAGTGAAGAGAGAAAAAGGGGACGAGCAGGTTCTTTGGGGGGATTTTTTCAGCTTCTTGTTTTATTTCCAATCGTTTACTTTGATTTTATCATTATGTCTGGCTAGTTTACTATAAATTCTGACACTAGGGTTTTATTGATTTGAGTTGAATCATATGTGAAACGATTATGTGATTTGATATTTGAATGATTTGGTTGTGTTATTCTTGATCTCTAATCCGGAATTTATTTCCGGATACTTTTAGTTTGTTAATAAAATTGGCCACTTTATTAATTTTAATAATAAAGTTTATCAAGTTTTAAACTCTAAAAAGTTTTAATTTGATAAAAAGGAACAAATAACATTTTGTGTTTGTCAATGAGCTCAATTTCGTTATATAATCACATGATATATTTAGGCATTCCGAACGGCGTGAGTGTTTAAGTATAATTAGTACTTCTATCAATGCAACTCGCACGCTAAAATCCGAACGGCGTGAGTTTAGTGTAGCACGTTGGCTCTAATCAACGAACGGCGTTTGGTTAGACTTAGATAGAGTGGACGTCCGAACGACGTGACGTCTAGTACCGACACAAATCATTCCATTAAAGAATCCTTGCACCATATTTTTTAATGATCATAAGCCAAATCAAATCGATAAAATAACCTTAGTGTTGGAATTGCTTCTTAATTTCTGAATTTTCTCAAATTATATTTCCTGTCAAATTTTTAAAATTAAAAAATTCTAATCTTTCAAATAGTTAGTGTTTTGATTTACTTCAAGTTGTTTTGTGTCAAAATCCCCCAAATTTAATTGTTTTGTTAAAAAAATCATTCCTGTACGTGAAAAGTTTTGGTATAATAAGTTAATCCGTATCTCTGAGGACACGAACCCTACTTCCATTCATACTAATTTGTGTGTGTTAAAGTAAGGTTTACTTTTATTATTTATTTGCTGGATTCGACACCCAACAAATTGGCGCCGTTGCCGGGGACACGGAATTCTAATTTTTTCAATTTGTTGGGTGTCGAATCCAGCAAATAAATAATAAAAGTAAACCTTACTTTAACACACACAAAAGTTAGTATGAATGGAAGTAGGGTTCGTGTCCTCAGGGATACGGATTAATTTATTACACCAAAAGTTTTCACGCACAAGATTGATTTTAACAAAACGGTTAAATTGGCGGTTATTGACACACACAACTTGAAGTAAATTGAAACACGAACTAATTAAAAAGACTAGAATTTATGGTTTTAACACTTTAACATAAAAGTTGATTTGAGAAAAATTCAGAAATTAAGAAACAATTCCAACACTAAGGTTATTTTATCGATTTGATTCGGCTTATGATCATTAACAAATATGGTGCAATGATTTTTTAATTGAAAGATTTGTATCGGTACTAGACGTCATGCCGTTCGGACTTCCACTCTATCTAAGTCTAACCAATCGCCGTTCGTTGATTAGAGCCAACCCGCTACTCTAAACTCACGCCGTTCGGATTTTAGCGTGCGGATTGCAATGATAGAAATACCGATTATACTTAAACACTCACGCCGTTCGGAGTGCCTAAATATATCATGTGATTCTATAACGAAATTGAGCTCATAGACAAACACAAAACGTTACTTGTTCCTTTTTATCAAATCAAAACTTTTTAGGGTTTAAAACTTGATGAACTATATTAGTTACATTAATAAAGTGGCCAATTTTATTAACAAACTAAATGTATCCAGAACAAATTCCGGATTTGATATCAAGAATAACACAACTAAATCATTCAAATATTAAATCTCATAAATGTTTCACATAAGATTGAAATCAAACCAATAAAACCCTAGTGTCAGAATTTATAGTAAACTAGCCAGACATAATGATAAAATCATAGTAAACGATTGGAAATAAAACAAGAAGCTGAAAAAATCCCCCCAAAGAACCTGCTCGTCCCCTTTTTCTCTCTTCCCTGCCGTCGAAGCCCACCCTCCAAGTAATTGCTGTCCAAAATTGATTTTTTCCCCCAAAAGCCTTTTATCAACTAATCTCCTTTCTTTTTGGTTCTCCTTTTATTTATTTTATTTTATTATTATTTTTCTCAAGTCTATCCTATTATAATAGTATTATAAGAACCAAAATAAAATAGAATAAAATTCCTAGATTTAGGAGTCCTTCCTCAACTCTTTACATAAACTCAACACGGTCAAGTCAAATTAGATGCTTAACTTTGGCACGGCCGTTTCTGCTTTATGTTAAAAACTTCCTTCACTCATAAAATTCCAACTTTTGTTCTTTAAGCTCATCTCCCAATCTTCATCCTCTGCTGTGTTGACTCTAGCACCCGCTTCCCACTACAAATGTAACCAAAACAATCCAAAGTAGACTCCATTCCACCAAAACAAGTATTTTTTCCAAATTAAACAAATATGCCAATGATAAGTGCAGAATATGGGTAAAAATAGATGCAATAACCCTAATAAAATATGACTAAAAATGCAACTAACAAAATCTCCCCAAGCTTAAAACTTTTCTTGTCCTCAAGAAAGCTAAGAAAAAGAATAAACCCAGAAAGGAAAAGAACTAAGAACAAAATAATACCTACTAGAATGGTCACACCCGTAATTGTTTAAAAAAAAATTGGTGAGCATGAAATCATATTACTATATTAACTTAAAATTACATGCATAGACAAAGCTTTCAAGATTTTTATTAACGATATGTGCCACTTTGCTAGTTATGGTCCTCTAACGCTCAAATTCCAGATCTATCGTTTCATATAAATTAGTCAATTTCAAGTAGATTATTAAGTGTGCTAACACGCCTCTTTCCACGGTGAAAACATTCCTAACCTCAAGGACTACAGAGAGCCGGTGGTCAATTTTTCACCACACATCTTTTTTTCTTGTTTTTTTTTCTTTCTTGTTTTTTTTGCCTTTCTTTTCGTAATAGATGACTTGATCCCCTCAATTTGACTTTTAGTAGGTCGGATCAAGAAACAAACAAGGCTCTCAACCTATTTTTGTTAGGTCTCAGTTTTCTTATGTGGTCGGATTAGTATTAGACACACATGAGCATTTAGTGTTTAGTTTTTTAGATCAGGAACATAGGGCACCAACAGATAGAACACATATGTCTTTTTAAAGCTATCATTCTTTTCTAGCATGCAAGCTCTCATTAACATAACAATGTACTATCATTTTTCATGTTGCCCTCACAAATCTTTTCAACACAATTGGATGCAAATTTTTTTTTATATAATGCATGAAAAACTAGATAATGCATGATGTGTAAACGAAGAGAAAGAAAGATTAATAAGTAAACAATATGAATTAAAGTAAAATAAAGTACCTATCTCCCCAAGCTTAAAATTCAGCATCGTCCTCGAAGCTTTGAGAAGAGATATGCAATCAACACTATTCTGGTGGAGGAGCTGGTGGGGCATCAGGTTGTTTCAAAAGGAGATTACGGAGAGAAGCTATAGACCTTCCCATCTCACGTTGATGGGCATACATGAGACGTAGCATGGACTGTTGATCTGAGTGCTCGGTTCGCATTATTTTCACATCGACTTGCAAAGAAATGAACCGAGTATCAATGGCGTTGAAACGTGTGTCATGGTCCATTTGATGAATAGTTGAATCTTTATCTGAATGTACAAACGGCCGTGTCATAATAACAAAGGAAAACTCTACGCGGCCGTTTCAAGATTATGGTAACAAAATTTTATCCGCTCATTTTTGCTTGCTGGGTCAAGAAGGATGGAACGGCCGTGTCAAAGCAACAAGGTAAGAGTCCACGTGGTCGTTTCAAGGTTATGGTAAAAAAAAATTGGTTACTCATTTTTGTTTGCCGGGTCAAGAAGGCTGAAACGGCCGTTTCGTAAAAACAAAGCGAATCTCACACGGCCGTTTTAGGTTTATGGTCTTCAACTTCAAAAAAAAATTTATTTTTTTTCTAAGAATTTAAAATCAAACAAAATGCATGGGTTGCCTCCCGCTTAGCGCCTTTCTTTAACGTCTTTGGCTAGACACAGTCTGTGCTCAATTTTCGTAGTGCATGCACTCCAACTCCATCACACTATCGGGTTCGTGATGAAATGTCTCATAAAACTCATGCCTGGTTTTCTTTTGTGCATCCATGAAAGTCACAACTTCCATAAAATCTTCCCCAAGCTTAAACTTTTCAGTAAGTTCTTTTACTGCAGCTTCATCAATGCTTCTGTTTAACACTAATGCTAGAACATCATGGTTAGTCAACTCAAAACAATCATCAGCCAATGGTTCAATAACCTCTAACCAATTCAAAGATGAAACCTCACTTGGGTAACGCATGGCATCATAGATATTGAAATTGATAACTTCCCCATCAAATTCCATTGATAAGGTGCCACTATAAACATCAATTTTTGTTTTTGCAGTTTTCAAAAATGGCCTCCCTAACAGAATGGAACTTGAATTTGGGGCGTCATCATCCTCCATATCTAACACATAAAAGTCAGCCGGAAATACCAATTCATTCACTTGGACCAAAACATCCTCCAGTACACCTTTTGGGTATACTATAGATCGATCGGCTAATTGAATGATGACCCCGGTCTTCTTTAATGGTCCTACATTAAGTGTTTTGAAAATAGAATGTGGTAGGACATTAATAGAAGCTCCAAGGTCGAGCATAGCTCGTGGTATGTTGAGATTCCCTAACTTGCAAAGAACCGTGAAAACACCCGGATCTTTGCACTTTTGAGGTAATCTCTTTTGTAAAACCGCTGAAATATTTTCACCTACCTTGACTGTCTCATTACCCTTTAACTTCTTCTTTGATGTGCAAAGTTCTTTCAAAAATTTTGCATATCTTGGAACCTGTTTTACAGCATCAAGAAGGGGAATGTTTACCTCTACCTTGCGGAATGTCTCCATGATTTCTTGTTCCTCTCTTTGCTTTTGTGTGCTTCTTAGTCTTGAAGGGAATGAAGGAGGAATAGTGAACTTTACTTTGACTTCATCCGGCTTTGCCATCACATTCCTTTCAGCATCTTTCTTTTCAACAACAACCTCCTCTTCTTCTTCTTGTATCTCAGGACCATCGTAGCTTTTCTCACTTCTCAAGGTGATAGCACAAGCATTGTGCTTAGGATTTGTCTCAGTTTGTGGTGGTAGTTTACCTTGAGATTGCATCTTACTCACTGAAGTTGCAATTTGACCCATTTGTTGTTCCAAGTTCTTGATGCTAGATCTAGTCTCTTGCTGAAATGTTTGTAAACTGGTAGCTAAACTTTTCACAATATCTTCTAAAGACATTCCCGAACTTCCAACTTGTTGTGGTGCAGGTGGTTGTTGTCGTGGTTGAAAATTTTGTTGTTGATAATTGCCTTGGAAAGGAGGACGTTGCTGGTATTGTTGGGGTCTTTGTTGATAATTCATGTTGGAAGGTCCCCAATTCTGATTTCCTCGAGGATGTTCAAACTGCCTTGAATTTTTTCCTTGAAATCCTCCCATTGCTTGTGCTTGTTCCATATCTTCTTGTAACATAGGACACATATCTGTGGGGTGTCCAACTTGTAGACAAATTCCACAAGCTCGGCCTTGTGGTTCAACACCCTTATCTTTTGTAAGTTGCATGACCATTTTCTTTAATTCAGCAATTTCAATTTCTAGGTGAGGAGTGCTCACCTCCTTGACTGCTCTTGGCACATCAGGATACCAATCTTCTTCTTGATTTGAGTGCTTTGAGTCCTCTGATATGGAAGTGATCAAGGCTCTAATCTGAGTTGGAGTTTTATCAAGTAGAGCTCCTCCACTAGAGGAATTTATTAGTCGCCTCTCCATTGGAGCTAATCCTTCACAGAAGTATTGAAGGAGTTGATGTTCAGTTATGCCATGTTGTGGACATCGAGCACATAGCTTCTTGAATCTTTCCCAATAAATAGGCAAGGCTTCTCTTTTTGCTTGCTTGATTCCAATGATTTCCTTACGAAGGATTGAGGCTTTGACTTCTGGGAAATATTTATCAAGGAACATATTTGCGAGGTCATTCCAAGTAGTTACCGACCCCGGTGGTAGGTAATAAAGCCATTCTTTTGCTGAATCTTGAAGTGCAAAGGGGAATGCCCTTAGCTTGATTTGGTCCTCGGTGACATTGTGTGGTTTCATTTCGGTGCACACAACATGAAACTCTTTAAGGAACTTGTGGGGATCCTCATTTTCTAAGCCTATGAAGATGGGTAAAAGGTGAATGAGTCCAGATTTTAGCTCAAAATTCTCTACAGCAGGGTAATTGATGCAAAGAGGATGTTGTGGGACATCTCGTGTTGCCCACTGTCTAAGCATTTGTTCCGCTGCCATTGTGATGGTTTGAGTAGGTGAAGTTGGTTCTTGTATGGATGATTCGGTGTCAGATTCGTTTTCAGATTCACTTGACAAGAGAACGTATCGCCAAATATTTGTGACCGGAGGTGAAAAAGTGGATGTTGAGGAGCTTGCTAAGTTTGTTTGAAGTTTTGCTTGCTTCCTTAGCTTTCTTGCTGTTTTCTCAATTTCCGGGTCAATATCAAGTGGTGTACCTGTACGAGAAGATCCTGGCATAAAAAGATTAGAATTGTCGTATCCCCGGCAACGGCGCCAATTTGTTGGGTGTCGAATCCAACAAATAAATAATAAAAGTAAACCTTACTTTAACACACACAAAAGTTAGTATGAATGGAAGTAGGGTTCGTGTCCTTAGGGATACGGATTAATTTATTACACCAAAAGTTTTCACGCACAAGATTGATTTTAACAAAACGGTTAAATTGGGGGTTATTAACACACACAACTTGAAGTAAATTGAAACACGAACTAATTAAAAAGACTAGAATTTATGGTTTTAACACTTTAACATAAAAGTTGATTTGAGAAAATTTAGAAATTAAGAAACAATTCCAACACTAAGGTTATTTTATCGATTTGATTCGGCTTATGATCATTAACAAATATGGTGCAATGATTTTTTAATTGAAAGATTTGTATCGGTATTAGACGTCACGCCGTTCGGACTTCCACTCTATCTAAGTCTAACCAATCGTCGTTCGTTGATTAGAGCCAACCCGCTACTCTAAACTCACGTCGTTCGGATTTTAGTGTGCGGGTTGCAATGATAGAAATACCGATTATACTTAAACACTCACGCCGTTCGGAATGCCTAAATATATCATGTAATTCTATAACGAAATTGAGCTCATAGACAAACACAAAACGTTACTTGTTCCTTTTTATCAAATCAAAACTTTTTAGGGTTTAAAACTTGATGAACTATATTAGTTACATTAATAAAGTGGCCAATTTTATTAACAAACTAAATGTATCTAGAACAAATTCCGGATTTGATATCAAGAATAACACAACTAAATCATTCAAATATTAAATCTCATAAATGTTTCACATAAGATTGAAATCAAACCAATAAAATCCTAGTGTCGGAATTTATAGTAAACTAGCCAGACATAATGATAAAATCAAAGTAAACGATTGGAAATAAAACAAGAAGCTGAAAAAATCCCCCCAAAGAACCTGCTCGTCCCCTTTTTCTCTCTTCCCTACCGTCGAAGCCCACCCTCCAAGTAATTGCCGTCCAAAATTGATTTTTTCCCCCGAAAACCTTTTCTCAACTAATCTCCTTTCTTTTTGGTTCTCCTTTTATTTATTTTATTTTATTATTATTTTTCTCAAGTCTATCCTATTATAATAGGATTATAAGAACCAAAATAAAATAGAATAAAATTCCTAGATTTTAGGAGTCCTTCCTCAACTCTTTACATAAACTCAACACGGTCAAGTCAAATTATATGCTTAACTTTGGCACGGCCGTTTCTGCTTTATGTTAAAAACTTCCTTCACTCATAAAATTCCAACTTTTGTTCTTTAAGCTCATCTCCCAATCTTCATCCTCTGTTGTGTTGACTCTAGCACCCGCTTCCCACTACAAATGTAACAAAAACAATCCAAAGTAGACTCCATTCCACCAAAACAAGTATTTCTCCAAATTAAACAAATATACCAATGATAAGTGCAGAATATGTGTAAAAATAGATGCAATAACCCTAAAAAAATATGACTAAAAATGCAACTAACAAACAAAAGAAAAATAAAACTAAAATATAACACATGGGAAAACAACATGTCAATTATCATGTTATGAGAAATTGGAATGACTTATCTAGTTATCTAAAAGAATTTCTCATGAAAAATGAATTTCTCACGAAAAAATCAAGGGGAATATGAATTTCTTACGACAAATCTCAATTACTCACTGAAAAATCGTAAGAAATGAATTGATCGCGCGAAGAAACACGTTTCAAATGAATTTATCGTGAGAAGATGAATTTATCACGAGAAAATGAATTTCTTGTGAGAAATCATTTTCTCACGATATTTACTATTCATAAATTGATTTTGTTTATATAGTTAATATTTCGTTAATTTCAATTTATAAATTATTATTTTAATATGAAAGAGAAGATAATTCTTTGTATTTATTTATCCTTATATTATCATAATTAAACTTATTGATTAACATTTATTTATAATCTTATGAATATCTTTAATCATTGATTATATTAGTCCATTAGTCTATGTTAGATTAAAAGCTATTATAGTTTTTCATAATGAAAGTTTTAGGTGTAACTCTCTGACTCTCTCCTATATATATACACTGTAAACCTTTTATTTTATCAAACTTAAATATGAATAATTTAAAATAGGGTTGTGCTAAATAAAACTAATATTTATTATTTATTAAATATCTAACTTATTAATTAATCACTATTTAATGTATTTTAGACATCAATAAATAAATAAAAACTATTTATTAAAATTAAATAAATAATAACCATTTTATATTTAAAAATATTACTAATTTTTCATATTTGTAACAATTTAATTTAATAATTAATAAAAAATTTAATTATAACTTCATATTCAACAAGTTTTGTTATCTAATCTTTGTAAAACTTGACGTGATTTATGTAGTTTTCCGCTCAATTAGCTTTTTATTAATTATTAAATTTTTGGAAACTTTAAATTAGTTTTTCATTAATTATTAAATTTTAATTAATACAAAACTGCATAACTCTTTGTTGTCCTCTCACTTACTCAATTATGGAGGTCTCTAGGGTGTCTGATCCGATCAGTCTCGTGATGAAAAGAATTCCGATCTTCCACTAAGAAAGGTCTCGTCACGACAACTCCATTTGTCCTATAAACTACTAGGGGCTCCCCATGGTTTAGTAAAAGGGAGGGGAGATTTGCTCCTCATCCAGGAGTTCATTTCATTCATTATGCACTCAAAAGTGAAGGTCTTAAAAACTTCATAAAATTCATGACCGGCCATTCCATTTTTCAGCAAGTAGACCAGCGGGCGGAACGAGGAAAGGGCCCGACAATCATACCACCACGCGGTCGAAAAAGCGTGTTCCCTTCAGATAAGACGCATCGTAGGCCATCCTCGGCCTTCTTCGTTTTCGATGAAAAAGAAAATCTCGATCTCCGAAAGCCTTTTCCTTCCCCCGCCGCATCTCCCTCCCTTCGTCGAGCATTTCCTTTAATGGTTGGGGGAAGCATTCCCTTATTTGAACTTGGCGGGCGTTCTTTCCATCTTGACTCTGCGGCCTCCTGAACTGTTCGTATCGCTCTCTTCAGTTCAAGCGAAGGCTATAATTACAGTTCAGATCGAATTCCTGGAATACGGAATGGAGTCCAAAGCCCCTCTGTTTTAGCTTATTTGTTTAATTTAAATAAATGGTCGTCATTTATTTATTTATAACTAATAATATACAAATTAATTATTAAGTAATATATTAGATGTGCAATAAATAATAAATTATTAAGTTGGTTTTAATGATAAGTAATAACCAATCATATGTAACAATTAATAAACAAATATTATTGGATGATTAAGTCAAAATAACTAAAGTACTAAGTAGGTTGATGCATTTAGTATGTAGGGTTGGTGCAATTATACTCACCCTTTAAAATAAAAGATAAAAAAGGGTTGTGTTAATCTTACACCCAATTCTATATTTTCACACCCTTTGTACGTGTCGTATAGATCCCTACGCCACGTACAGGTATCTATATGTGGCGTAGAGATCCCTACGCCACGTACAACACCATTTGCACTGACATTCTAAGCAATGATTGGGTGTTGTACGACACGTAGAATCCTATACGCCACGTATAAAACATCGTACAAACAGTATTGACACCTCTACACAATGATGGGATGTTGTACGCCACGTAGAGTACTTTATGTGGCGTATAAAGGACTATCATTTGAGAGGAGCAGTCTGGACCCTGACATGCTGAAAAAGCTATACGCCACGTAGAGATCTGTACGTGGCGTATAAAGGACAATAATTGGCTTTAGAGTCTGGTGAGTGTATTGAAAAGGGCCATATACGCTACGTATAGTGCTATAAGACACGTTTAAAAATTTTGAAATTGAAATCTCGTACAAATAACGAAACGACGTAAGATTCCATAAATTATATATATATATATATCGAACGAACGAACGTTTCGAATTCATTCGCGTTTTTCTTCTTACGACTTATCTATTTGAATTCTTTCGGTTGTTTATTACATTCACATAATGTCATTTTTGGACATTAACTTCTTCTTTGGAGACGGCAAGATAGAACATGATTCTGTCGGTCGATCTTATCATGGTGACAGTAGACCTCAAGAGCTGCCTGATTTGAACGAGGAACCCAACTTTCAATCATACAACGTGAATAGGATTCCCGATTTAAATGAGTATCCTTGCGTTGAATCTTTTTACTATTACGAAAACCAGCAAGAATTTGGATGGGAAAGTCAGCCTTAATACAGGCATGAAAGCTTGCATGAAGAAAATGACGTATATTCAAAACCACAAAATAACGGGCATGATTATTTCGACTGGGGTCATCATGCTAAAGTGTTTTGGGATACCAATCAGGTATAATTTAGATTGACTTTCGTGTTTTTAACATTAGATATATTTTAAGTCGTGTTATTGTTTTAGGAATTCATGTCTCATGATAAGCTGGTTGCCTGGGTGAAAAGCAGCGGTTGACAAATGTTATATTGTAGTCACCGCTTGATCTAAAAAGAAAGGAGACGTTGTAAAGAAGGTATGGCTTGTTTGTGATCGTAGTGGCGAACACAAGACCGTAGCGACGCGTAGACGCTCCGGCAGCAAGAAAATTGGCTGTCCATTTAAACTGGTTGGCGTTTACAGCGAAAAGCGTTTTGTTTGACAGTTAGAGATCCGAAATGACGAGCATAACCATGAGGCTGCTCACCATCTAGAGGGGCATCCATTTGTAAGAAGGTTGCTCAACATCACGATCGTCGAACGCTCTTAGGTATGAAGATCGTCCGGGATTTTCCTGGTGTAGGTCTTAGGTTCTCCCTGGTACGGGGAGGTATATGGGTCCCTTCCCCTGTACAGATGATGGATGTAGACGGGGGCCAGGGAGTTGGACAGGCAAGTGAGGGTGCTGGTGGTGAGGGGTACCACGATGGTGCGGCTGGTGATGGTGAGGTTGGCGGGGGTGATGAGGAGGGTGGAGGGGAGGCCGGAGGCGCTCACTACGTCTCGCAGCATCCGCAGCGGAGGTACCAGACTATGAGGCTTCCGGCACGTCTTGAGGCGATATTGCAGGATCTTTTTACACGATCCAAGGAGCATGATCGCATCCTGGCTCGGCAGAATGAGATGCTGCGCTGGCTGATCGATCGCGAGATCGAGAGGTCGAGGCAGGCTGGTATTGAGCCTCCTCCACTTTCGCCATCACCTCCTTAGGATCCGTAGTTTATTTCTTTTCATTGTATTGTACAGACACTGTTTATGTATATATTATGTGATTTGTTTTGATTGGTTGCTTATTTTTTTAATTTGTATGTACATTGTGTTTGTTTAATACATGTATTTGTTTAAACAAAAATAATATTAAATTAATAAAATTAACGATGAAAACGAAAAACATTAAAAATAAATCTTATTAATGTTTAAATTATTAAATGTAAAAAATGCTTAAATTTATAAAACTAAATTTACAACATTAACAATTTTATTCTAATTTAAAGTTTGAAAAAAAATTTAGTTGTTTTACACTAAACGTGTCGTATAGCACCGTACTATACGTATAAGAATTTAATGTTGAGATGAGATAAAAACAAGTAATTTTATTCAGAAAATCTATACGTCACGTACAATACCCTACGTGGCATTCAACACAGAATTTAACCAGTCACATATAGAGATTTAAGATTACATGTGTCAGTTGTCGTACGTCATGTAAGGATCTGTACGTGACGTATGACTCGGTGTCGTACAAGCCTATACGACAAGTACTGAAAAATATGGAATGTTGAATTAAAAAAGTGTGGTGTGTGAATAAACACTCCCATATAAAATAAGTTTAATTTTTAATCTTTTCAAGATTAAGTTATTATAAAATATATATTAAAAAACAATTAATTGGTATGTCCCACCGGTTATTATATGGTCCAAAGTTTGACTGAGACGTCACCTCAATCGAGGCCCCTCTTCGTTGAATATCGAGATACTACTTGTTCCCTTGTTGTAATTACCGTATTGCCCATTTCAAATTTTGGATTTTCTTCATTCTTTCCGTCATTTATTGACCAAACTACCCTTATACCAACCACTTTTTAACAACCATCCTAAATAAAAATAAAATTATAGATATATTTTAAAGAGAATTTTTTTTAAAAAAACGAACATAATATAAACTTTTAAACAACAAGATATTTAAAAAATTTTCATTATTTTCATAAATAATTAAACAAAATGTTTAGATAACTTTAAAAAATGGTTGCATAAAACTTTAAAAAAACAAAAAAAGTTTAAAAAATTGATATTATTAATTTAATATAGAATCTATACACAATTTTAATCGTATTTTGTATCAAAATCATTTTTTAATTTTTTAATTTTCATCATTGGTTATTTATTATTATTTTTCTATTTACTCCATAGGGTATTAAACTGATTAACATGTAAATTTAAAAAAAATAAGTAAGAGAATAGTTTTTACATCCAATTTATATAGTAAACTTTGGTTTTTTACATATGACAATTTAATTTGAGAAAATTTTAATCGAAGAACATTAAATGTTTATTTCTTTTAGTTATTAAAGTTTTAATATTGACCTTTTGGTGTTTTAATTTAAAAACAAAAGTTTAAATATTTTAATTTAGATAAAAAAAAGATTACGACTTTTTATAATGGTCATTTTTTTCTTCTCCATTTTTAGTAACAAAAATTTGAGTATCTAATTTTGAATACAAGGTTTTGGCTTTTTAATTTTAGCTGCAAAAGTTTGAGTACCCTAATTTAATACGGGAAAATTTGTTACAATTTTTTTATTATTTCATTTTTTTTCTTTTTCTTTTGTTAATGTTATGTTTATTGTTGTGGTTGCGTTTATATTTAGGATTTTCGACACTCATGTTTACAACATGGTATGTTTTCGGCTATTACAACGGAGTGATGGTCACTTTGCAACAAAGTACAACCTTTATAGTTAAGTACACATTCATGTTTTCTGTCTAATTAATGTTTACTTTTATGATAGAATACACTTAAAGTTTTCAAGACAGAGTGAGAATTATTATGACACAATTTTATTTGCATTTTTGTTTTTATGATCGTGTCATTGCACATGATCCAAGTTCAAGGTTGTGCCAATCTTTTTCTTTTGTTATTTTTTTCTATCTTTGTTTTGAATTTGCTTTTAAAGTGTAGAATTTGTTATGAATTGAACTACAAATTAGGTTTCTTAATGTTTTATAATTGTACATGACAACTGTTAAAAAGTGTTTTAGTATTTATTTTTGATATTTGGGATCATAAAAGTTTCATTGTAAAACATATGAAGGAAAATCTAGTTTAAACTATTTAGAATGTGTTTATTTTGAGAGTTTAAAATAAAAGCCTTTTTTACCATGTTAAAAACCTTTTATTTTAGTTAAGTTGATTTGATAAAATTCATAAAGTAAGATTATAAATAATCAATAAATTACTCAAAGTTGACAAGAATATGATATATCTAAAGCATCAATTATTAGTGTTGTATACTGCTAAAGTAATTTAATTTTCTTTTCTAGAATCTGACATGTTAACTAATGACCCTAAACTTGCACATTACAAGATAAACATTGTCACCAAAAGTTACCATAAGAATGTTCATATCCAAAAACCCTAAAACAAATTAAACAAATTACATAAAAAACAAACTTACCAAGTATATTCTCACTTTTTAGTAGGGTTTGGAAAGAAAGGATTAAGACAAACCTTACCCATATTACCCTTATCTCAAGTGGGATAGAGAGACTGTTCCGAATGAGTCTTCTGCTTAAAGTTTTCGTTTAAAGTTAATCATTCTAACACTTTTAATGTTATTTTCATAAAACAGGTAAAAAATAACGTAAAAATTATTGTAATTTTACTTTTATTTCTTAAGAATACATACATATATATTATATGTATACACCGTAAACAAAGCGTTCTAAAACAAATTAGTATTACACTAATGAGTGGGGTTATTGTACAAAACACTAATTTTGTAAAAAGTGTGAGAAACAATCTAGACCATGGATGTGCTAAGATCAAGAGCTAGAATTAATTTTGGAAAAACCTTTTAATTATCAAGTGATTACAGTTATCAAAAGGGTAGTTTAGGGATTTAATTAATTTTGATATGCTGATATCATGCTCAATTGAAAAGAAAGGGATTCGGTTGCCGAAATTAAGAGTCAATCCAGGTTAAATTTTAAATTTAACTAACACCGTATAAGGGATGTGCTATTATATGTTAGTATGTGCTATTACTGAATAATATATTGTGTTGTTGTCTTTTTGTATACATTATGTGAAACATTGTGCTGTTATGATGTTATAACAGTATTGTTATGCAACACACTGTGTTGTTATGTGTTGATATGGTGTGTGTTTTGAAAACACTGTGTTGTTATGTGTTGTTAATATGATGCTAGAACAATGTTGTTAGTATTGTTAGTAGCTTATAATAAGCATGTGCTACGTTGTGTTGTTATCATGTTTTTTGCTAAAAAGAAATCGTATTTGCTGTTAATTTGTGATTCAAAACCTGCAAAAATTTTTTCGGTATTTTACAGATTACGAATTCAATTGGTTTTGATATTATGCGTTAAATAATTTAATTATGGAATATGTTCAATGAGTATACTGATTAACAAATTTCCTATTTTAATGCAAGATTTAAAAATTATTTCAAATGCAATTACCTATATTACCCTTTTCTATTAAATACTAATAATGCAATTACAAAATCTTATATTTGTACATGAACCTACTCCTTACACTAATATCCAAGAATCCTTTTGATAAACAATAAAATTTCTCTTTTATTAAAGGAATTATTTTCCAAGGGTAAAACAGTCTAATGACATTATGTTGTATACAAAGTGATCATAATAATGACATCTTTTCTTTGATTGGTTTGACTACTGAAACTCTCTCTCACACACACATCTGCTTTGTAAGCGCACAGTGCTCTTACACTTGAACCTTTCCCCATCTTCAAAGATCTACTCATTTTTTTCAAATTTGTTTTAGTTTGACTCATTTCCAATATTTCTAGGGTTTGTTCTTCACAAATCTCACAAATTCTCCTCAGATTTTACAAATCTTGATCAAAGATTTGTGGGTTTTCTGTCTTGTGTTGTTTAAGACCATACAGATCAAGAAATTGGAATAATCAACAACAAAAAGATCAACTTTTTACCAGGTCAGTTCAAGCTTTCCAGAAATTTGTTTCGGCAAGTCGAGATCTTGATTTATAAATTTGTTTATTCTTTAGTTGAAATAGGTAATTTCAATCTGGGAATATGATAAAAATTAAAACTTTCGCATCTCATCGATTGAATTTGTGCACCTATTTTAGTTTCTGGTTTATGATATCAATTATCTGCTTGATTTCTGAAATAAAATTATTTTTTCATATTTAGGTTTAATTTCGTATGGTGATTCTTGGTTAATTTTTAAAAATATTTTTGGTAATTTGAGTATTTGTTCTTTAATCGTTATATGATGATTCACAAGTGCATTATGGTTTGACAATTTTTTAAGAAATCTTAAAAATCATCTTACATTTATGTATCTGTGGTTGTTGATATTGTTGATTGAAGGGCAGTTTTGTAACTTCAAATTGTTGTGAACCCAATTGAAATATGCTCAATTGGATAACCATGATCACTGTAAAAATTGAAAAGCATTGCATCTCAAGACTCATTGATGAGAATAAAGAACAGTCAAATTTTGACTATTATAAATTCCAATCTCTTGAATTTTTTTATACCAATTGGATGTTTAATGTCTTCATTTTTGTTTTGAATTGTTATAATTTAATGTCTTGGTCAATTATTAATCTACCCGAAACCAATTCGTAGCAAAATTTGATGTTACAACACAACTTGTTTGACTCTTGAAAGTCAATTCAGGCTTTCAATATCTGCATTTCAGCAGGTTCATAAATTCTGATGCATCTTACCTTTAAACATCTTAACCGGCATGATTTTGTCATGTTTTTTTTATGAAATGTTATACTTTCGAATGATAATTGTGTTTTATTTTACAATAAAGCAATCCTGCATATCTTGAAGAAAAGTCAAAAGTCAAAATCAGACTTTCTTTTTGCAGAAAAGCCATTGGATTTCATGTTTTTTGATACAATTTGTTTCTTATTTTGAATTTGTAGGGTTACATCGCAAGGTTCTTGAATTTATAGACAATGGGTTGTTTAACAGTACTAAAAGGCAAAAAGAAGAAATCAAACACGAGCATTCATGTAAAACGAGTCAACCCACAAGACCCAACACCAACCACATTACCTGAACCAGTAACCCAAACCCGAGCCCTGCAATCAGCACCACCAAGCTTTCGAACTCGTGTCAAATCGCTTCAACCAAGCCATTCAGCCATCGCGAGCCGTATGCGTGCATTATCAGCCCCGTCAACATTAGATGCAGCAGAGCAAGACGCCCTCTCCACTGCCGAATATGAAGGTAGTGGACCTAGTGGTGGTAGTGGGATGCCACCAGCACCACAACCGCTTCCGCTTCCAGCACCACATAGCACCAATTTGAAAACAATGGGAAGCTTTAAAGTTGGGAGCGGAAGTGGGCCACTCAATGTTTCTGGTCCCCTGCCATTGCCGCCAAACGGAAACCACTTTGCACCAACGGGAAACCAGCTGCCGCCGCTTAAAAACTTCTCCTTTGAAGAAATTGCAGCAGCCTGCCATAATTTTTCACCTCAAAGATGTGTATCAGAAGGTCTTTCATCTGTTATGTATAGAGCTTCTTTTGGGGAAGATGCTTCTAAAAATCTTCAAGCAACCGTCACAAGTCTCCGTCCTTCATCTCAGGTGATTATAAGTTCTACAAATTAATTGTAAATTTTAATGTTTAACAAGTATGGAAGCATTCGATTTCGAGACAATTTTAGGCATAGAACTGTGAGAATTGCATAAACATGGAGTGTATGTAGTTTACTACTTGTCTACTTCTAAATTTGTTCAGTGTCACCTACTCCTCAGACGTTACCTTAGCTTTGCTAATGGTGAGATATACTAAGTACGATGATGATGACATTTAGACACAACTTGATATCACATAATCAACATCTAGTTACAATCTTTTTGGAGATTCTGACGAATTTTAATTTGTTATTTAGAGTTTGAAGGAATTCATTAGTGAAGCCAACACACTAGCATCACTAACACATCCTTACATTTGCAAACTAATCGGCATTCATGCTCGTGAGGGATCTGATGAAAGAATGCTGGTTTATGAGAGGCTTTTTCACGGAAGTTTAGACCGCCATTTGTATGGGAGAACCGATGGCCCGCCTATTGATTGGAATGCTAGAATGAAAGTTGCACTTTGTGCTGCTCAAGGGCTAACGTTTTTGCACGAGGAAGGCCCGTTTCAGGTAGTCTAAGTCTTTGACTTTTTATCACGATTTCTAATCTTGAAATATGATCAAAGTGTTGGCTTGCTAATTGATCTCTCTTTTGCAGGCAATGTTTCATGAATTTTCGACTGCGAATATACAAATCGATAAAGATTTTAGTGCAAAGCTTTCAGGATATGGTTGCATAAGTCACATTGCTGAAACTGATATTCCAAAAAGTTCACCCGTAAGTTCTTCTGATTTTTAGATTATTTTTTTATAAATAATTATCGTGTCAAATATGATTCGGGTAATGTGTTGGTTTCTTATCCAACTTTTATACATATAAGTATGCGAAATACGGAAATAGATTTGTGTCACATTCATGCCTTCCTTATGTTCTGCATCAAGAGATGTAAGCGAGCCAATTTGCACATGTGCTACATGAGAATACGATATGGTCAGCTCAAATCTATCAGAGCTTAAACAAGCTCGACTCCTCGAGCTTATATTGGAGCCTGTTTAATAAACAGGCTCGAGCCTGATCTTTGCATATTGTGTTATTGTTAAACCTGAGTTATTGTTATAATGTGGCTTGTGGTCTTTTGCATGACTGGGTATAGGCCTAAAATTTATAAAAATAATTAATTTTTAAAAGTGTGTATTCAGGCTATGGCGAATCTTTCGGTTGAGACACTGGAGAGGGGATTACTAACCCCGAAAAGCAACGTATGGAGCTTCGGTATTGTGCTTCTAGAGTTGCTTACTGGTAGAAAAAACCTCGACAGCCGGCACCCAAAGGAGGAAAGAAACCTAATAAAATGGAGCCGACCGTTCTTAGCCGACGATAGTCGGCTCTCCCTAATCATGGACCCGCAGCTAAATGGGCTGTTCGCCCCCAGAGCCGCTAGAACAATGGCGGACATAGCTCAAAGATGCCTGCAAAAAGACCCATCAGAAAGACCAACAATGAG
Source organism: Mikania micrantha (assembly GCA_009363875.1). NCBI lineage: Eukaryota > Viridiplantae > Streptophyta > Magnoliopsida > Asterales > Asteraceae > Mikania > Mikania micrantha. The sequence goes on along the minus strand of CM018691.1, from coordinate 24,098,888 downwards.
AACAATAGTTGAACACCTTAAAATCATCCAAGAAATGAAATTCTCGCGTCGGTTTCCATTACAAGAACCAGGTACGATTACACGTAAACACATGGCGAAATCGTTGAGTTTGAACGGGATCATTTACCCTGCCCCGAGGTTGAGTTACTCGCCACCACCTCCTCCAAGGTTGCCGCTGTTGCCGCCTTCTTTGCCTCAACGAAACTGTGCATCTAATCTTGCTATGGATGGAATTGTGGACCGTCAAGAAAGCCGGAGATCATCATCTTCGGCTCGACGGTCCAGTGTAGAAGGGTTTTGAATGTTGATATAAGGATTATTATTAATTTTTTTTTTTAAAAAAAAGGTTAATTTTTGATTATTTTGTTTTTGTTTGCTTCCCCATTTTCTTTAAAATGGATATTTGGTGGAAGATGTGATGTTTTGTTCAACGTAGGGAAGTTGAATTTGTTTTTATTTTTGTTGTAGATAAGTGTTTGGTTGGTTTGGACATATGATGCCAAAAGTTTATTTATATTAGAATCAGTTTTTATAAATTGAACATTTAAATTAATTCCACTTATTATTTATTTATTTGTTTATTTTAATTTATGGTTGGGTCCTTGAGATGCGTGTCTAAGTGTGGTTGTATAACCAGAAATGGGTCGCATAACTTATCAATGACTTTTGACCCGTATTTTTGTTTGATTTATAGATGACTTTTGACCCGTTATACAGGTCATAGAGGTGTGCAAAATAGGTTTTTTATAACTGTTTTCCGTTCCGTTTTTGTTGTGAGCAACAAAATCAAGAACCAGTTTCGATTAAGTTCAGGTTTTAATCAGCTTTTATCAGTTGTGGTTTGGTCGGTTTTTGCCCACCTCTATCCTGTATTGTTTTGATATGGCTAGTCTATGGTTAATGCAATAATATTTTTCCCAACCTAAAAATAATTATTTTCTAATTTTTAATACAAAACTATGCCCGGGACTAAATGGATTGTTTTTAAAAAAACATCAATTTAGTATAATTTAATATGTGTTATAAGTAAGTAAATAGTCAATTTGGATAATTTTTTAGTTATTTTCTCATCAAATATGCTATTAATCATTCTTATATGTTTGAATTTATTGCATTTACATAATTTTTTGGTTACCTATCTTGACCTACATTGTGTTTAAGTGGTATCTATCTCAACTCATTCAATATTATGATATTACCAATTTCAATTCATTATACTACAATTGTTTACTCAAACCAACCCATTTCCTTTTATATGGGTAAAAATTGTCACCTCTATACAAAACATAACTTGTTTGAAAAGTAAAACTCAAGGCTCATGCTGTTTATAAGATAAGACATAAATAACATGAAATGTAATTTTAAGAACTGGCTAGAAACTAGGTAGGTTTGGGTTTTTAACTGGTTTGATCTCAGTTTTTTGACGGATAGAGTTGGAACCGGTTTTGATCATATAAGAATTGAAAAAGATGAAATTAGTTATGTGATTTAGACATGTCACTAGAGTAGCCCCAGCCCCAGCACCAGCAAGTTCAAGTCTATTCCCTCTCTCTTTTTTATATTTTTTTTTCTTGCATTTACATTTAAATTATCTAAGGTTTTCAACTTGTCATTTTCTCCCCTTTTAATTTCTAGTAACTTTGTAAAATCCATTTATAACCTATCAAGTTTCCAACATATTATTTTTAGCCTCTCTATTACTTTAACCTTTCTGATTTTTGTATGTTAAATGAAAAAACTATTTTTTTGCATACATATTTCTTTGTACGTGTGAAATTAATTCAATTTGGTATACATTTCAACATAAAATTTGTTCAGACCAAGTTAGTTCAAATATAATATGCTTTCATGTTTAACTTTTTTATACACGTTTCAAGTTAGTCTATGTTTCGTGGCATATATTTTTTTTTTCTAAAACGAGTGGGTTAAATATAATAAGTTTTTACTTACTGTTCTAAACTCAAGTTGATCTATTTCAACGTAAATTTTGTTTGGGTCGAGCAGAGTCTATAATAATTTATGTTTATTCGTTTACTGAATATTAAAGTGAGTTACTAGTTGATTTGTACATGCTTTTGAGTTGACCGGCAACGAAGATTCGGACCCGTGAGAATATTTTAATTTTTTCCTTCTGATTTTTCTTATTAAATTACATTATAATATAATGTATTTTTCAAAAAATAACATCTCGAAATTTCCTTTATTGTAACGTACATGATATAATAGTCTTTTTTCGTTACGTTTCAATTTTTATAAGGCCATACCCATTCCTCTGTGACTTCTTATGTTTTTTTTAATCATATCCTCACGATATAACACATAAGTTTTAATTGTATAGCGCCGTCATTAAGCGAGAGTAAGTTTCCTCGTTATTATAATTAGTAAGTTAACCATCCACATTACTTCAGGTTTAGATATGGTTAAATATGTAAAGAAAAACGCATGAGATCACAAAGGCAATTAACTCAAACTAATATATAAGAATAAACTTCTCTTTTGTTCCTTATGGTTTGACAATTGTAACCATTTTGCTCCAAACTTTTCAAAATGATCATTATGCTCCTTGTGGTTTGACAGTTTAACCATTTTGCTCCAAACTGTTCCAATATGTTTCCATTATACTCCATTTTTTCGAAACCATAGGGAGCAAAAGGGTTATTACTGTTAAGCCACAGGGAGAAAAATGATTAAATTGTCAAACCACATGGAGCATAATGATCATTTTGAAAAGTTTGGAGTAAAAGGGTCAAACCTTAGTGAGTAAAAGTGAAGTTTATCCAATAAAATAACTTGGATCCTGTGTCGGCAAATAAGGTTTAGTGGCTAAATTAAAATTGACTCGAAGTTTCGTATTCATAATTAAAACAAAAAAACAAAAACAAAAAAAAAGTCACTAAATTGAATCTAACTCAAAGTTTACTACTGACTTCAAATATCGAATGTGTTCAACACGAAATGGATAGCAAACCCGAAATCTTATTGGTTATTGTTGATTTGTTGGATTGGTACTAGCAATGGAAAGTTAAAGAAGGTAAAAAAAATGTAATGCTAATCATCGAATTAAAATATATAAATATATCAGAAAAATTTGTATCCAAATTCGAATTAGAAATTTCCGAAAATCCAAACCTTAAACTTTGAAATCGGATTTGAATACCTATTTAAAGGATTTTGGATATTTTGGATATCCGATGTATTCAAACTAGTTTTTTTGTTTGGAAAATTTTCGGTTATATAGGATAATTTTTAGGGTTGTTCTGATAATTTTCGGATGCTTTTTGAACATTTTAGATATCTGAAATAATTTTTAGATTTTATTTTTTTATTAAATTATTAAATAATTAATATTTTTTTTCGAAATTTGAATACTCAATTTCAAATACAGATTTGAATAGTCAATTTCAAATACGGATTTGAATATTGAAATACTCTGTCCGAAATTTTCGGATATCCAAAGTTGAGATATTTGTACTACCGATATCCGATTTGGATTACTATGAACTTTCAATATACATTTGCTTATATACTTTTATCGATACGGACACCAAAATTCTCACTAGTCAGGTAGGGCAAAAATTTCAATATAGATCATAGGTTTTAGTAGCAATGTAAACGAAATAAGATGGTTCGTAACTTACACATGATCAGCAAAAAGCTCGAACATAACTAGTTTTATAACAAACAAAAATGTTTGGTATGTCAATGTAATAAAATAAAACCTAAACCAAATTTTTACTAAACAGTTTAATTAAAAAGTGAACTTCGAATTAACTAACGTAAGATCACAATTTGCTTCAAACTTACAAACATGAGCATTATATACTCTTTAATCTAGCCATTTGGCATCCTTTAGCCATTAGGAGCCGCGTACAAAGTACTCGACAATTGATTAGTTAACCGTTAAAAAAAATATATAGTCTTTAATATCTACTTCGACTTGATTCTTACATCTATTATTATTATTTTTTAATTGTATTTTAATCTCACATACATGAAAATCTTTATGTTGAACCATCTGACGTTTTAAAAACAAAATCTTCTTCGTTTTATTTTTTTTTCATACTCTTGGTCTTCTTGATAGTAAATCTTCATGAACATATGCGTCACATCCTATACCTAAATTTACAGAAAATTATAATAAAATACTTATGTTAATAAGAGACCAAAATTAGCTGCAATATGAATAGTTTTGTTATGTTCCTTTTCTTTGGCCTTTACATATAAACTAGACGGCGCCTTTCGCGCGTTGCCATGACAGTTTAACACCCTTGTTTTGACTCAGTAACGAACTCAAAAGAAAAAATACATTAACGTAAAAAGAGTCGTGGCTATAAAACAAATCTATTATGAGTCAAGATGTAATACAAAAGAAACATTTATAACTATAAAGCAAATTTATTACAGGTTAAGAAAAAAATAAAAAGAAACTAAAATTAAAATTAAATTGCCCGCGTATGAGATATTTTAAAGGAATTTCTCACGAAAATTAGATTTCTCACGGAAAATCTCACTAAAAAAATCAATAAAAAAGAATTTATCGCGATAGAGTTAATTCATCACAATAAATCACGATAAAATGAATTTATCATGATAAATGGAAAATCTCAAAATCAATAAAAACGAATTTATCGCGATAGAATGAATTTATCACGATTCGCGATAAAATGAATTTATCGTGATAAACACTATTAATATATGAATTTTGTTATGTATAGTAATTCCATTATTTAAACATATTTAAACTATTCAATTACTGTTCAATTACGTTTATTTTTTACCAAACTTTTTTTTAACGATAAAAGAAATACATGCTGCATTTATTCTACGTGTTTGAAAATTTCGATCGATCTTAAAACGAGAAACAAGAGTCAAAAAGTGTCACAATGAACATCCAAGACGCAACAAATAGCCGGATATGAAGGATCTATACTATATAATAAAAGAATAACAATTTTGTCACATGTCAAATTCTTACACCACTATTGTCACATGTCACATTTTTACACCACTGTTGCCACTTGTCAAATTTTTATTAATCCACTTAATTCTCTCTCATATTAAATAACCATATTCTCTCTCTAATTAAATAATTATAATATAAGTAACTAATATATAATTATCTTTTTAGCATAAAACACACTTAAAAATTTTTATAAAATATAAATGTTTTAAAATCAAAATTTTTATAGTAACAAAATTTATGTAAAAAACAAGTTATCTTACAAATTTTTTTTAAAATAAAATATACTAGAAAAGAAGTATTTATACAATGTGGTTTTTATAAACAAATGACGTTTTTAATTTATTTAAAAACTGAAGTAATAAAAATGATATATAAAGTTACACTTTTGGTCCGTTATGTTTAACGCTATTTTTAATTGGGTCTTTTAACTTTAATAATTACAAAAATTTTATTTTATATTATTGATTTATAAAAGTTAGTTTTTAATATCATACAAACTAAAGTTTTTAACGTTATTTATTTCAAAGATACTAATTGCTACACATTAAAAGTTCATATAAAATTTGTATAATATATAGAGTTTTTAATTATTTTTTTATTAATTAAAATATTTATTAATATGTGAATTAATCATTTTATATCAAAATATCGTTTTATAATTGTTAAATTTTCATCACTAACTACTAAATATTATATTAAATCCATGTAATACACGGGTTAATAATCTAGTTGAATGAGAAAGACATTACATCCTCGTTAGGGAGAACATAGATCATAACATCGAACCAACCTTCAACCTTGAAGATTTTGAACCCACCTTGTTATTAGACTTAGTGCCACCTTCACTTAGGTGGTGTTTGTTTTTTAAGAGGTAAAACATCTGTATTCTGCGGACCACGTCTGCAAGAAGAGCTTTTGGGGGTGTTTGTTTTTCAATATCTTCACAACCTCTTCACATTTTCAATATCTTCACAATCTCTTCCCCAACCCTAAACTCACGACCGTCCCCATGGCTCGATCATCGTCACCATCACGAGCTGAGTACCACCACTCTCCCCCACCGTCAGCCTCTTCCCCATCGTCAGCCTCGGTCTCAGCCCAAACGTCAGCCTCGACAGGGGGTGCGCAGGAGGTGCGACGGGAGGTGCGCAGGAGCTAAACCCTAACCATTCGGAGGTGCGACGGGAGCGCAGGGAGAAGGGCGAACCTTCGATTGAGGACGACCGGAGAAGGGCGAACCTTCGATCGAGGACGACCGGAAAAGGGGCGTACCCTAGATTGAACCCTAGATTGAGGGGGCGTCGCGATTGACGATGGGAGGTTAGGCTGTGGAGGGCGACGGCGGTGGAGGAGACCAAGACGGTGAAGATCGAACGACCTAGGGCGGCGGCGGTGGATGAGGGCGGCGGGCGGCGGTGGAGATCGGTGGTCTTCTGTTCACCGGTGGGAAGAAGAGAAACAGGGTTTGAAGAGGTTTGAAGATGATGGTCCATGTCTTCTCCAAGAAGAGGTCTCGCAGACGTATTTTAATGAAATGTCTACGAGAAAATAAACACCCTACATCTTTCCTTGGTCTGCGAGGTTGTCACACCCCGAGCCGGCGGGGTAGGATCGGGTTTCCCCGACGGGCGGAAGGTTCCCGGGGCGCGATATCGTGAGTGATAATCAAAATGATCAGATTGTTTACGTTGCACATGATATATCTAAATGAGAAACTTGCTAAGCAAAATAGAATTACAAGGTTAAATTACATCAGATAAGTTTATAATTTAACAATGTAAATCTACAATCACATCATAAGTCTTCATTCTTGTGTGTGCACAAGATATACAAAATAACTTGGTATGATGTCCAAGAGTATGCAGTCCAAAAAGCTAGGTCCTCTATCTGTAACCTAATCCAAAAGTAATAACTCTTCAGTTGACCTGTTCGTCACCTGAGAAGTCATGCAAAAATAAAGTCAACACATGGTTGGTGAGTTCATGTAGTTTAGTATTTGAAAATGATTTGGAAATGATTTGATAATGATTTGAAAATGAATTGATAATGATTTGAAAATGATTTGATAATGATTTGAAAACCTCCTTCGGTAAAGACCCTAACCTCATTAACTTCACATGTAATATCCATATCGGTATGCTTATATATAGGGCATACCCCTGGGTGAAGCCAACAAACTCGCCCAGACGCCATCCCACCACATACTAATATGCATATGACACTGTTGATGATAATTAAGCATTTTTACCCAACACACCTTTGATTTAGATTTTTGTTTTCCCAAAACTCGATTTACCTTTGATTCTCTTGAATTCATCATAGATACATGATTTTCCCAAAAGTCAATGATATAAATATAATGTTAAACATTTAATTAAATAATTAAATAAAACATTTAAATACAACTAAGACATGAGGATTGGGCCTTATTTGACTCAATCAATTAGACTTAGTTGTTGGTGGTTGTCCAAGTTGTAACCTCTCACACGTGACCCATTTCAGGCATAGCTCACAAGGAGTACACCTGAACTGAACGGGATTTTAATGTTTTGCCCATTACAGCCTGACCCAATGGTCTTCTGCATCTGAAAGGGACTTTAAGGATATCCTTTGATTCTTGATCACTTGATTCTCTTGATTTGACTTTGATATTGATTTCATTTGATCGTTCATGTTATTGCCCGTATAGCCTGACTACAAGAGCCTTCTATACCTGAAAGGGACGTTATTTGTGTGTTACACGTGATCTTGATTCCCTATACAACTGACATCCACCTTAACTTGAATATTAATGATTTCATTAGATCATAATGATTTCATTATTTTCATGATTCACACACACATTTATGATTTCTGATCCCTTGAGTCTCTTGATCTTGATCTTTATAATTTCCATGATTCACAATGATAATTGATTCTTGATTATGATTCTTTGTTCTTAGATTCCACACTGAATTAGATTTCCTTTGAATATGATCTTTTGATTTTGTTCATTTGATTTCACTTTGAATTTAGATTCTTGAATTTGAGCTTGATGGACTAAGGGTTGATTTAGAGTTTAAATTTAAAGTATCACTCATAAGAGTACTTTAATTCATTTGATTATTTGATCTGTTTAATAATTTCCTAGATAGGAGTCTAGGAGTATCAACAAACATATATATGTAAAACATATAATAATTAAAAGCATTTAAATAAACAGTTTAAATAAAACAGTTTACGCATGCTTCTCAGCCCCACGTTTTAAAACAAAATGTTAGAAAAGGGGCAGTGAACTCACCTGTGTTGCTCTGAAATGAATTACCACAAAAGATATGTACGCTCTTTGATTGTTGCCTAGGTATCTTCAGTCCCTGAGTTGTTTTAAAAGAATTCAAATACAATAAGTACATACGGTAGTTGTCGTAACTAGGGTTTGGTCTCGGTGTACAACTAAGTGTCCTAGGTTTCTAATGTGTTTCTATGACTTTATCTAACTTAGTCTAACTTATTACCCGTAATAGACCTATGTCCCCATATTATTAACTACTAAACTCTAGATGATTAGGGTTTATTTTAATTATATCACAAGCCCTTATTCAACACATTTTTAAGATAATTTATTTTAAGTTAAACTTTTATTTAGAAATCATTTAATTTGTTTTAACAAAGTTTACTATTTAACTTCTTTTATTAAAAACATAATTAATTTAAGAAAATGGAATCTTGCACATAATGGGCTTGGGCTAATCCAATTGGATTGACCTTGGGCCCAAATACTAACCTTTTGATTACCCAATGATTCTTTGATTGAGTCTTTGTATAATCCATCCTAGATAGTTCAATTGAACCACGTAAAGTAGCTATACGTTCTATGAAGTGTCTAGGTATTTGGTGTGAATAGTTAAATCGACACCATAACTTTATACCTTGGTCCTTGATTCTCAATAGATTCCCCACATGAAATAACCCATGATCTAACCTTCCTATTCTTTAGTAACATTTGTGTTAACCCTATTTGATTTCTTTCCCATGCATGTTTCCATGCAAACCCCATGCACTCACACCCTTCTATCCATCTTGCCACATGGTCGACCGAATCACATCCATAACCTCTCGAATGGATGTATGGCCGAAAGAGGGTGTATGGATTGGACCGACTGAGTTGGGCCACCGCCGAATGGCTTGGCCGACTGAGTGGTGGTCGAATGAAGGCACTCGATCGAATGAGATCATTCGGCCTGTGGCTAGCCATTCGGCCCAGGCTGCTTCGGCAGTGGTCTTATGCGGCGAATGTGGTCCGGCCGAAGAAGGGTTTGGCCATTCGGCCACCTGATGGCCTTCATTCGGTCGCGGCGACGTAGGGTAGTGGCTGCACACGATTTTTCAGATTAATCGACTAGGGGTTGAATGGGTTTGGTTCCTACATCATTCTAAGGTGTAATAGAGTGACTCCTAAGGGTCGAAGTGGTGTAAAAACCGGTTCATGGTGGGTTCGATCTTAGGGTTTAGAAAACCCTAAAATCGCCATGTTTGAGCTCATATTACCTGCGATTTAGAGGTTCTTAGGGCAGATCCTTTGTACTTTCGTGTAGAGGGCGATGAGAGCTTCGTTTTGGTTCAAGAATCACACGATTTCATTGAGAAATGGATGAGTTATGGTAGAGAGAAGTTAGAGAGAAGGTGGTGGCCGGATTAGGGTTTTAGAGTGAGAAAGTGGAGGTGATGAATGAAGAAGAAGGCTCATTCCAGGTATTTATACCCCGAGTGAGTTCGGGTTCGTTTCGGTTACTCGGTTTTGCGTAAAAGTGTCGGTTTCGTTTCGTTTTTCGTAACGAAACGTTACGGTTTTAAAATAGAAGTTATAAAATTATTTTAGATTGTGATTCCTAATAAATTAACTAATTATCTTCTGTTTATTTTAAATTTTCAAAATTATTTAATTTACTGTTAAAAATCGAATCGTACGGTTATCGCGCATATTCGTTCGAATCGTCACCCGTACGAACACGACAATAAGTATACTTTTCAATATTGTTTTCTAATTATCGAATATCATTCAGAACGTTAACCTTCAGATATATTCGTACAGGTCGTCACCTATACGAATAATCCGTCGATTTAGCATTCACGTAACAACATCCGTTTTGTTTTGTTCTGTAAAGCCTCACATACGTTTATACGTAATAAAATCCTAACAAATAATCACATGATGGTTCTGTGTTGCCAGATAATTATCTGGCTCAAGAACCATTGTTCTGAACTTTGTTTCTCTGAAATGATTATGAATTCACTGTTTGATTCATGAAGTGATAGTAGTATATGATATGAATGTGAATTCACACTGAAATGCATAAAAGTTGTACCTGATTTACTGTTCATGTACTGTAGAGATCACTGTTCCGGTGACGTTTCCGGCACTGATGTTACAGTCTCCCCTTGTTAGAGAAATTTCGTCCCGAAATTTAAGAATTGTTATCGGGTACAGTTTCCTCTTCAAACAGCTGGGGATACTTAAACTTCACATGATCTTCGCGTTCCTAAGTAAACTCAAGTCCGCGCTTTGGGTTCAATTGAACCTTTACAATTTGAATACGGCTTCGCCTCAGTTGTTTAACCTTGGGATCCATAATCCTTAAAGGTTCTTCAATAAAGTGTAACTGATCATCAACTTGAATTTCTTCGACTGGAATGACGAGTGATTCGTCAGCAAGGCATTTCTTTGCATTCGAGACATGAAACACGTCATGCACACTACTGAGTTCATCTGGTAGTGTCAGTCTATACGCTACAGGACCAATACGTTCAATAATTTCGAACGGTCCTACGTATCATGGTGCTAACTTGCCTTTCTTTCCCAAAACGTACTACACCTTTCCATGGGGAAACCTCTAACATGACACGGTCTCCCACTTAGAATTTCAACGGTTTGCGCCGTTTGTCGGCGTAGCTTTTCTGTCTGCTCCTTGTTGCTTGTAGTCTTCTTTGAATCTGGGCAATCTTATCAGTGGTTTCCTGAATAAGCTCTTACCCAGTTATACGATTATCTCCAACTTCAGTCCAACAAATCGGTGATCGGCATTTCCGGCCATAGAGAGCCTCGAATGGCGCACATCCGATACTGCTGTGGTAACTGTTATTGTAGGAGAATTAAATCAGTGGCAAATGAGAATCCCAATTCCCATCGGAATTTAACACATAGATTCCTAACATGTCCACCAGGTCTGAATTGTACGTTCGCTTTGACCGTCCGTTTGTGGATGGTAAGCTGTACTCATATTTAACTATGTCCTTAGAGATTGCTGTAACAATTGTCAAAACCTTAATGTACAACTGCTATCTCTGTCAGGGATAATAGACAATGCTATTCCGTGGTGTACCGCTATCTCATTGATGTACAATCTCGCCGATTTATCCATCGTAAGAGTCTCACACATCGACAAGAAATGATAGATTTTTGTCAATTGATCATTGATAACTCATATGGTATCATGACCACTGGAAGTGCGGGGTAGCTTGGTAATGAAGTCCATAGCCGTTGTTCTTGTAATATTTGCAAAATTTCGATTTATTTTATTTTGTAAATGATTAAATACTTTGTTATGGGAATTATTATTATCATTATTATTATTAAAACCATTTCATTACACACATGTTGCTATTTTAATTAAAATATTTAAACTTAATTACATGGGCTATTAAATTATTTATTAATTTTATTTCTTTAAGGATTATAAAACCTAAAATTTTATTTAACAATCAATAAACCTTTATATTAATATTAGTAATTATAATAAATTTCAAAACTAATATTTTTAGCATTAATTATGATTTTATAAACATGACACTTTTATAAAGATTAATATTTAAGCTTTATAAAATTTATTTAAACTATAAACCTTATAAACTAATATGTTTTATAAATAATTTTCTTTTAGACTTTATAAACTTTATTTATGTAATAACTTTATAAACTTGGTTAAATATTATGTTTCATAAACTTTTTACAAGGTTTAAACCTAAAACTAATGGGTTGTGTAATCACAAGGGCCAAAAATGCTAATCCTTAAACTAGGTTGTGTGTGTGATGGAATCTTAGTTAGGAGGAAACACAAGGCCAAAGTTTAAAGGGCCATTTCTGCCAAATGGCCAAAGTTTCAGCAAAGGTGACCCAAACCAGCCCCCCCCAACCCGTCGACCTGTGTAACCACCGCCCTCACCGATTTTCACCTCCAATCGATTCGATCGGGCATTTAATGCGACCCTCACGCTCGGCCGACCAACCTCCAACTTCCAACAACCATAATTATTGTTTTAATTGCTTCTAATCACGCGTTAACATCCAAATTAACTCGGCCGAACCATAACACATATCTCTAACTCGAATTCGTTGCTCTCGCTCACCAAACTCAAATTAATCACACACACTGACTCGCGACATCATTCTGAAGCTGTATGAACCATCAATTGCATCTCTGAATCATTGGAACTCCGATTCAACATCAAGAACGGCCGAGACCTCTCACGAACTCGAACTCCTTCGAACGAAACAATTACAGGTTGGTATTATAACCATTAGATTCGTATTTTATCGTAGAACAAAAGCCCTAAGGTTTTAAGGGCTCATGATCGAGCATCGAATCGAATTAGATGGGATAAGGAACTAGGGTTTCTTTCTTTTTGAAAGGGGCGATCAACAAAGAAGGATTAAAACCTTTATGTTTTCAGTCTACTCAACAAAACCTTCACCCAGCCCAGCGGTTAGGGCGCTGGGGCTGGGTGGAAGGGACCAGGGTTCGAATCCTCTCTGTAGCAACAAAACCGGTTTTTGCCTTTAAAACACCATTTTTTTTTTACTTTTAACACATTTTAAAATTCTGAAAAATTATAAAAAAAAATTCTATAAAATACTTTTTAACATTTTAAATATTCTGTAAATTTTTATTAATTTCAGAATATCATTTTTTTTTATTATTACTTCTTTATTTAAGTTATTATAAGGGTTAGAATAATCTTTTTAACATATAAAAATCATGTTAAAATGTTTAGAAAATTCTAAAATTAATATTATGCCTCCTTTAAATTCTGAAAATATTTAAAAATAATATTTTTAATAATTTCGATTTCTTTAAATATTAATATGGGTTTAAAAAGCTTTATTTTTAATATTAAAGTGTAAAAGAAAAATGTATACACTTTTTGTTTATATTAAAAATTATTTTATCACTTTATTTTTATAAAGCTTAAACTAAGGTTCATTTCGATATATAAAATTTTTGCAAATATTATTTAAGTAAGCTTTATATAATTTTATTTATATTCCAAAGAAGATTTATAAAATTTATTTATATAAAGTGTTTTAACTTAAAAACCTAAGTTATTAAATTTTAAATGCTTAGTTTTGAAATTTATTATTTGAACTAATAAAATTTATTTATTTGAACTTGTAAAATTTATTTATTTGAACTTATAATTATTTATGTAAACTTATAAATTATCTTATTTATTATTACACTATGAAAGTATACTTTTATGACTTTAATTAAGTTTGCCTATGCTTAGAAACTCATAGGTACATTCTTATACATATGTTCAAATAGGTTAACAAGTGATATTACACAACTTGCTTAAGTTGTAACTTTTGGAGTGCTTAACAAACATGTGAGTTTTCATATCCCCTTTTTAGTTTTTTTTTTATTATTTTGGGGCTTTCACACATGTCCTTATTCAAAAACTTAGAATCTTATATCTTTTGATACTTATGCAAACTAAGGAATGCCTATCTAGTTGAAATGATATCATGTGATGAACTTGTGTTGTATACTTGTTGCTTATGTGCTTTGTTGATCTTATTTGCTACTTGAAATCGTAATCGTAAACGTATTCTTGTACTTGGTTCCTAAGAGAGTCGCGCTCTCTTCGCTTTTAGTGTTAAAAAGGACCGGTACCCCATTTTATACATACTTGATTCATATGCATGCATAACTTTCATACTTGTAGTCATTTGAGTTTGCATATTTTTATACTTATGCTATCAAAAATATGACTACTCACCAACTATTCATTTAGTTGACTTTTACTTTACATGTGTGACAGGTTAAGTGAAGAATCATATTGCTAATCTAGAAAGATATGGACTTAGATAGTTTATCAAAAGACTTATGTTTTAAATTTTGTATTTGACTTTTGAAATTGTATTGTAATGTTTGTGTTGACTTTAAAATCTTGGTAATTTGAATTATGGAACTTTAGATTTTATATCATGAGTCTTTGAACAATCTTGTACACATCATGCCCCGGCATATTCCGCCACCGGTCGGGGTGTGACAGATTGGTATCAGAGCCATGGTTATAGGGAATTAGGTGATTAGAAATAGTGACCTAGACTATAACTAAGTTGCCCTCTTATTTGAACTTTCATATAATAGTTGATATGACCAATACTTGTTACATGCTTCTTATGACATCATGAAATACACATGTGAAATGCCTTAGACTAAGTGAACTTTAGACTTTAAGTTACATTTTGAACTTTTGCTTAGTGAACTTCCATTTTAAACTCTTGCTTAATGAACCCTTATATGAACTCTTACTTAGTGAACTTCTATGATGAACTCTCATTTAGTGAACTTCCATTATGAACCTATACTTAGTGAACCTATATCATGAACTCTTGCTTAGTGAACTCTCAATTTGAACAATTAGGTGAACTTCTATTTTGAACCCTTACATGTTGAACTCCAATTATGAACCTTCATTAGGAGAACCTTCTCTTAGTGAACCACTTTATGAACTCTATCATTGAACTTCTAATGACCCTCCTCAATGAACCTTCAATATTGACCCTTAGAAAACTTTCATATGATCTTTGCTTTTGAACCTTAACCTTAGTGAACTCCCATATGAACCTTGTGTTAAACTTCTATTCTAAACCCTCTACATTCTCGCAAGCTCGTGGACTGTACGTGGACTTTGGAAATACGCGACCTTCTAAACATCAATAGTACATATGAATATCTTTGTGATCTTATTCCTGTTAGAACTAGGTTTGAAAGACGGACATGTACTAACTGGAAGGGTGAAATACCGGTAGTTGAGACTCCTGTCTAGGAAAGTTATTCGTATAAATCCCCGATGTACTGTGGGACCAGTTTAGCTTTCCTGGGGACTCTCGATGAGAGTATTTTCACTTATAGGCCAAAGCATGTCATAACAAACGTCTCGCAAGCTGCACAGTTCTAATATGTCGAAGGTATTCTGATTGGGATATCATTCCTCTAAGGTTGGACACCTTACATCTATGATTAATAAGGGGATTCCTTATTTCATCAAAACTGTAATAGCGTCATGATTTCTAAAATCTTATAATACATATGTTATGATATTCCATCTCTGATTTTGTAAGGGTGATTGCTTACAATCTCTAAGGGATCATGACGTCACTTATACATTCTATACAACTCAAATGAATCTTATAACATTATATCTATGGTTAGTAACGTTCATTCGTCACTAAACCTATGGTATTATGATGTTAAATCCTTATACATTCTGCACAAGTCAAAAGAGTTGATGCTGTTATTCTATATTTAATAATGATTATTAATTATTATATCTAATATATATATATATATATTCTTTTTTTTATCTAAAGGATTGCATTCAATGTTTGCTGTTCTAATTGTTATATCTGGGTTTTTATTTTAAATCTACAAACATACGTTGATTTTGATTTTTTTTAATATCTTCTCCTATTAATCCTATTTTTTTCTAAATTTAATATTATTGGATGATTTATATTTTTTTATATCTATTCCTTTTTCTAACTCATGATTAAAAAAAAAAAATATGTTAATAACATTTTGTAATAATTCTTTTCTTTGATTATATATTTTTTTTAAAAAAAAAAAAATTTCTAAATTACCTTTTTCACCTCCTTTTTTTTTTTCAGCAAGTTTAGAAGTATTTGTATATATTGATGTTGGAAAACTATATATTTGTTTACCTAAAGTTATAAAAATTTTTGTTATTGTTATTGCCCCATTTAATCCTAGAATAAAATTTAATCCTACAACAAAATCTTGGGATTTTATATATTGCGGATTTATATTTATTTGTGGTATATCATATTTTATACTATAATTCCCTAAAAAAAAATATATATATATATATATCTAAAAATTGTATTCCTGTAGGTTCTAGATAATGTGTATTAAATATTAATCTATCTCCTACTGTTCTAGTTACTAATTTGTATGTTAATTGTTTATGATATTTTATAGATGCTAAACTATATGATATTAAGCCTTTTGTTGCACCTGCATCTATTAATGCAGTTAACTCTATAAACTTATTTATATCTAACCATAATCTACATTGTATATTTATCATATTAGTTGATCCTTGAGTTTGTATATATATATATGTATATATATTTTCAGTTGACATTTGATTAATTTCTTGTTGTATTTTTTTTTTGGATGCTATTTTCAATATTTTCTATTTTATCTTCTATTACTTGTAATTTTTTTTATTTTATGTAATTCTGTTATTAATTCTAATTTTTCTGTATATTCATTTATATTTTCTATATTACATTCTTTTTCTATATTATATAATCCTTTTAAACATAGATAACATATTTCTCTAAAACATTTATTACATTGAGATTTTTTTTATACTAGGATAATATCCGCATTTAAAACATTTTATGTAATTATTTCCTCTATTATATATATATATAGGGCATGGAATTTTAGATAACTCACTATTCCCGCGCTATATATATATATGGCACACACGTTATACATATCTTATCATAATTATATCTAAGACTAGTAATAGTGATTCATTACTACATGTAAGATACTATAATATCATACTAGTTACACATGCATATTTTATTAGAATTTAAAGAATTCTCCTTATGAATGTGGATGACATTATAATGTGCAAAACTTTCATTTTCCAACATCTTTACACTTAAAACTATACTTTAAATTTCTAAGACATTATACGTATGATTATTGGGATTATTTATCATTTTAATCTAAAGTTTTATAATGTTTTATTTCACATATTTGTATACTTATACTAAACCCCAAATGCTCTAAGATACTTATTATCATCTGAACCTAAAGTTCTTATTCCACATATTCTTTCGTTCTAAACAAAATCTTATGATATTAGGCTTATGATTCATGATATGTATCATCATGATCTAAGTTTCCTAATGTCACAACCATCTCCAATATCTTTTAACATTCAAATTGAGGCAATTAACTTGAATTTTTGTTTCGGGGATTATAATACTTATACGAATTTCAAACTATTCGAGTAGGATACTAAGTGAAGGACTTACGATAACCTCATAGGTTAAGGCTTATCACTTTAAAATAATATGTGAAATCCAAATAACTCCTATGTGAAATCCAAGTCAAAGTTTATGGTTCTACGGACTATATTTCTTCAATCTGATCAATTGGAGTGAAACATCCTATAAAACCTAATAAATTTTGATAAGACCATTTTACACTCTATGAAATTCTAAATCAACTCATTTGTGTTCAAGGTTCAAGGATAGGGTGATCATGCAATGTAAATTATCGTTGCGGGTGCACACGTAACGAGAATTTCCAATACATGTGAATCCTGATAACCCTGTTGTATTAGGCAATGGACACAATTGTTTTAGCAAACTCTGAATCAAATCCTTTGAGAGGCCCCGTTCCCCGGAAGTCCCTCAGTTGGTAAAACATCAAAAACATAGCTCTTAAACCGTAGAATAGTAGAATACTATGGCAGCGGAAATCTTTCCATAACATTTAATCTTAACAGGAATGCCAGTTCTTGAATAGGTAGTCCTCATGTCTTGCCACGAGCCATCATATCCTTATCATAACCTGCTCAACCTGACATGCATGTAAAACAAGTCAGCTTTATGCTGGTGAGTTCTAAGTTCATTTCTTAGAAAAATCTTTGTTCATTCATGTCATCAGATGACATAATTTAAATACGTTGCATACCTGTTATCATATCATAGTTTCATAACATACATAGCATCATAACATAATTACATAACATACATATCATCATAACATCATTCATACAGTGAAGGAACTTCACCGTCAACTGCTGACCCTGAAGTCAAACAGGCTTGTGTAGCACAAGGCTCTTAGACTATCAACCCGAAGTCGATAACTTACACATGCATAAGATTCCATCAACTGGCGACACACAGTCGGCAGGCCTGTTCTTTCACAGGACTTCTTAAACATCATAAGCAAAAGCGGCTCCTTTCACCGCTGTGCTCAAGTTTTGCTCAACCGTAGTTGACAAAACCACAGTTCCTCCTCCATCCTCGGTCGAGTGTCTTATGTTCCTCCTCGACCTCAGTCGAGTGTCTTATGTTCCTCCTCGACCTCAGACGAGTGTCATGTTCCTCCTCGACCTCAGCCGAGTGTCTTACATTTCATCCTCGACATCAGTCGAGTGTCTTACATAAAAATAATCATTTCTTTCTCAACCGCAGTTGAGACTTTAAAAACATTCGTTATATCTCAGCTGAGACTCTTAAAATCATTCACTTCTCAACCATCGTTGAGACTTAACATATTCTTTACATCTCAGCTGAAATTCTTAAAATCATTTACTTCTCAACCGTAGTCGAGACTTAAAACATTCTTTACTTGAAAACATTCTTTATCAAAAAAAAAAACATTCTTTACCTGACCTTAATCAGGTCAAAATCATTTTCATACGATAACTTTAACACCTTCTTTAATCTGACCGTAGTCAGGTAAATCAATCACTTTCATACAATAACCTTGTAACATACATATTCTTTTATCCGACCGTAGTCAGATAAAACAATCATTTCATAAATAACTTTATAACATGCATATCAGCTCAAATGGTAAAACATTTAAAACAAGGCTATAAAGAACTCACAATCATTTCAAAGATATTTATCATACATGCACATCAGCCCTAAAACGTTAAAACAGTAAAAGAGGGCTCATAGAACTCACCTGATGTCTTACTGTAGCAAGATCACTCGCAAACTGGTACTAATGGTGTAATTCTGCATTCGTTTACACTTAATAAATCATTTATGTTTTAACCTATTGATTAGATCTTTCTGAACGTTCAATGTCAAAGACATTGTCTTGAAAGTCATCAAATAATTAGTGTTGTTGATTATAATGCTAAAACAGTTCCTGAACAGATTAATGGCTTAGAAATGATAAATCCTTATCATTGATTACCCAGATATCATGAAATATCACAACATCGTCTTAGAATAGGTTTAATAACCATGTTTAACATACTAATCTGACTGTTATCACAAACATCAGATAATCGTTCCAATAAGTATGTTAATGATTGTGATTAGTTTGAAACACTTAGATTTAACCTTTGCATTTCAAAGATTAACCCAACTAATCACCTAGATTGTCATAATCAAATGGATTAAACCATTATAATCATAGTTGTGATTTCATGCAAACCGGGCATTACAACGGCTCAAAACAAGGATTTAACCGTTAGAACATCATGTTCTTCATTTATAATCAATCCTAGCCATCATCTAGGCAATAATCAACAATCCTAACTATCTTATTACTTTCAAAATCAAGATCTAATCAATCAAAATCAAACTAGAAGGTTAAAACGAACCGTTACCTGATCTGACGAATTTCTGCGGTTAAAACATCGATCAGGGCTTGAAAACACGATCCTATGCGCGATCCGGATGATTAGAGGCCATTAAAATGAATTTAGGATGATAAAAATGAGTTCTTGGACGTCTGGGAACAAGAAATAGTCGAAGAAATGCGTTTTGACGCTTCCCAGGTGATCTGATCACTTTAACAACTTTTTTAGCCGACATAGTCCCTGGGCGCATAGCCTGACTCTGGAGGGTTGGGAGTTAGGCTATGCGCCTAGCGTGTTTTTCTTCCAATATTTGATTTAAACTTCGTTTCGCGATTCCGGGAGCATACGAACTCCGTTTTGCGCACGGTTTTCGCCCACGTTCATTATTTTTCACATACTATCAATCCCCAATAACAAAAGTTACTAAATCCTCGTGGATTTCAAGCACGATCAAATGTGCTCACGTCATAATTGCCGAATTTTTTCGTACGCCGTCGTCACAGTTTCCACAGTAACCGAAATCTCGTACGTTTACTATTAAATTTCTAAATTTTCGGTTGTTACAAATCTACCCTCCTTACAATAGGTTTCGTCCTCGAAACCTGTTACGTTTCATACAAATGTGGGTAGAGTCGTTCCGTCTCGTTTTCAGTCTCCCATGAAAACCCCAAATTCTTTTCGGTGTTTCTATTAAACCGTAATTTGTCTAATCGTCTTGTTATGCAATTGTTTTCTTTTGTGTCGACAATTGCAACTGCTTCTTCTATGTAGTTTAGCTTTGCATTAACCTTAGTGTCGTTTATAGAAACATGTGCCTGCTCGTCTGCCAGACACTTACTACTCATCATACATCATGCATCACTGTTGACCAAAGTCAACAGTCTCAATCATATCGAACATAAAACATAATTTCGTTCACATCATCCAACCCTGATCACATAAATATCCTAATCATCATTATACAACCACTGCTACTGAGCGTAACAATGGGCTTATGCCGGCACAAGGCTCTGTATCCGTTGATCTGACCCGCCGAAACGTTTTGCAGATCCATACTTACCCAATAACAAGCACTGGAGCAACCATAATTACCTAAACGAATATGGGAGCAACATCATACTTACCCCGTAACAAGTACGGGAGTAACCATACCCAGTTATAGTCGTGGTTGATTCTGTGTTTATAGCCCGATCGGCTCCATATCCTGATATTATCAGGTCATCTCTTTCATACTTACTCTATAACACTTATAAGGACATCATTCATTTATCTTACATGATACACTAGCATCATATCACCATTCATCATAATCATCATGCATTCCATGCTAGCATCATAACGGCATTCATCATAATCACCATGACATCCTAAACCTGTCATGCTAGCACTATTTTATCATATTAATTTCCTAGTAACATAGGAATCATTATACTCATAACATGCTTTGCTAGTATCATATCATCATATCATTCATCATGGCATCGTGAACACGTTATGCTAGCATATAATCATCATAGCATCATACTGTTATCCTAACAGCCTAGGATTTCATCATAACACCTATAATTGTCATCATACAATTCATCATCATAACTTACTAGCATGCATCCATCATGCTTAGCCGACTTTCATGCATAAATCGTGCTAAAGCTAAACGTACATACATAGTCATGGTATATCATTATTCATCTTTCGTTCATCAGCATCATAAGCACAGAACAACGTAATCATAACAATAAGCATGCTTTAATCACACGTTGAAGATCACATGGTAACAAATCGTCTTCCCCTTTTATGTCATACTTTAGCTGTGACAGGTAGCTTATTATGACCCTTAATCCTTACGTCCTTATCTTTTCCTAACAGTATGCTACCACATGTCATATTCTTTAGTTACAGCATGCGTTATTCCTTACTTTGTTGACTGTGCTAACATTTTCACATTTAATCTCTACCAACACTTATCTCTCTTGGTATTAAACCATTTATAAAGCACTCGTTGGAAGTTGGTCATAAATAAACTTTCGTAACATAACTTACATACATATCTTAACACATAAGGTTGTCAATACATAAAGCCAACCAACTTTTTCATTGCATAAACAGACTAAAACCAAGTCTTGGTGTTGTTACAATATTTCATTAGTCGCCTTATAATGAGGATTTTTCTTATTTCCCTTCAATAAGAAGGCTTTATCATTTACCTCATCATTTGCCTCATTAAGAGGACTTCATCATTTGATCCACTTTATGCATGACAATCTTATCATAAAACTTTCCTTTGATAACATACGTATGCACACTATCACATAACAATACCATGAATTTTCTTATACATGAGATAGTGGTTATCATCCTTTATCATTAAATTTGAACTAATACAAAGTTCCTTGAGTAGTTTATTGCAACATATGCAAGACTCTCTTAACACCTGTAACTGTATTAAATTCACATTTTACAATCTATCCTTTACGCTCCATACATATCCTATACATGTTCAACATCTATTATCTTGTGAGGACAAGATAGTTCATTAAATGATAATAATGTTGCAACACTTATGTATCCTTTTCTAGCATAAATAGCTTCCCGCTAGAGTTATTAAAATTATCTATAACATCTTTAGCATAGCAATTCTAGGTCCGGTCAGTCTTCACATGAATTCTTGTCAAAAGCAAATCGTATCATTTCAACTTTTCATAACCTTCGAACCATCTTGGTGGTTGAACATTTTCTTTTTTTTTTTTTTTTTTTTTTTTTTTTTTTTTGCATTTGACATAAGACTGACTCTAGTCTTTGAGATTCACCTATACCTAAAGCCAAGCATATATTCATTTATCTTTGCTTATCAATTCCTAATGTCAACGTGTATTCCTCATTCTAGTGAGACCTTGTCAGGATTTTAAGATACTAACAAAGCATTATCACTCTTGACATAGAGAATAATCTCATCAAATCTCTAGGTCAAATTTGAACTTACATCACCTCAATCGGATGTACTTATCCTTACTTTATAATATTATTCATTCTCAGGCGATGAATAATTCATTCATAAATAAAGTTCCTTGATTCCTTTATAAGCCATTTCCTTCATTCATACGTTAATTCTATCATTCGTAAACCAATTGGATCACCTACACATAAACTCAGTCAACCTTGATGATTCTCTTCATCCGTGATTGATTTATTTCATCCATATTGATATACATACATTCCTATCTTCATTATGTTACCGTTGCCCGAGTAATAACACCCTACACTGCATTCACCATTATTGTCCTCATCACCTCCCATGTATACGTTACTTCGTGAGCAGTCATCATCTTCCAACTACATTTCTACCATTGATCAAACTCTGTTTCCATGTTCTAATGGTTTACTTCCTGATCGACCTTTGAATTATCACATTTACAATTTCTTAGGGTATGTCATTCAGCATTAGCTTCTCAACAACTTCAATGATGAATTCACTGTGACCATAATGTAATTAGGAAATAAAAGGTATTCGTATAATAGACAATAACACAAACTCAGTTGTATAGTAAATCATTAATAACAGTGTCCGGAATGTCATTAATCACTTACTTTTCCAACTGTGTTTCTATTATTCCCATTCATACTTTATACCTATTAATCCATGTATCTTTGTCAAACCAATAAAGTAAGACCTTAATCAGTATCCATCTGACCAAGCAAACATTCCCAATTGTCTCCATAACCCTTTCAACCTCGCTATTCGCATGTTGTTCTTTACCTTTATTGGCATCAAATAGTTATAATTCGTTCAGTCATTAAATCTTTCCTATGGTGTCCAAGTCATATGACAGATGAAACCCGAGCATTAGTCATATAGATAGATCCGTAACCGCAGTAGCTAATTGCGGTCACTATTTATCTGTACTCGTGTGTCTAGGGTTTCTTCCACCACATGCTTAGTTCATTTCCTAATAAACATTATTATTACCCATAGTCTAAACAATCCAACATATTCATGCATCTTAACACATATAGGCACATAAACATACATTTTTACTTTAACTACATCATATTGACTTTAAGGTACATAAACCTTAAATCTATTTCAAATATATCATAACACATATTCCTTACTTTAGCAAGATTCTCGTGGCATTGAACTACCTTTAACTGGCTTCCTTAACCTTGATCCCATTCTCAGTTTAAGTTCAGGCATTAGGTTATGCCCGAATCTCTCAAACTATGGCTCTGATACCAACTTGAGAGGCCCCGTTCCCCGGAAGTCCCTCAGTTGGTAAAACATCAAAAACATAGCTCTTAAACCGTAGAATAGTAGAATACTATGGCAGCGGAAATCTTTCCATAACATTTAATCTTAACAGGAATGCCAGTTCTTGAATAGGTAGTCCTCATGTCTTGCCACGAGCCATCATATCCTTATCATAACCTGCTCAACCTGACATGCATGTAAAACAAGTCAGCTTTATGCTGGTGAGTTCTAAGTTCATTTCTTAGAAAAATCTTTGTTCATTCATGTCATCAGATGACATAATTTAAATACGTTGCATACCTGTTATCATATCATAGTTTCATAACATACATAGCATCATAACATAATTACATAACATACATATCATCATAACATCATTCATACAGTGAAGGAACTTCACCGTCAACTGCTGACCCTGAAGTCAAACAGGCTTGTGTAGCACAAGGCTCTTAGACTATCAACCCGAAGTCGATAACTTACACATGCATAAGATTCCATCAACTGGCGACACACAGTCGGCAGGCCTGTTCTTTCACAGGACTTCTTAAACATCATAAGCAAAAGCGGCTCCTTTCACCGCTGTGCTCAAGTTTTGCTCAACCGTAGTTGACAAAACCACAGTTCCTCCTCCATCCTCGGTCGAGTGTCTTATGTTCCTCCTCGACCTCAGTCGAGTGTCTTATGTTCCTCCTCGACCTCAGACGAGTGTCATGTTCCTCCTCGACCTCAGCCGAGTGTCTTACATAAAAATAATCATTTCTTTCTCAACCGCAGTTGAGACTTTAAAAACATTCGTTATATCTCAGCTGAGACTCTTAAAATCATTCACTTCTCAACCATCGTTGAGACTTAACATATTCTTTACATCTCAGCTGAAATTCTTAAAATCATTTACTTCTCAACCGTAGTCGAGACTTAAAACATTCTTTACTTGAAAACATTCTTTATCAAAAAAAAACATTCTTTACCTGACCTTAATCAGGTTAAAATCATTTTCATACGATAACTTTAACACCTTCTTTAATCTGACCGTAGTCAGGTAAATCAATCACTTTCATACAATAACCTTGTAACATACATATTCTTTTATCCGACCGTAGTCAGATAAAACAATCATTTCATAAATAACTTTATAACATGCATATCAGCTCAAATGGTAAAACATTTAAAACAAGGCTATAAAGAACTCACAATCATTTCAAAGATATTTATCATACATGCACATCAGCCCTAAAACGTTAAAACAGTAAAAGAGGGCTCATAGAACTCACCTGATGTCTTACTGTAGCAAGATCACTCGCAAACTGGTACTAATGGTGTAATTCTGCATTCGTTTACACTTAATAAATCATTTATGTTTTAACCTATTGATTAGATCTTTCTGAACGTTCAATGTCAAAGACATTGTCTTGAAAGTCATCAAATAATTAGTGTTGTTGATTATAATGCTAAAACAGTTCCTGAACAGATTAATGGCTTAGAAATGATAAATCCTTATCATTGATTACCCAGATATCATGAAATATCACAACATCGTCTTAGAATAGGTTTAATAACCATGTTTAACATACTAATCTGACTGTTATCACAAACATCAGATAATCGTTCCAATAAGTATGTTAATGATTGTGATTAGTTTGAAACACTTAGATTTAACCTTTGCATTTCAAAGATTAACCCAACTAATCACCTAGATTGTCATAATCAAATGGATTAAACCATTATAATCATAGTTGTGATTTCATGCAAACCGGGCATTACAACGGCTCAAAACAAGGATTTAACCGTTAGAACATCATGTTCTTCATTTATAATCAATCCTAGCCATCATCTAGGCAATAATCAACAATCCTAACTATCTTATTACTTTCAAAATCAAGATCTAATCAATCAAAATCAAACTAGAAGGTTAAAACGAACCGTTACCTGATCTGACGAATTTCTGCGGTTAAAACATCGATCAGGGCTTGAAAACACGATCCTATGCGCGATCCGGATGATTAGAGGCCATTAAAATGAATTTAGGATGATAAAAATGAGTTCTTGGACGTCTGGGAACAAGAAATAGTCGAAGAAATGCGTTTTGACGCTTCCCAGGTGATCTGATCACTTTAACAACTTTTTTAGCCGACATAGTCCCTGGGCGCATAGCCTGACTCTGGAGGGTTGGGAGTTAGGCTATGCGCCTAGCGTGTTTTTCTTCCAATATTTGATTTAAACTTCGTTTCGCGATTCCGGGAGCATACGAACTCCGTTTTGCGCACGGTTTTCGCCCACGTTCATTATTTTTCACATACTATCAATCCCCAATAACAAAAGTTACTAAATCCTCGTGGATTTCAAGCACGATCAAATGTGCTCACGTCATAATTGCCGAATTTTTTCGTACGCCGTCGTCACAGTTTCCACAGTAACCGAAATCTCGTACGTTTACTATTAAATTTCTAAATTTTCGGTTGTTACATCCTTAAATTCATTCATATCGTATTCTAAGACTCAACACTTACCCATAGATATCCGTCAAATCGATTCTCCAGATCTTACTCAAACACCAACATTTCTTTGGGAGTTGTTCGTTTTGGGAAGGAGGGCAAGTTAGCTCCTCGATACGTTGGCCCATTCAAAGTCTTGGAAAGGGTCGGTAAAGTTGCTTACCGACTCGAACTGCCTGAAGAACTGTCAAACGTGCATCCGACATTTCATGTGTCAAACCTCAAGAAGTGCTTAGCCGACGAAAACTTACACATATCCTTCGACGAAGTTCGTATTGATGAATCGATGCATTTCGTAGAAAGGCTAGCGAAGATAGTGGACAGAGACGTCAAAAAGTTGAAGAACAAGCGTATTCCGATAGTTTTGGTGCGTTGGGAATCTAAACGCGGACCAGAACTTACTTGGGAACGAGAAGACCAAATGAAGACAAAATACCCTCATCTCTTTGATCAAGACTCCTCGTAATTAATTTCGGGACGAAATTTTCTAAAGTAGGGGGACTGTAATATTTGCAAAATTTCGATTTATTTTATTTTGTAAATGATTAAATACTTTGTTATGGGAATTATTATTATCATTATTATTATGAAAACCATTTCATTACACACATGTTGCTATTTTAATTAAAATATTTAAACTTAATTACATGGGCTATTAAATTATTTATTAATTTTATTTCTTTAAGGATTATAAAACCTAAAATTTTATTTAACAATCAATAAACCTTTATATTAATATTAGTAATTATAATAAATTTCAAAACTAATATTTTTAGCATTAATTATGATTTTATAAACATGACACTTTTATAAAGATTAATATTTAAGCTTTATAAAATTTATTTAAACTATAAACCTTATAAACTAATATGTTTTATAAATAATTTTCTTTTAGACTTTATAAACTTTATTTATGTAATAACTTTATAAACTTGGTTAAATATTATGTTTCATAAACTTTTTACAAGGTTTGAACCTAAAACTAATGGGTTGTGTAATCACAAGGGCCAAAAATGCTAATCCTTAAACTAGGTT
Source organism: Mikania micrantha (assembly GCA_009363875.1). Taxonomy (NCBI): domain Eukaryota; kingdom Viridiplantae; phylum Streptophyta; class Magnoliopsida; order Asterales; family Asteraceae; genus Mikania; species Mikania micrantha. The sequence goes on along the minus strand of CM018691.1, from coordinate 24,071,515 downwards.
GTGTGTGTGATGGAATCTTAGTTAGGAGGAAACACAAGGCCAAAGTTTAAAGGGCCATTTCTGCCAAATGGCCAAAGTTTCAGCAAAGGTGACCCAAACCAGCCCCCCCCAACCCGTCGACCTGTGTAACCACCGCCCTCACCGATTTTCACCTCCAATCGATTCGATCGGGCATTTAATGCGACCCTCACGCTCGGCCGACCAACCTCCAACTTCCAACAACCATAATTATTGTTTTAATTGCTTCTAATCACGCGTTAACATCCAAATTAACTCGGCCGAACCATAACACATATCTCTAACTCGAATTCGTTGCTCTCGCTCACCAAACTCAAATTAATCACACACACTGACTCGCGACATCATTCTGAAGCTGTACGAACCATCAATTGCATCTCTGAATCATTAGAACTCCGATTCAACATCAAGAACGGCCGAGACCTCTCACGAACTCGAACTCCTTCGAACGAAACAATTACAGGTTGGTATTATAACCATTAGATTCGTATTTTATCGTAGAACAAAAGCCCTAAGGTTTTAAGGGCTCTTGATCGAGCATCGAATCGAATTAGATGGGATAAGGAACTAGGGTTTCTTTCTTTTTGAAAGGGGCGATCAACAAAGAAGGATTAAAACCTTTATGTTTTCAGTCTACTCAACAAAACCTTCACCCAGCCCAGCGGTTAGGGCGCTGGGGCTGGGTGGAAGGGACCAGGGTTCGAATCCTCTCTGTAGCAACAAAACCGGTTTTTGCCTTTAAAACACCATTTTTTTTTACTTTTAACACATTTTAAAATTCTGAAAAATTATAAAAAAAAATTCTATAAAATACTTTTTAACATTTTAAATATTCTGTAAATTTTTATTAATTTCAGAATATCATTTTTTTTTATTATTACTTCTTTATTTAAGTTATTATAAGGGTTAGAATAATCTTTTTAACATATAAAAATCATGTTAAAATGTTTAGAAAATTCTAAAATTAATATTATGCCTCCTTTAAATTCTGAAAATATTTAAAAATAATATTTTTAATAATTTCGATTTCTTTAAATATTAATATGGGTTTAAAAAGCTTTATTTTTAATATTAAAGTGTAAAAGAAAAATGTATACACTTTTTGTTTATATTAAAAATTATTTTATCACTTTATTTTTATAAAGCTTAAACTAAGGTTCATTTCGATATATAAAATTTTTGCAAATATTATTTAAGTAAGCTTTATATAATTTTATTTATATTCCAAAGAAGATTTATAAAATTTATTTATATAAAGTGTTTTAACTTAAAAACCTAAGTTATTAAATTTTAAATGCTTAGTTTTGAAATTTATTATTTGAACTAATAAAATTTATTTATTTGAACTTGTAAAATTTATTTATTTGAACTTATAATTATTTATGTAAACTTATAAATTATCTTATTTATTATTACACTATGAAAGTATACTTTTATGACTTTAATTAAGTTTGCCTATGCTTAGAAACTCATAGGTACATTCTTATACATATGTTCAAATAGGTTAACAAGTGATATTACACAACTTGCTTAAGTTGTAACTTTTGGAGTGCTTAACAAACATGTGAGTTTTCATATCCCCTTTTTAGTTTTTTTTTATTATTTTGGGGCTTTCACACATGTCCTTATTCAAAAACTTAGAATCTTATATCTTTTGATACTTATGCAAACTAAGGAATGCCTATCTAGTTGAAATGATATCATGTGATGAACTTGTGTTGTATACTTGTTGCTTATGTGCTTTGTTGATCTTATTTGCTACTTGAAATCGTAATCGTAAACGTATTCTTGTACTTGGTTCCTAAGAGAGTCGCGCTCTCTTCGCTTTTAGTGTTAAAAAGGACCGGTACCCCATTTTATACATACTTGATTCATATGCATGCATAACTTTCATACTTGTAGTCATTTGAGTTTGCATATTTTTATACTTATGCTATCAAAAATATGACTACTCACCAACTATTCATTTAGTTGACTTTTACTTTACATGTGTGACAGGTTAAGTGAAGAATCATATTGCTAATCTAGAAAGATATGGACTTAGATAGTTTATCAAAAGACTTATGTTTTAAATTTTGTATTTGACTTTTGAAATTGTATTGTAATGTTTGTGTTAACTTTAAAATCTTGGTAATTTGAATTATGGAACTTTAGATTTTATATCATGAGTCTTTGAACAATCTTGTACACATCATGCCCCGGCATATTCCGCCACCGGTCGGGGTGTGACAGTTCTCACTTCCAGAGCGGAATTTCAGGCTGTTCCAGTAACTCTGACGGTTCTCGGTGTTCCGCCTTTACTCTTGCACACGTAAGACATCTGCCGACATATTCGGCTATGTCCTTTTTCATTCCCGGTCACCAATAAAATCTCTGTAAGTCTCGATACATTTTATCGGCGCTCGGATGTACTGATTATCTGGCACGTGTGCCTTCTCAAGAGTATGTCTTCTGGATTGACCTATCACCGGAATCCACCCACCATTTTGGTAGTAGGTATTTCATCCGATTTATCTCAAACTGTCTTTCAGCTCTACAATTTGACACACTCCTTAAAGCTTTCATAGGTGACTCTCACAACTCTAGGTCTTGATCGTTAGATCGAGATCCTTAAGTCACACATCGTGAATCCTTAGGTTATTTGATATAACCGTATACATACTTCACCATCTGTTTAATCTATTCTTAGCTTTGAAAGTGTACATTATACATCGGAGGGGTCTACCTAAAATATGGTAGTTCTATTAGGATAAAGGTAATGATGTACCTTCTAAGTGATCCTATACCCGTCTGCTACATAATGTATATTTATCTTACTTCTACCCGAAAGTCATGTGACTGTCGGGACTCATCTTAACTGTTGTTCCAACTGTGACTTATTCTTATCCTAATTTCAAAATGAAAGAAATTAAGATAGAGTTGTTCTTCCTTTAACAACTCCTGAATATCCCTGAGATGTCGTTCGCGTTCTGTCTTGCTGCTAAAATGAATCAGTATGCCATCCTTAGTGAAAATGACAATTTGATCCAGATACAATATGCACACTCGGTTCATGTAGTTCATGAAAACCACGGTGCATTTTTCTATCCGAATAGCATTACCATAACTTGGAATGCCCATCTTTTATTCGGAATATTTATCTTTGGTATATTTTCGCCTTGCATTCCTAACTGATTTCTCTTGGTCTACTTATCCTAATTTAGCTATGATCCTAGCACAGTTCTAAAAGACATCCTTTCCTGATATCCTAAAACCGAGGTTCTCTTAAATCAAATGATTTGAGTTCTATGGTTCTAGGTGAAGAAATAATAGTTTACATACTAGCTTTAGCATCTAACTATCTACTGCCTTCTAATGTTCTATGAGATAAGGTTATTTTCCTAACTATAGTAACTAGACTGTAATTAAGAATCACCCTATTTGTATTTATTTACTTAACGTTTATTTGACCTAAGGCTTCCTTAGGTTACTATTCTTATTATCTTATTTGCAACTAACTTCTTACAGTTTCCTTGAATTCATTGTTTCCAAAGTCACGACGGAGTATGCTTTTTAAAATTAGCACTCCAATAAGCAATTTAACATAACAGCATGAAATATGCATACCTGTGGGTCATCGGACTCCGAATGTTCCCCAGGAGCTGGTAAAGCAAGTAGTTCCTCAGTGACTGCTGGGTCTGCGGAAGGTCTTTGCCTAGGGCAGTCCCTTTTGAAATGTCCAAGCATTCCACATGTGTAGCAGTTGTTATTAGGAGAGGATGTAGAGGCGTTCACTTTTTGTTTCTGTTTCCTAGAGGAAATAAATCGGCACTGTTGGATCCAATGTCCGTATCTTCCACAATTTAGACAGTGTCGACAAGGTTTCTTCTCACCATGGTGAAAACCACATCTGGCACATTTAGGATCTGCACCAACGTATTGACGGGGAGTAAAGGTCATTGGTGACCTACACTACCGCATCCAGTGTCCCGTTTTTCCACAGCGCGTACATTGCACACATGCAATTTCAGCTCGATGATGGTAGTGACAAGCTGAATAGAGAGGGGTTTTTCCCTCAAAATGAGCACCGACTCCTGCGGTCGGATCTGGTAAAATTTGACTCATAGGTACAGCTTCAGTGTAGTCCACAGTTCTCTTTCGCCTTTTTGCCGAACGATATTTAGGTTGTTTGTTGGTTTCTCCTTCTTCAGGTTCCTTCTTCTCTGCAGAAAGTAGTGGGAAATTCCTAGCAAACTCCTCATTGTTCCTGATCTAGGTGATGATTCCTGGGAGAACCGCCACCAACTGTTCGGTGATCAGGGTTGCGAGCACAACAGCTGCTGATTCCGTCTCTTGTGAAGGAAAAGGCGGTGATGGTTGTCTTCTTGGTGACATTCTAATCACAACCAATATAATATTGGTTAGTGCAATGATCGAATGCAGAAGACACAATGCAAGTAAATTCCTAATTCCTATATTCTCTACATGCAGGGTCCCTAGGTTATAGTCTAGGCCAAACCGTTTAAATAAGTGACCTATATTTCTCTATAATCATGGCTCTGATACCAATCTGTCACACCCCGAGCCGGCGGGGTAGGATCGGGTTTCCCCGACGGGCGGAAGGTTCCCGGGGCGCGATATCGTGAGTGATAATCGAAATGATCAGATTGTTTACGTTGCACATGATATATCTAAATGAGAAACTTGCTAAGCAAAATAGAATTACAAGGTTAAATTACATCAGATAAGTTTATAATTTAACAATGTAAATCTACAATCACATCATAAGTCTTCATTCTTGTGTGTGCACAAGATATACAAAATAACTTGGTATGATGTCCAAGAGTATGCAGTCCAAAAAGCTAGGTCCTCTATCTGTAACCTAATCCAAAAATAATAACTCTTCAGTTGACCTGTTCGTCACCTGAGAAGTCATGCAAAAATAAAGTCAACACATGGTTAGTGAGTTCATGTAGTTTAGTATTTGAAAATGATTTGGAAATGATTTGATAATGATTTGAAAATGAATTGATAATGATTTGAAAATGATATGAAAATGATTTGATAATGATTTGAAAACCTCCTTCGGTAAAGACCCTAACCTCATTAACTTCACATGTAATATCCATATCGGTATGCTTATATATAGGGCATACCCCTGGGTCAAGCCAACAAACTCGCCCAGACGCCATCCCACCACATACTAATATGCATATGACACTGTTGATGATAATTAAGCATTTTTACCCAACACACCTTTGATTTAGATTTTTGTTTTCCCAAAACTCGATTTACCTTTGATTCTCTTGAATTCATCATAGATACATGATTTTTCCAAAAGTCAATGATATAAATATAATGTTAAACATTTAATTAAATAATTAAATAAAACATTTAAATACAACTAAGACATGAGGATTGGGCCTTATTTGACTCAATCAATTAGACTTAGTTGTTGGTGGTTGTCCAAGTTGTAACCTCTCACACGTGACCCATGTCAGGCATAGCTCACAAGGAGTACACCTGAACTGAACGTGATTTTAATGTTTTGCCCATTACAGCCTGACCCAATGGTCTTCTGCATCTGAAAGGGACTTTAAGGATATCCTTTGATTCTTGATCACTTGATTCTCTTGATTTGACTTTGATATTGATTTCATTTGATCGTTCATGTTATTGCCCGTATAGCCTGACTACAAGAGCCTTCTATACCTGAAAGGGACTTTATATGTGTGTTACACGTGATCTTGATTCCCTATACAACTGACATCCACCTTAACTTGAATATTAATGATTTCATTAGATCATAATGATTTCATTATTTTCATGATTCACACACACATTTATGATTTCTGATCCCTTGAGTCTCTTGATCTTGATCTTTAGAATTTCCATGATTCACAATGATAATTGATTCTTGATTATGATTCTTTGTTCTTAGATTCCACACTGAATTAGATTTCCTTTGAATATGATCTTTTGATTTTGTTCATTTGATTTCACTTTGAATTTAGATTCTTGAATTTGAGCTTGATGGACTAAGGGTTGATTTAGAGTTTAAATTTAAAGTATCACTCATAAGAGTACTTTAATTCATTTGATTATTTGATCTGTTTAATAATTTCCTAGACAGGAGTCTAGGAGTATCAACAAACATATATATGTAAAACATATAATAATTAAAAGCATTTAAATAAACAGTTTAAATAAAACAGTTTACGCATGCTTCTCAGCCCCGTGTTTTAAAAACGAAACGTTACGGTTTTAGAATAGAAGTTATAAAATTAGTTTAGGTTGTGATTCCTAATAAATTAACTAATTATCTTCTGTTTATTTTAAATTTTCAAAATTATTTAATTTACTGTTAAAAATCGAATCGTACGGTTATCGCGCATATTCGTTCGAATCGTCACCCGTACGAACACGACAATAAGTATACTTTTCAATATTGTTTTCTAATTATCGAATATCATTCAGAACGTTAACCTTCAGATATATTCGTACAGGTCGTCACCTATACGAATAATCCGTCGATTTAGCATTAACGTAACAACATCCGTTTTGTTTTGTTCTGTAAAGCCTCACATACGTTTATACGTAATAAAATCCTAACAAATAATCACATGATGGTTCTGTGTTGCCAGATAATTATCTGGCTCAAGAACCATTGTTCTGAACTTTGTTTCTCTGAAATGATTATGAATTCACTGTTTGATTCATGAAGTGATAGTAGTATATGATATGAATATGAATTCACACTGAAATGCATAAAAGTTGTACCTGATTTACTGTTCATGTACTGTAGAGATCACTGTTCCGGTGACGTTTCCGGCACTGATGTTACAGAGGTGCAGACAAAAAAGGTTTCGCAGACCTTCGCAAACGTTTTTTTCAAAAAACAAACAGCCCCTTAACAAATTTAGAGTCTAGGACCCTTAATTTACCCATGTCAAAGAAAATGGGTTGGTTTGGTGAGAGGCCCCAAACCCCTCAGTTGGCAAACATCATACCCATAATACTTAAACCATAATTACATTATCATAGCAGCGGAATGTCGAGTGAAAATATAAAATATCTTACAGATCTAAACAAACTTTTACATATTAAACATAACCCACTCTTCTAATCATTTATATAATACAGCCAGTCTATGCCAGGGGTAGTCTTCAACGTATGCCATGAGCCTTACTGTCATTCTTCCTCAATACCATTCAACCTGACATGCATGCTAAAACAAGTCAGCTTTCGCTGGTGAGTTCTAAGTTAACTTTTCATAAAAATAGAATCTTTAATATACATAAAACAATAGCCTTCACAGTCGACCGAAATCAACAGTGTCAATCATACTAAACATAAAACATTTCATATACATAACATTCATAACATCATAACATCAATCATACAGTGCATAAATGTAGCCTGTTCTGTTGACCGAAGTCAACACGTTATGCATGCATAAGATTTCCTCCACTGGCGACACACAGTCGGCAGGCCTGTTCTTTCACAGGACTTATGCCTGTTCTTTCACAGGACTTGTGCCTGTTCTTTCACAGGACTTATGCCTGTTCTTTCACAGGACTTATGCCTGTTCTTTCACAGGACTTTTTAACCATCAACCGAAATTGACGGCTCATACCGGTACAAGACTTCTTAACATACATCATAACATGGTTTAAATCATTTAAACCATCATAATCATAAACGGCTCCTTTCACCGTAGTGTTCAAGTTTTGCCCAACCGCAGCCAGCAAAACCTCATTTCCTACTCAACCTCGGTTGAGTCCTTTAAAATCATTTCTTTCTCAACCGCAGTTGAGACTTTAAAACATTCATTATATTTTAGCTGAGATTCTTAAAAATCATTTATTTCTCAATCATCATTGAGGCTTAACATATTCATTACATCTCAGCTGAAATTCTTTAAATCATTTACTTCTCAATCATAGTTGAGATTTAAAACATTCTTTTCTTTAAAACATTCTTTATCTATAAACATTCATTATCTGAAACATATTTCACCTTAAAACATACTTTATCTGATCATAATCAGATTACAATCATTTTCATAAAATAACTTTATAACATGCATATCAGCCCAAAATGATAAAACATTTAAAATAGGGCTATAAGAACTCACCTGTTGTCTTGCTGTAGCAAGATCTCTCGTAAACTGGTACTAACAGTATAATTCTGCATCAGTTTACACTTAATAAGTAACTTACGTTTTAACCTACTGATTAGATCTTTCTGAACGTTCAATGTCAAAGACATTGCCTTGAAAGTCATCAAATAGTTAATATTGTTGATTATAATGCTAAAACAGTTCCTAAATAGATTAATGGCTTAGAAATGATAAATCCTTATAATTGATTACCCAGATATCATGAAATATCACAATGTAATCTTAGAATAGGTTTAATAACCATGTTTAACATACTAATCTGACTGTTATCATAAACATCAGATAATCGTTCAATAAGTATGTTAATGATTGTGATTAGTTTGAAACACTTAGATTTAACCTTTGCATTTCAAAGATTAACCAAACTAATCACCTACATTGTCATAATCAAATGGATTAAACCATTATAACCATAGTTGTGATTTCATGCAAACCGGGCATTACAACGGATCAAAACAAGGATTCAACCGTTAAAACATCGTGTTCTTCATTTCTAATCAATCCTAGCCATCATCTAGGCAATAATCAACAATCCTAACTATATCATTACGTTCAAAATCAAGATCTAGTCAATCAAAATCGAACTAGAAAGTTAAAACAAATCGTTACCTAATCTGACGGAGTTTTGACTGCAAAACAACGATCAGAACTTGTAGATACGATCCCTGGTATGATCGGTGACTTCTAGTGGCTTCAAAATAGTGTTTTGATGATGAATTTTCGTCTGGTATTCGTCTGGGGGTGTTCTTGTTCGAGATGTATAAAAATTAAACTTTCTGCGTGAAACTGATGAAGAAATCTGATCCATAACACCGCCTCACTCGTCGCGTACCGCGACAAGGGGCCAAAAAGAGCTTCGCGTACCGCGAAGAAATCCGGAGGATTTTAGCTATTTTAGTCCGTCGCGTACCGCGAAGGATCCTCAAATATTCGTCGCGTACCGCGACGAGTCCAGAAGTTCAATACTTTGAAAATTTTCTTCGTTTCGCGATTCCGGACAATCCGTAACTCCGTTTCGCGCACGGTTTCCGCCTACGTTCATCATTTCTCGTGTACTATCAATCTGTAGTAATTACCATTGTCAATTCAACGTAGATTTTATACACGATCAAATGTACTAATTATTCGGTTGTTACAAATCTACCCTCCTTACAATAGGTTTCGTCCTCGAAACCTGTTACGTTTCAAACAAACGTGGGTAGAGTCGTTTCATCTCGTCTTCAGTCTCCCATGTCGTCTCAGATCCTTTTCGATGTTTCCATTGAACCTTAACTTGCCTAATCACCTTGTTACGTAACTGTTTTTCTTTCGTATCAACAATTGCAACTGGTTCTTCTATGTAGTTTAATTTCTCATCAACTTCAATGTCATTTAACGGCACATATGCTACATCATCTGCTAGACATTTTCTCAAATGTGAAACGTGGAATGTCGGATGAATTCCACTCAGTTCATCTGGCAGATCTAATCGGTAAGCTACCTTACCGACCCGTGCTATTATTTGAAAAGGTCCAATAAATCTCGGACTCAGCTTTCCTCTTTTCCTGAATCGAATAACTCCCTTCCATGGTGAAACTTTTAACAATACTTGATCCCCTACTTTAAATTCTATTGGCCTCCGTCTTTTATCGGCATAGGACTTTTGTCGATCCTGTGCAGCTTTCATTCGTGCTTTAACTAATTGGAGCTTTTCGGTCAAATCAACTACTGCAGCTTTACTTCCTACTTCTTTCTGTCCTACACCTCCCCAACATACCGGCGTCCTACAACGTCGTCCATACAATGCCTCGTATGGTGGCATTCCAATACTAGCATGATAGCTGTTGTTGTACGAGAATTCCACTAGTGGTAAATGATCATCCCAACTGCCACCGAAATCAATAATACAGGCTCTGAGCATATCTTCTAAAGTGTGGATAGTCCTTTCAGACTGTCCGTCTGTCTGAGGATGATAGGCAGTGCTGATATTAAGCCTTGTACCCATCGATTCATGAAATCGTTTCCAGAATCTTGAAACAAATCGCGTGTCACGATCTGACACTATAGAAACTGGAACTCCATGTCTTGTAATTATTTCTTTCACAAATAATTCAGACAGTTTCTCTGACGTATAAGTCTCACGTATAGGCAAGAAATGAGCACTTTTCGTTAACCGGTCTACAATCACCCAAATAGCATCATGGCGTTTCGCCGTAAGAGGCAACTTAGTTATAAAATCCATGGTGATGTGTTCCCATTTCCATTCTGGGACTTCTAAAGGTTGCACATAACCATAAGGTTTCTGATGTTCAGCTTTTACTTGTGCACATGTCAAACATTTATTTACGTACTGCATTACATTGAATTTCATACCTGGCCACCAATAATCTTTTCGAAGGTCTTGATACATTTTTGTTGCACCAGGATGAATAGAGTAATGTGACTTATGTGCTTCGTCTAGAATCCTTGACCTGATGTCCCCATTTCGTGGAACCCACATTCGACCAAATCGAATCTTAATACCAAATTCATTTTCTTCTAGATTCTTGACTTGACCAAATATTCTTTCGAACCCCACATTTTCTTCCTTCAATCCCTCCTTTTGTGCATCTTTGAACTCATTCAGAAAGTCTGGTGTTATCACCAAACTGTAAGACTTAACACATATAGCAGAGTGTTCTGTTTTACGACTTAGAGCATCAGCCACCACGTTGGCCTTGCCCGGGTGATACAAGATCTCACAATCATAATCCTTGAGCAGTTCAAGCCATCTTCTTTGCCTCATATTCAAGTCTTTCTGTTCAAAGAAGTATTTTAAACTTTTATGATCTGTGTAGATTGTACATTTCACTCCATATAAATAATGCCTCCAAATTTTTAAAGCAAATACCACAGCAGCCAATTCCAAATCATGTGTTGGATAATTAGCTTCATGGGTTTTCAATTGTCTTGAGGCATATGCTATTACCTTTCCCCTTTGCATAAGTACACAACCCAAACCCAGATAAGACGCATCTGAGTACACAACCATGTCTTCATTACCATCCGGCAGTGTTAAAATAGGAGCTTCGGTTAATCTCTTCTTTAGTTCTTCAAAAGCTTGAACCTGAGTTGGACCCCAATTATACTTTACTTCTTTCCTCGTCAATTTTGTCAACGGTGTAGCAATCCTAGAGAAATCCTGAATAAATCTTCTGTAATAACCTGCTAAACCGAGAAAGCTACGCACTTCCGTTGGTGTTTTCGGAGGATTCCATTTCATTACCGCTTCTACTTTAGCTGGGTCCACCATTATGCCTTCTGGACTAATAACATGACCTAAAAATTGTACTTCCCGTAGCCAAAAGGCACATTTAGAGAATTTAGCATAAAGCTTTTCTCTTCTTAGTATTTCAAGAACTTCCCGGATATGACACGCATGATCACCTTCACTCCTTGAGTATATTAAAATGTCGTCAATGAACACAATCACTGATCGGTCTAACATAGGTCTGCACACCCGATTCATCAAATCCATAAACGCCGCAGGAGCGTTTGTTAATCCGAAAGACATCACAAGAAACTCATAGTGTCCATAACGTGTGCGAAACGCTGTCTTCGGAATATCTTGTTCTCTTACCTTTAATTGATGATACCCTGATCTGAGATCTATTTTAGAAAACCAACTTGCCCCTTGCAATTGGTCAAATAGATCATCAATCCTTGGTAACGGATACTTATTCTTTATTGTGAGCTTATTCAATTCCCTATAATCAATACACATCCTCATACTTCCGTCTTTTTTCTTTACAAACAACACTGGTGCACCCCAAGGTGACACACTTGGTCGTATAAAACCTTTGTCTAGAAGGTCTTGTAGTTGGGTCATTAATTCTTTCATCTCTGTTGGAGCCAGACGGTACGGTGCCTTGGCGACAGGTTGAGCTCCTGGCACAACATCAATTTGGAATTCGATTTCCCGATCAGGTGGAATTCCTGGCAAATCCTCAGGAAATACATCAGGAAAATTACACACCATGGGTACGTCTTCCAATCTTTTATTTTAATTTCTTTATCAATAACATAAGCCAGATAAGCCCCACACCCTCGCCTCATAAATTCACTCGCCTTAATCATTGAAATGACTTTAGGCGCATTAAACGTTTTATCCCCATAAACCGTTACTGAACTCCCATTAAGAGTTGTTAAGAAAATCATATTTCGTCGACAAACGATGTTAGCCTCATATTTGGCCAACCAATCCATTCCCAAAACTACATCGAAACCTCCTAACGTAATCAGAAACAACTTAACAGGGAATCTATGACCTTCTATATCAATATAACAATCATCATCAATAGCCTCCGTTACTCTAGTAGATTTACCAAGAGCAGTTTCTATGTTGAAGGCATTTTCTATCTTTTTAACATTTGCACACAATTTATCACAAAAAGCAATAGCCACAAAGCTCATACTTGCACCAGAATCAAATAGAACTGAAGCAGGGATATCATTAATCAAGAATGTACCTGTCACCACATCAGGGTCTTTGGCTGCCTGATCTTTAGTCATAGTAAAGGCACGAGCTTTTGCCTTTTGCTTCTCCCCTCCCTTGCTACTTTCAGGTTTGATGGCTTCAGTAGGCATTATCTTTGGTTTAAAACAATTCCTGCTCACGTGACCGATTCCACCACAATTGTAACACTTTGGCATATTCGGACAATCATAAGAGATATGTCCAGTCCTTCCACAACGGTAGCACAAGGTAGTCCCCGTAAGACATTCTCCCCTATGTCTCTTTCCACACTTAGGGCATTTTTCAATTTCTTCCGTTCTAAACCTTTTCATAGGGGGTCCGGATTTGTCATTTCGATTCCTTTTAAATTTAGGTGACCACTTTTGCTTCGGTTCCTCCTTTGTTGGTTCAGCTTCAACAACATCATCCCAGACAATGCCGCTAATTTCCACGGCTGATTCAAAAGTTCTAGGAGCATGCGCCTTCACATGTGTTCGGACTTTAGGCGGTAGTCCTTCCACATATAGCTTCAACCTGCGTTCCTCCGTGCTTACCAAATGAGGAACCAATCTTGACATTTCATTAAATTTTGACGTATATTGCCGATGATTCATACGTCCAGCTTTCAAAGTCAGAAATTCCCTCTCGATTTTATCAATTTCATTCTCCGGGCAAAAGTGTTTCATAACTAACTCCTTCAATTCCTCCCATTTCAAGCCCTCCACATCAGTAGTGGTCTTTGACTGCTTGACAGTGTTCCACCAATGTAGAGCTTCTTCAGTAAATGAATGAGCTGCAAATTTCACAGCTTGGTCTTCCCGGCACTCACTGATGGCGATAACCGCTTCCATAGCTGAGACCCAGTGGCAAGTAGCCACGGCATCCTTCTTACCATCAAATGAGGGTGGATTGCATCCTTTAAAGGCCTTGTAATCACAACCCTTCCGTTTCTCTGACGTAGAATCACCGTCCTTAGTTCCGGTGATCACAACTTCCTCTTCTTTGGTGATGTCATTAGTTCCTTCAAACTTGTCTTTCAAAGTATCCTTCAGTATTTTTGTAACCAAAGCTGGTAGCTTATTATCCAAAACTTTACAGACCTCATCAGAAATAGCCTTCACTACGATAGGCTCTAGAGTAAACTCATCTTCATCTTCCGGTTGCTCGTTGTGCTCGTAGTCGTCTTCATTGACGGGTTCTTCATTCTCGATATGCGGTTCTTCAGGTTCCTGTGGTTGCTTCCGTGGTCTACCCCTTTGTCCAGCCATTTAACTATCTACAAGATGCATCAATTGGAGAGTCAGTACAGGTTTAGTTTAGCACGAAATAAGCTTTGTAAATCGTTAATAACGTTGATCAGGTGTTATTAACCATTTACCCAACTCATAGGCTCTAAACATTTCCCATCCCGTCACCCCAACGTGCATGACTCTAACTACCTTTCTAACCTTACACCTACGTCTTAACTCGTACATAACATTCAGCTCATGGCATCAAACTACCCTTGACTGGCATTCTTATCGTTCTGTCCCATTTTCAGTTTAAGTCCAGTCATTAGGAATGACCGGATCTCTCAAACTATGGCTCTGATACCAACTTGAGAGGCCCCAAACCCCTCAGTTGGCAAACATCATACCCATAATACTTAAACCATAATTACATTATCATAGCAGCGGAATGTCGAGTGAAAATATAAAATATCTTACAGATCTAAACAAACTTTTACATATTAAACATAACCCACTCTTCTAATCATTTATATAATACAGCCAGTCTATGCCAGGGGTAGTCTTCAACGTATGCCATGAGCCTTACTGTCATTCTTCCTCAATACCATTCAACCTGACATGCATGCTAAAACAAGTCAGCTTTCGCTGGTGAGTTCTAAGTTAACTTTTCATAAAAATAGAATCTTTAATATACATAAAACAATAGCCTTCACAGTCGACCGAAATCAACAGTCTCAATCATACTAAACATAAAACATTTCATATACATAACATTCATAACATCATAACATCAATCATACAGTGCATAAATGTAGCCTGTTCTGTTGACCGAAGTCAACACGTTATGCATGCATAAGATTTCCTCCACTGGCGACACACAGTCGGCAGGCCTGTTCTTTCACAGGACTTGTGCCTGTTCTTTCACAGGACTTGTGCCTGTTCTTTCACAGGACTTATGCCTGTTCTTTCACAGGACTTATGCCTGTTCTTTCACAGGACTTTTTAACCATCAACCGAAATTGACGGCTCATACCGGTACAAGACTTCTTAACATACATCATAACATGGTTTAAATCATTTAAACCATCATAATCATAAACGGCTCCTTTCACCGTAGTGTTCAAGTTTTGCCCAACCGCAGCCAGCAAAACCTCATTTCCTACTCAACCTCGGTTGAGTCCTTTAAAATCATTTCTTTCTCAACCGCAGTTGAGACTTTAAAACATTCATTATATTTTAGCTGAGATTCTTAAAAATCATTTATTTCTCAATCATCATTGAGGCTTAACATATTCATTACATCTCAGCTGAAATTCTTTAAATCATTTACTTCTCAATCATAGTTGAGATTTAAAACATTCTTTTCTTTAAAACATTCTTTATCTATAAACATTCATTATCTGAAACATATTTCACCTTAAAACATACTTTATCTGATCATAATCAGATTACAATCATTTTCATAAAATAACTTTATAACATGCATATCAGCCCAAAATGATAAAACATTTAAAATAGGGCTATAAGAACTCACCTGTTGTCTTGCTGTAGCAAGATCTCTCGTAAACTGGTACTAACAGTATAATTCTGCATCAGTTTACACTTAATAAGTCACTTACGTTTTAACCTACTGATTAGATCTTTCTGAACGTTCAATGTCAAAGACATTGCCTTGAAAGTCATCAAATAGTTAATATTGTTGATTATAATGCTAAAACAGTTCCTAAATAGATTAATGGCTTAGAAATGATAAATCCTTATAATTGATTACCCAGATATCATGAAATATCACAATGTAATCTTAGAATAGGTTTAATAACCATGTTTAACATACTAATCTGACTGTTATCATAAACATCAGATAATCGTTCAATAAGTATGTTAATGATTGTGATTAGTTTGAAACACTTAGATTTAACCTTTGCATTTCAAAGATTAACCAAACTAATCACCTACATTGTCATAATCAAATGGATTAAACCATTATAACCATAGTTGTGATTTCATGCAAACCGGGCATTACAACGGATCAAAACAAGGATTCAACCGTTAAAACATCGTGTTCTTCATTTCTAATCAATCCTAGCCATCATCTAGGCAATAATCAACAATCCTAACTATATCATTACGTTCAAAATCAAGATCTAGTCAATCAAAATCGAACTAGAAAGTTAAAACAAATCGTTACCTAATCTGACGGAGTTTTGACTGCAAAACAACGATCAGAACTTGTAGATACGATCCCTGGTATGATCGGTGACTTCTAGTGGCTTCAAAATAGTGTTTTGATGATGAATTTTCGTCTGGTATTCGTCTGGGGGTGTTCTTGTTCGAGATGTATAAAAATTAAACTTTCTGCGTGAAACTGATGAAGAAATCTGATCCATAACACCGCCTCACTCGTCGCGTACCGCGACAAGGGGCCAAAAAGAGCTTCGCGTACCGCGAAGAAATCCGGAGGATTTTAGCTATTTTAGTCCGTCGCGTACCGCGAAGGATCCTCAAATATTCGTCGCGTACCGCGACGAGTCCAGAAGTTCAATACTTTGAAAATTTTCTTCGTTTCGCGATTCCGGACAATCCGTAACTCCGTTTCGCGCACGGTTTCCGCCTACGTTCATCATTTCTCGTGTACTATCAATCTGTAGTAATTACCATTGTCAATTCAACGTAGATTTTATACACGATCAAATGTACTAATTATTCGGTTGTTACATTTGGGTAAACAATTGTAGTATAATAGGTTGGATGGGTAACATCATAGTATTGAATGGGTTGAGATGGGTAGCACTTAAATACAATGCGGGTCAAGACGGGTAATCAAAAAAGTATGTAAATGCAATGGATTCAAACATTTAAAAATGATTAATAACATATTTGGTGAGAAAATCACTAAAAATTATTCAAATAGACTATTTGTTTACTTATAACACATCTTAAGTTAAATTAAATTGATGTTTTTTAAGAACAATTCATTTAGACCCGAATTCATTTTGCTTAAAACCCGTTCTGACCCGCACCCATCTTGACCCGAACCCGTTCTGACCCGTTACCCAACCCGCCCATTTTGCCAGGCATAGGTCCAACCTTTCGATAGAAATTTTGTTTAAAGTTATCTCTTTTCAAATGATTACACACTTTTATGTTTTTATTTCACTTTTAATTGATGTTACAATAAATCATTTAGACTGGTGGGTGTGCCCCGGGATTGGGCGTAATTGGAGCTTGGCCGGGCGTGGCACACCGCCCCCTTGTGGGCGTGAGTAGGGGCATGGGTCTAAGGCGTGAGTGGGGCAACGGTCTTTCAAGCCGTTGGACCTCAAAGGTTTCGACCGTTGCATCATTAAAAAAATTAATTTTTTTAAATAAAACCTATATATACAATCATCACACACTAATTTTTTTTCATAACACACTCTCTTTAATCTTCACATCACAAAAAAAAATCAAACAAAAAATCAGTATTTTTATAATAATGAAGTTTTTACGGGAAGATGACGATTTTAGCGAAGTCGAAGATTTTTTAATCGAAGCCGCACAACTTACTCTTGACATCATCAGACAACAAATTGAAAGACTTGTTCTAACTAGAAGAGCACGGATTAATCGAGATCGTCTTGGAGCTCACACACGTCTTGTTAAATTATTTTTTAGAAAATCCGAAGTCCCCAATCATTTATTTCAACGTCGCTTTCGTATGAGTCGAAATCTTTTTTCACAAGTGTGTAATGATATGGAACAAAACTATGATTTTTTTTCAACAAATGTGTGACAGAAGAGGTAAGATTGGGTTTTTCGGTCTTCAGAAATATACTTCTGCAATACGCCAACTAGCCTACGGCACTAGCAACGATTCGTTTGATGAGTATTTATAGATGTCTGAGAGAATGGGGCGGAAATGCATTTATAAATTTTGTAAAGGCGTAAGTATATTGTACGCGAAGAAATACTTGAGGAAACCAAATTCCTATGACATCCAACAAATTTACACGTTTCATGAAGAGGTCCATGGTTTCCCCCAGTATGTTAGATAGTATCGACTGCACCCATTGGGAATGAGACAATTGCCCAACAACATGGCGATGTCAATTCCAATAGGGCAACCACCCAAGACCAAGTTTTATGCTAGAAGCTGTTGCGTCTCAAGATCTTTGGATATGCCATGCCTTCTTTGGTGTATTGGGATCGAACAATGATATAAATGTTCTAGATCAGTCACCGATTTACAACGATCTTATTAAAGGCATGGCACCCGGTCAGCAGTTTTTGCAACGACACAACAAACAAATACGGGTATTATTTAGTCGATGATATTTATCCGCAATGGGCTACTTTCGTGAAATCGTTTACAACACGACAAACTGAAGATGATAGACGTCTGTATTTTTAGAATCGTCAAGAGGGGGCAAGAAATGATATTGAACGAGCATTTGGCGTTCTAAAACAGAAGTGGCACATGGTTCAACACCTGCAAGAGCTTGGAAGCCAAGTCGGATCCGAAACGCGTTATACGCATGTGTGATACTACACAACATGATAATCGAAGATAACGGTCGAGCTATATGTGAATTTTATGAAGAAGACGATCCGAATTTGTTGGAGCATGTGGAGATCAGCGACGAGGAAAACAAGCAAACCGTCGAATGCTTCGTAACGAGGATACACATGCGAACCTCAAAGTCGATTTGATTGAACATTTATGGAAAAATCGTGAATTTAATTTGTAATTTTTTTTTATTAATTTTATGTAATTTTTTTAATTGAACATTAATTATATCTCATTTTAAATTAAAAAGGAATGATGACGTGGAGTGAGTGAATAAAGGGACATTTTCACCAAAATAGTAGGATGAGTGGTTGTGGTGAGTGCCTACGTGACGTTTAGGTGGAGTGATTGGGCATACCCCATGGTCTTATTAATGTTATAGCTTTTTTCGAGCGAGACACATCTTTTTAAACACCCCTATGTCATATCATTAAATTTAACCAACAAAGATAAAAACAAAAGCAAAATCAAACCACAAACCAATCGTTTGATCTAAACACAATTTCTACAAAATATCTAAAACTAACTCAACAGCAAAAACACTTGCGCCCTGTTTCCGAGTTTATTAAAGGGGAGAAAAGAAAGAAAATGGAAGGAAAGGAGAAAAATTTTGTGTTTCTGAGTTTCATTTAACAAAGAAAAATAAAACATGACGTGTTTCCGACTTTCATTTAAGATGAGAAATGAAAAAGAATGAAAGAAAAACTAGACAAAATTACTTAAGTGGTGTTTGATATTACTAAAAACCTCTTTCTGAACTCTTCTGTCTGCGTCACACAGACCTCAAGTAGAGGTTGGCTGCAGCGGACTGTTTGTTTGTTAGACTGTTTGTTTGTTAGAAGATGTTTCGTAAAAAAAACCTGCCCCACCTTTTTTACGGTTCAAGCTCTTCACGTCTTTTCGTGTCCTCTTCAGTCTTCACGTCCCCTTTTATCTGCCATTTCTTCACATTTCTTTATTAGGTACAGCGCTACTCCCTCCACCGCCGGGTTCCACCATCGGCGCTCCTCCACCATCGGCGATCCTTCCACCGCCTGTCCTCTCCTCCAGCGGCACTCCCTCCGCCATCGGCTTTCCCTTCTCCAGCGCTACCCCCTCCACTCCCTCCAACCCTCCACCGCCCGTCCTCTACTCCCACCATCGATGCCACAACGATCGACACCACCTCACATGATTATCTTGAAGGTATTCACGTTTTACATTCTTGTTTTGCTACTTGATTATCGAAACAGGAAATCTCAACCCTATGTTTCTGATTTAGATGAAATTAAAACCTTTCCCGAGTGTTTTCTCAACTCTATCTTTCAAAACCGTTCAAGCATTATGTTTATGATTCTAGATCCTAAATGAAATCAAAACCGTTCGCTAGGGTTTTGTCAATTTTATTTCTCAAAACTCATATTTTATTCATTAATAAACGATTTATGTAAATTGCTTTACGGTTGTGATTTCTATGTAGAAATTTCAAGAAATGGGATAATGAAAATTGAAAATCAACCAATTTAAGTGGCTTCTTCACTTGGATATAGTATGTATATGGTTTGTTTACAGAAAACATCTTTATGGATACTTTATTGAAACTAACCTCTTCCTACTCTTTGTCATATATAATATGAATATGGATTTGTGACTTAGATCATTTTTCATTCTTCGACCCATGTGACATACAAGTTTTAGCAGTGGCGGAGCTTGGAAAATGTTCAGGGGCCGAAAGATATAGGTTAATTTTTTTTTCTTATTGCTATGTTTTGGGCTAAATATTCGGGTCGACAAATGGTAATTCGGGTCGGGTTAATATCAAATATTTGTTTCACTAAAAAAATAAATATGTTTGTATCAAATAAGATATAAAATGTTTAAGACGAAAAGATGAGTACCCGGAAGAAGAATCACAATTCAGCGCGACGACCTTTAAGCTCTTTGAACTCATTGATTATGCACTCTGAATCAACAAACAAATAAGTGAAGAACCTGGGTCGTCGCTCGTAGAAGTGAAGAACAATCAATAAATAAACTTGGCTGCTTCACGAAGAAGTGAAGAACCTGGGTCGTCACTCGTCAGGTCGTGAGCGGTGACTCCGGTGAGTCGACGAGTCGTGACTCGTGGGCCTCGTGGCTGTTGATTGTTGAAGAAGATTAGAAGAAGAAATAGAACCTGCTTGATTGCTTGAAGCCTTGAATCGCGATTGAAATGCTCGTGAGTCGTGACTTGGCTGTTGAAGAAAATTGAAATGGAACCTATTTCCTAATTCCCAGGCTCTTGCTAATCTGCTATTCGACTGAATTGAAATGGGTTTTACCCGTCTCTTTTGATTTGACCGTTTAAGCAATGAATCGGGAAAAAAATGAGATAACAACCGACACTGTGAACCCTTAAATGTTTCAACTTTATTATTTTTTAAAATCCAAGGGGGGCCTTAGGAATTTTAGAAAGAAAAACCGAAGGGGCCGGGCTCAATACCTATAAAATTTCCTGACCGAAAACTACTATGTCGGGGCTTCTAACCAGAAAAACGGGAGGGGCCGGGGCACTCCCGGGCCCCTATGATCCTCTGCCCCTGAGTTTTAGGCTAGTGTGTGTGTATATATTATAAATTGAGCTGAACCAACCCTGACTCGGTCCCAGCTCGTTTTAAACGAGCCTTTTTCAAGCTGAGTTTTTTCGAGCGACGCTAGAACCGTGAACTTTTTGAACAATACCAAGGAGTGAGTCAACGCTTCAAAATAAATATACTTTACGCTCTGTTATGAGTTTATTAAGGATAGAAAAAAAGGAAATAAAAAGAAATGAAAAACATGTTTGTGTTATTAAGTTTCATTTAACGAAGAAAAATAACATATGTTGTGTTTCTAATTTTTATTTAAAGAGAAGAAGTGGTCAGAAACCCGGCAACAAACTCACTCGAGAAGTCGTGATGATGATTCCTTTCAAGTCACACCTCATCGATCGATTGTTATACACCTCTCAAGACCTCTGAAATTCCTCACAAAAACCTGCAATTTTCACAAGCTTCAAGTGGCTCTCCGTCTCCTTCCATCGCACCACCATAAAGGACTGTAAATTGGCCGTCAAAATCGGTCGCTGCATCCTGTTATAGTCACCAGGTCACTATCCTGTGTACAATGCCTTCGAATCGCTTAGGCAATTTCTGATTTGTGAACAGCTCGTAGGATATCGGTGTACCATAATCACTATTTCATTCAGATCTATTTTGCTTCTTCTTGACCTTTTTCCTCCGATTATCGACAACCTGTAAACCCTTTTGCTTTGGACCATTATTGTGGGAAGATTGAGGTAACAATTATGTGCATTGTTAATTGCTTATGTTCGTTGGAAATGATCATGCATACTGTTCAAATATGGCCCTCAAACTCCAGCATCTTACTGTTGACTAAGAACTTGATAAATTAGGGAAATTTACTTGTTTTTTTTTATATAATAAAAATGACGGTGAACTCACACATTAGTTGTAAACTCGATAATTGATCTCACAATGTGTGAATAGTTAAGTGCAGTTCACCTTGTCTGTTAGTTCCTCACATTTGATCTTGGCCTTATTAAATAACACAATCACTTTAAATTAGAATCCAAACATCATAATGGTTAAATCCAACTAGGCTACCTTTGGATAGTTAATGCTTAAATCCTAAATTGGAGGAATGCTAGGTTCTGTCAGAGAGAATTGCGAGACGATCGCAGAAACCATCAACGTTAGGTTGTCGACTATAAATGATGGTAAGATTACATGTTGAAGATTAATACGATTTCTTAAAGGATTCATTGTATCATCGACTGTTTGTTGGATCAATTTGTATGTGTAGAATATCATATGTCAATTGGATCATAATTAACCTCTTTTATGTATACATGGATTTTGAGTTTGCTTAGGGCATATCATCTTCAAGATTCAAAAGTTATACACTTTTGAATTTTGGAGAAATGATGACGTGACTGGAAAAATCCAATAGATATGAGCGTTTGCACATACAAAATTTATGTAAATGGAGTATAAGATTATAAAATAAGAAGATTGTATCCATGTATGGTGAATCTAGAAATTCTGCAATAGGGATAGGGAGGCTTAAACATATTTTAAGTAGAGAAAACTATATAATGCACTTGTATGTAGCACTTGATAAGTTGATAATAGAATTAGAAAAAGAAAATGCATCACACAGTTAAAATGAATATACCCCTTAGTGGCGCGATCAATTCAAAACAACTTTTAAGGAGAGAACTGTGAGATTTGCATAATGTACCTGTACATAGTACTTGATAGATATAATAGGAATTAGAGTGAGACCAAGGTAAACGGTAACATAACAATCTTTTATATCATATTTAATGGAAAAGGGAAAAGTGTTTATGTTGTTCTTGCAATTTGAACGACCATCATATGCTTTAATAGGTTGTACCTCGATGCACAAGATGATTTGATGTTGTGATGATCGCAGGCAATGACAACATAAAATGAAGTTCAAGCTTTTGTGTAGATACTACAAGTCTTTAGTCATGCTGAACTGAATAACTTACTTCAAAATGTTTCCGTTTTACATATATGTTGATCTTAAACATATTTTTGTTTCTCTTCATATAAGGAACATATAAAATTTATTGGATTTCTGACTGCAAACTGGACATCAACTTTAATATTGCTAACTTGAGCTTATTAGGTTTCATTGCTCCCGCATTTGATTTGAATCCAAGCAAATAATGTTGGCAGTGAATGGTATTTATCGGTTTTCTTCACCGCGTGTATTCAGGTGGATGACATGCCACTATTCCTCCAGCAAACTATTTGTTGGAGGTATCTTCTCCTTCTTTCTCTCCTTTTATGTGTATTTGTATCATTCAATTACTCAAATATGTCATTTTTTTATCATTTGTCCATTATGCACATTTGGAAATAAGGTTATTAAATGGGTGACTTTTTAATCCCATTATTTGGGTCTCTTTTCACCTTGAAGAAACATAAATAATGGTTTGGTAAATAAAGAATTCTGTAAGGATAAAAACTATTTAACCTATTACTAACGTATATAATCTAGAACGTAATCTAGCTTATTTTCATTTCTTTTTAATCTGATATATTCTTCATAATATATGTATGGACACAGGGCTTTCTTATGATACAAATGAACCAGTGTTAAAAGACATTTTTGGGCACTATGGAGAGATTATTGAAGGTTTGTTATATTTCTAGCATGTTGAACATGTTTAAGATAACTGAAATGGGAACGGGTCAAATGCGCTTAAAGTTTCCAACAATGTACTTTTCCACGCAGATTTTTTTTTTAACTATAAGAAATTTTA
This sequence comes from Mikania micrantha, assembly GCA_009363875.1. Classification (NCBI taxonomy): domain Eukaryota; kingdom Viridiplantae; phylum Streptophyta; class Magnoliopsida; order Asterales; family Asteraceae; genus Mikania; species Mikania micrantha. The sequence goes on along the minus strand of CM018691.1, from coordinate 24,047,773 downwards.
TTAAAATTATATTATTTTGGTTAATCATATATCAACAAAAGAGGTTTTTGAGTGCAGGGAGAAGTTGTTGAGGTATGCTATATCTCTAGCGTGTTAACATGTGAAAATAGATAGAAAGGGAATGTGTCGTTTGTTTAAAGGTTCAAAGTTCAAACAATGCATTTTAAATGCAAGAAACCTTTTTATTAAATACATTTATTAGAATTATATTATTTGCATTATTATATCACACATACTAATTGTTTAACATAACAAAAATTATGTTTGACCAAAGTGTTTTGGCTCGTCATCCCACCTCGTTCATTTTGCCAATTCAGTTCTCATAATAGTTGTTCTAAAGTCCAAACAAACGACTAATGTCAACATCTTTGTAGTAAAAGTTATTTGTGATCACAAGAGTGGCAAATCAAAAGGATATGGATTTGTGCATTACATTTCTGAGGATTCTGCGAGCAAAGCCTTGGAAGAAATGGATGATCAGGTAACATTTCATTTAGATACAATATATTTTCTTAAAATTTCAAACGTTGGGAGGTTATTTGCTAATTTTTTATCCAAAAGATTATTTATAACGATTATGTTGCTACAAAGATGTTCAACACTTAACCAATTTTAAAATTATTTATACTGAACTGTATTATACAGTTGTATGTTTTGCTTCAATTGTAACACATAAGGCACTTATATAACATCGTACACAGTATCTCTTTCTCCCATCAAAATCACAAAACACTATGTAAAAATGTCAAGTGTATCAAGCGATTCTCGTAGTTCTCTATGTAAAATTGGTTCTTAATTGATCACATTCTTGTTGTTAATTCTTCATTTCAGGTGCTTGATGGTAGAAATATCCGAATCCAGTATGCAAACAAGAAATAACCGCAAAATAGAAGAATAGTGTAATTTGAATTTGGAATTGGAGGTCAGGCCTGCCCTTTCTTATATCCAGTATGCACACAAGAAATAACCACAAAAAAATATATTTAACGTTATTTTACTTAATTTTGTGAAAATAACGTTAAAAACGTTGGTTGATTGGTTAATCAGGCATCATGAGTCGGGGGTCTTATTGAAAGCAACCTCTCTATTCCTACGAGGTACAGGTAAGACTGTCTACATCTTACCCTTCTCAGACTCTATCTTAGCTATGCTAATACTAGGATATATTGAGTATGATGATGACCTTATGATATTAGTCATAAAATTCTCCAAATTTTACAAGGGTAATGTATTTTCTTGGAATGTCTTAGATATATAGCATTTGTTTTAGTATATAATGTGAATAGAATTCTAATTAAGTTTATAATTATATATTTTAAATTTTAACAAAGAAATAAGTAGCAAGAAACTCACAATAGGATATTAGAATGTACTAAAATAAACTGTATAGTTTTGAGATGCGCCATTTAGTAATCGTCTTTGAATTCATATTAATATATTATTAGATTAGCCAAATTATAAAACTTAAAGATGGGTTAATTTTAAATTTGTTATGATACTAATCTTTTTCCTTACTCAAATACGATTATTTTGTTCTTGACTTGTTAACACAAATACACAAGTTAGTGTGCAGCTAAAGGAAAATCAGTAAATTATATACTGTTTAAAGTCTTGCGTAAATTAACCATGTATTCTTCTTCTCCTAATAAAACAAACTTTCTCTGCTGACAGTAACTATCATGGATATGTCTTCGAGGGCTGTTGCGCGGCTATCTGTCGCTTTACAGGGATGTGGTCATCGATTGTCATGAAATCTAGTTACGACGGTGAAATATAAATGATCAAGTACCTAAAGAAAAACTCAAGCTCTGTGGTTGCAAAAACCGTTATGAAACACATTCAATTTTTTTACCCGTGTGCATGCAACGTGACTAAAATATGGATTATTATCGATCGAACTTGTTAGAACAAACTCAAATTTATACTGTCAAATAAAAATGTTTTATATTTAACATATGAACATGATTTTGAGAGAACTAGAGAGATGTTTGTATCTCTTGATGATAAGAAAAACCCAATACAAATGCTGGGATCTAAAACCTTTTTCAACTGTTTTAAGAGCAAATTTGTAATTTAAATCATTTAATTCAGTTTAACTTAAAATACCAAGGATTGTTCTTTCACATTCATCCTTTTGCTATATATAAGACACTTTAATGCATCTAAAAATTCTCTCATTCCTATCATATTATAAAATCTTTCTAGAAAGATTGAAGATTAAGAAAAAGTTCAAAGAAAGTATTAAAGAAGTGTGTTAATCTACAACACTATATAGCTATTGAAAGGGTCAATAATAACTCTAAGTTTATATTAAAGATCATTGAAGAACTTTCTCATCTATTACGCTTATATTGTTTTCAGGTTCATTTGAAGAGGTGACCATTTTTTTGCAAAAGAATGAGATATTTATAAACATGATCACTTTCTTCTAAAGAGTGTAAGAAATGAAGTTTGTAAGGTGTCCACTTCCTATTAAGAGTGTAACTTATTGCAAGGGTGATCACTATCTTAATTTGTGAGGCGAAAAAGATGATCACTACCTTTAAATTACTGAGACGAATAAGATGATTACATATTTTTAAGAGTGAGACCCTTGTGTATCGATGATCCTACCGTTACAGGAAGATGGCCAGTGGAGTAAAGTCTTGATTGAAGATCAGGGAGAGGACATAGAGTGGAATATACTGGGTAAGTGGAATATACTGGGTAAGTTTGTTTAGTTGTGCATCTCTTTCCCTAAACTCTTACATAGTTGTTTCTATATTAATTTCATACACAATTGTGGTCTTTCATACTTAGTTTTTAAACATTAAATTAAATAAGATAATCTTTAAAAAAAAAACTATTAACCCCTCCCTCTCTAGTTTCTTACAAAGCTTTAAACAAAATGGATTACAAAGATCAAGAAATAGAAAAGTAGCAATGCTCTGTCCTTGCAATTGTTATTGAGAAGGAAAAATCACATGTTCTCAATTTGATCAGAACTTCAACAGAAAGGGGAACATAAATACTTGGAGGTCAAAAAGTTAGCTCATAACTGAATCATTAAAGAATGTAGCAAAACAAAAAAAAAAAAAAAAAAAAAAAAAAGAAGAAGGAAGAAGAAGAAGAAACAAAAAAAAATGCAAATTAAAACAGAATCTCCTCAATTCGAACAGCAAGTAGAGGTCTCAAGTTCTTTTCTTAGAGGCCACCGGCCCGGTTGCTTACGATCACGATTTACATGTTCGTCCTGGGTAGTCGGGTATTGGGGGACACGAGGGTATGATCACGTAAGTCGTAACTGGGTTCCTACGGTCAAAAAAAAAAAAATACATAAGAATAAGAAAAAAAAAAAAACTGGACTCATATGGTTTGTATAGCAAGAGCAAGTTCCCATCCATTGTGGTTCAAACAAGAATTACCAATGTGATGTATGATCAAGACCTTGATCGATTGAAAAGAAGCAAGATGCAACAAGCAAGCAAGATAAACAATTTTGCAAGAATTTGGTCATCCGATCGTAATCTAGAAGAAGAAAGACGCGATAATGGTAATTTAAGATAACTTACTTGATGCAACTACAGAAGATAGGTTATCGACTAACCAATAAACCAGAATAAAGCATAATTCAAGAATGGAGAGATTAAAGCTTTGTGAGGTTAATATAAGATTTAAAGATCAAATAGGATTTTAGCTGTTAAATAAAAAACTTGTTTGTAAAAGTGATCACGACTAAAATATTATTGCACCAATTTATTCTTATATACTTATCTATTGTTGGATTAATCTTGATGGGTCGGTTTATGGGTTGAGTCGGTGTGTGTTAGTAGCTTATTATTTAGTCATATGTTTAATTAGATCATCGGTAATTTTTAATTGAAAGAGTTTAAGTAGTGGATCTAGCTTACAGGAGTAGTGAAATAGTGGGTCAAGAATACTAATAACCAATGCATGTTCTTAATTTGCCTTCGTCTATTTATGTATTCCTAATTGAATGAATAGAAAGAGGTGTGTGAGTTTTTCTACAGAAATTCTGTGTACGTGAGTGTTTGTTTGTGTGTGATTTGGGGTCTGAACCAACATATATGAATATAGGAAGTTTAAAATACAAAGAAGATTTGTGTGTGAAATATACGAAGTTTGTGTGATTTTAACACGCAACTATAATTGTTCTTGCGTAATAAAAATATGCAGACATGGAGATATCATGCACAAACTTCATACAGTTCGCACCCGAAAGCCCCTTTTTTCTGAATCGGACCTTTTATATATATATATAGGGGAAGGTTCCCCTAAAAAGTCTACTTTGCCTAAGAAGGCTAAGAAGGATTTTCAAAAACTCGAAAACCGATCCAAACAAACTCCGATTGAATTCATTTTTGCATCATTAGAACCGGCTTATTGAACCCTAAAACAAAAACATTAAATTCTAAACAATAAACTCGAATACGAAAACCAAAACTTTAAAAACAAACCATAAACCTAAAGATAAAACCTAAAAAGCCAAAAACTAAGCCCTAAAATCTAAACTTTAAAAGTAGTTATTAAAGCTAAAACTTAAAAGCTAATATTGTAGGGTTCGGTGAGACGATTCCAACGCCATCGAAATGAGTTCAATCGGAGTTCGTTTAGGTCCGTTTTTGAGGTTTTAAAAATCCTTTTTAGCCTTCTTAGGCAAAATAGACTTTTTATTTGATCTTTCCCCTATATATATATATATATATATATATATATATATATATAGGGGAGGGATATTCTAAGAAGGCAAAAAACCATGAGAAGTGTGAGAAGCCACGAGAATGTGACACGTGTATTTTAGGGTAAAGGGTATAAACGTCAACACATAAATGGAGGCTGCACATGCAAGTCACATGTTAATTCCACCAAATTTTTTAAACGTATGTAACTATTTTATACGTTATTTTTTTTTTAAAAAAATTACACCATAAAATCACAAATTTCTTTACCTTTCTAACGAGTATAATATTGTTATATTTAACAATAGAAAAAGAACAAACCTGATTGTTCTTGAAACTTGTGCGTTTTTATGGTGTTTTCATATTGTTTGTGAAACTAGACGTTTTATGGTGTTTTGAACATAAACAAAACACAACGTTTTTTAATTGCGTCATTTACACATGACGTTTTATGGTGTTTCTGTAAGTGTAATTTTCACAGACATTTTATGGTGTTTTTGAATTTTAATTTTATTTATGGTGTTTTTGAACTGTAATTTTATTTATGGTGTTTTTGAACTGTAATTTTATTCATGGTGTTTTTGGACTGTATAAGTTTACACATTGTGTTTTATGGCGTTTTTGAAAACTAAAAAACATGTCGCTCTAAACTTTGTGTTTTTACACATTTAAGTTTAAAACGTCATGTATAAAATGTTTATGAACCAGGTGTTTTTGTTATGGTGTTTTTCTAATGTTTATGATATATAGCGATTTATGGTGTTTTAGTATTCAAAAACACCATAAAAATGCCTGGTTTAGTTTCATGAATATCCGAACACAAAAACACCATAAAATGTTAACACCATAAAATGTTAACACCATAAACACAATAACATATCTTGAAAAAACGCCATAAACAATAAAATATCTCGAAAAACCATCATAAACTAAGTTAAAAACAACACGTACAAACTTAGGTGTTTATGGTGTTTTTCGTTTTCAAAAACACCAAAAAATGCTCTATTTTAGTTTTATTAATACGCTAACACCAAAAAATAACATAAAATGTTAACATCATAAACACCATAAAATATCTTTGAAAACACCATAAAACATACATATGTGTAAAAAACACCATAAAAGATCAGTTTCTTATATATTGAAAAAACACCATAAACATATGGTTCGTGAAACTCATTTTAGGTTGTTATTTTAATTTTAAAAAATATACTAATATTATACTCATTAGAAAGATAAAAAAATGCTCGATTTTATGGTGTAATTTTTTTAAAAAAATACTAACGTATAAAAAAGTTATGAACGTTTAAAAAAGATGGAGGAAAATGCATCTGACTTGCATGTGATTTGCATGTGCAGATTTTTGGCTAAATCTTCCCATTCTACCCCTACTGATGGTTTTAACTTATAACTATTTACGAAAATACCACTAAATTAATCCCAACCACAAAACCAATTGATCTAATGGTTGAGATCTATTCTCACACTTCTCATGGTTTTAAAACTTTTTAGCCAAACCTTATACTATATATATATATATATATAGGGAGAGGTTCAAATGTTAACCCTCCCTTATAGCGTTAACCGCTTAACCCTAGCGTTTTTTTTTTCCGAATCTTAGTTTTTTTTTCATGGTTTTTATTATACATAAATAAGGGGAGTTTCTTTTTTGAATTTTTGCTAATTCATCACCATTTAGAAGTTATAGTAAGTGTAAGTTATTTACACTTACTTACAATCCTATCAGATGTAAGTAAATGTAAGTAAGTGTAAGTAACTTACACTTACTATAACTTCTAAACGGTGATGAATTAGCAACAACACAAAAAAGAAACCCCCATATTTATGTATAATAAAAACTATGAAAAAAAACTAAGATTCGGCCAAAAAACGCTAGGGTTAAGCGGTTAACGCTATAAGGAAGGGTTAACAATGGAACCTTCCCCTATATATATATATATAGGGGAATGTTAAAAATATAACCCACTCTTAAAGCGATAACTCTAAATAACCCATCAAGATCAAGCCAAATTTTCGAATTTTTTTAACATCATTGCAAACACATTTAAAACACTATGTATTTTTTTAGTGAGAAAACCTTGAAAAGTCATGTAAAACGAACGTATTTTTTTTTAAAATTATTTTTACAGGTTTGTAACATTATTGGGCACATTTTTATAAAAAAAATCAAAAAAGTGCCGAAGAAATATTTTTTGAAAAAATAAGTTATAAAAAATGTTAACGTTGTAAAACAAACGTAACACTGCGTCAGATCTAACGGAATTTTTTTACGTTTTTACGTATGTTTTACAATTTTTTTTTAGTTTTGTTACGTTACAAATAAAAGTGGTTTTCAAATTATCCATACCCTATATAGATACAGGGGAAGGTTAAAAATATAACAACTCTTAATGCGATAATCTAAATAACCCGTCAAGATCAAGCCAAATTATCGAATATTTTTTAGCATCATTGTAACACATTTAGAACACTATGTTCTTTTATGAGTTTGTGTAAATTCATCCGCTTTTAAGAGATAACATCGTTGTAAGTTTTTGACTTACAAGTACTGTAAGTGTTTTTTGCTCCAAACTTACAACGATGTTATCTTTTAAATGGTGATGAATTTGCACAAACTCATAAAAAAACATTGTATTCTAAATGTGTTACAATGATGTTAAAAAAAATCCAAGATTTGGCTTCATCTTGCCAAAGTTATGTGTGTTAGTACACATTTAGTAGGTTATGTAAAATTCCATGCCATATATATATACTCATTTAAAAGATAAAAAATGCTCGATTTTATTGTGTAATTTTTTTAAATAATAATAACAAATAAAAAAGTTATAAACGTTTTTTTAAAAAAAAAGAATATAAGAATGCCAACAACCACTTTTTTCTCGTTTTCGAGACCGGACCAGCCGGTACTCGCTTTGATCCTTTCTTATAGTATTGGGAGTAGCAGTAGATTATCATGCTTGGCCTATATGGGACACTTCTTTTGATTTATATAGAAATGAAATATGCATATTAAAATCGATGTGGGATGAATGTATCTATTGTCTATTGATGTGGGTTCCAAATGATGTGGGATCAATTGGTTTAACGTCTAAGAGGTTTTACCAATTCAACTAGGCGAAGTTTGACGTTAGATTTATGAAGCATAATATTTATAATTGATACATGGGTAACAATTCAAAATTAGGATAAGTTTAGACATTAACAATAATTATACTAGATAAATTGATAATTATAATAGTATATATTAAAATTTTATACTAAAACTTCTTATTTAAATTTGTAGGAAACGGAAGTAATTATTCTCTTGTTGATGAAGACGGCGATGATAGTGAATTTCAGGTTTAAAGCGGTCGTGAACTTGGTGCATTTAACACACCAATGTCATTATCCTATTATGCACTTTTATTTAAAAAAATTATTAGAATATGATTAGTTTTTAAATTATTTTGGATGAATTTGAGTATTTTTTTGAATGAATTTGAATACTTTTTGGAAACTTATTTGAGTATAAGTTGTATTTCTATGAAATTCCATGGTTAACTAGTGTGTCCAGTTAAACCATCTGGTACAACCCGGTTCAACCGATTAAAACATCTCTTAAACAAATCCAGTGCACCTAAAATAACGACTTTTAAAACATTGCTTAAAATAGTTAAGTGAGCCTTGTGTGATAATAAATCACTTTGTATAGACTATCTCTCTTATATAAAATATTATCATTTAAATTTTAAATTTTCATTAATATATGATAAATTTGTGTCAAAACCAAAACCACAAGAAAAGTGATGGAGACCGATCTATGAAATTGGTGGACTTTTATCTGTAAAAGATTGAACAACTCAACTTAAGTGAAGTCAAGTATAATCATTGAAATTTTGAAATATCACATTTTTAGTAATTAAGCTTCAAACTTTGACGAGCTCGAGCAGCTTATAAGCCTAAACAAATGTTTTATATTAATTTTATCTACTCTAAGAAATGTATTTATATAAATACTTATTTTTGTATATGAAAATAAATATAATTAAATCAAATATGTTAAAATATATATGAAAAGTGTAGCTATAAATATAATATAAACAAAAGGTTATGTACTTATGTAACTAAATAAATTTGTTATCCTAAAAAGTTTAAAAATGATTTTGAGCCATTAGATCATTAATCAACGGTTATAACTAATTCAAGTTGTTAGAGTGAATTTAGTGATAACTACTTTTGTTAACTTTTTTATAAAGTTCTCTCACATTTTTTAAATATTCATAGCTTTTACATACGAAATTATTTTTTTAAAAAAAAATATACCATAAAAAGAGCATTTTTTATCTTCAAAATTAGTAGAGTGTTGTTGTTAGAATGTGTTTAGTAATAACTACTTTTGTTGACTTTTTTTATAAAGTTCTCTCACATTTTTTGAATGTTAATAACTTTTACATACGAAATTATTTTTTGAAAAAAAATATACTATAAAAACAAGCATTTTTTATCTTCAAAATTAGTAGAGTGTTGCTATAGAAAAAATTGTTTTTTTAGTTCATTATGTCTTTTGTACAAATTATTGTGACTTTTGTACATGTTATTGTATCTTTTATGTTTTTGCTCAATGTTGTGTTTTCATGAACAATTTAATGCACAATAATGTTACAGAATACATAATGTCAAGCAAGAAGCCAAGGATAACACAGTGGTGAGTTTGAGTAACAGATGATTTTTAAAAAAGACACAATTAACACAGTTGTAAAAAAGATATAATTATCTATAAGAAAAATGTATATAAAAGATAATTATAAACAAACGTTTAAGAAATACACAATAACGATAATTAGATGCAATAAACTAAAAATTTTCTTTTTTTATAACAATATTATACTTATTTTAAATATAAAAAATGATCGCTTTTATGATATTTTTTTAAAATAATATCGTATGTAAAAGTTATAAATGTTTAAAAAATGTGTGGGAAAGTGGTCATCACTAAATTGCCCTCAACAATTTTTCTCTTTAAAATTTTGAAAATTTAATCTCATGATCTAATAGTCAATAATCCTTTTTAAACTTTTTAAAATAAGGAGATATTTTAGTTGAACTTAACCATATAAATAAAATAAATAAATACTAAAGTTTTAACACGCTCAAACTCTCTTAAATTGAATCGTCATGATGCTCAAGTTTTAGCATTCTCGGATTGGTTATTACACTCATTTATCTATTCTAATAAATCAAAGTTTTTATGAACACATGGCGGGTTTTTAGAGCATTTTCACTTTGGTTTCCCGCCTCTCTCTCCAATTAAATACACCTCATATTAAATATGAAATATTTTTTTACATTTTTAAACTAAGAAACATATTTTTTAATACATTAAAAATATATTAATATAAAAAACACATTTAAATCCAAATTATTATAAAATATACAATTTTTAAAAATAGTATTTTAAAACAAAATGTTTAATGTTTAAAGAAACAAACTTTGAAAAAATTAGTGTTTATATAAATAATATAACTATTTTATTGTGAGGTCCCGAAACCGGGCACCCCGCAGAGGTTGGTTTTCATCATAACACATAGCTCTTAAACTAAAAACTTTCATAATCATGCAGCAGAAATGTAAACATAGTTTGATAAACATAATTTAATAAAGTGTCTGTATCAAAATCATATCGAATTGCCAAAACCAACGGATCGTCTGGATTGATGCCCGAGCTCCACGCCTTCTCTGATCATAGCTCTAACCTGACATACATGCTAAATCAAGTCAGCTTACGCTGGTGAGTTCTAGTTTTCGTAAAACAACATTAAACATACATATCATAAACATCATTTCATACACATAGTTCATAACCTTAGCACATATCATCATTTCCATCATCATCTTACGTTCCACTGTTACCATACGAACAGTGGACTTATGCCGGCACAAGGCTCCATGTTTATAGTCCGATCGACTCTTACCATGTTTATAGTCCGATCGACTCTTACCATGTTTATAGCCCGATCGGCTCTTACCATGTTTATAGCCCGATCGGCTCTTACCATGTTTATAGCCCGATCGGCTCCGTGTTTATAGCCCGGTCGGCTCTATGTTTATAGTCCGGTCGACTCTCTTGTTTATAGTCCGGTCGACTCCATGTTTATAGTCCGATCGACTCTCATGTTTATAGTCCGGTCGACTCTCATGTTTATAGCCCGATCGGCTGTTCATATCCTGATACAATCAGGTCATCATTCATATTCACCCAGTACAAGTACCGAAGCATCATCATTCGCACATATCCTATAGCACGTATAGGGACATCATTCATTCATCATACATGATACACTAGCATCATACCGTCATTCATTACAATCCTCATACATTTCATGCTAGTATTATAACATCATTCATCGGGTTAATCATAGCATCTGAGGCATGTCATACTGGCCTCATTTCATCATACCATCATAACATACTAGCATCATTTCATCATACCATCATAACATACTAGCATCATTTCATCATACCATCATAACATACTAGCATCGTTATCATATCATAACATCATGGGATCATACTATCATCCTAGCCACCTAGGACCTTGCCATATCCCTATAACTATTCTCATAGTTATCGTCATGAAGCATGTGATCATAAAGTCATCATCATATCATAAGCTAGCATCATTATCATGTCATGTTATTCATCATCATAACTTATTTATCATGCATTCATCATACTTAGCATCCTTTCATGCATACGCCATGATAACACATAAACATGCATACATAGTCAGGGCATATCATCATTCATTCATCATCATCATAAGCACATAACATCATAGACATAACAATAAGCATGCATGTCAGCCCAAAACATCAAACATAAAAGAGGGCGTCTAGAACTCACCTGAATATGGCTCCTTATCTTCTTAACCGAACTCCTTAGTTAAGACCTGGGAACCTACATCATTACATCGTCTCATCACATACCATTCTTAGACTTAGGATATATCCTAAGTCCTCATAGCCTACTAGTCCCCCCCCCCCCCTTCATAACTACAAGTCCTCGAACCTGTATAGTATTCGAACCCTTGTAGTTCACGAACTACTCCTGTACACGAAATATCCCAGGTACACGAACCTAGGTGTATTCGAAACCATTGTACTCGAATTGTACTCGAAATGGTATACTCGAAATAAACCTGATTTCGAGTATTCACATAAACATATTTTCGTGTACTCATGATTCTTATCATAAACCATCTCCGAAATTTATCTAAGGTTTTGGGGAGCTAGTTCTAGGTTCCTTAGGTTGTTACCAACGTATTGGAACCTCAAAGTTACGAACTTTATGCATAAAGGTGTGAGCTTTATGCATGAGTTCACTCCTTGTTTAACCATCCTAACTTTTGCATAAAAATCCTAGCTTTTTGGTTTAGAACACTTACTTGATGCTAGGTGACCACTCCTGTAGATTCCCGTGCGTTTCCTTCTTCGTTTGGTCGATCAAAAGCTCGATTCTTGAAGTCCTCGAAATCTGCTTCGTGTACTCGAGAGAATGTGCTTCCAGTCAAAGGTTAGCACGTTTCCCAAGGCACTACTATTTATAGGCAGTGTCTCGTACTCGAAATTGTGGATTTCGAATACTAGGTTTTCGAGAACTAGTGTACTCGAAATTAAATTCGAGTACACGACTTTGAGACCTGAACTTAGTTATTTTTCGTCCCTTTTCTAGCAAGTTACTTACTCGTGACTCGTACGTAGAATTCAATTACTTGTATTAGAAAAATTGGGGTGTTACATTTATTACTTAAAGTATTAAATTATACAAAATTTTAGTCATATTTTATATCAAAAATTTTCTTATAATGTCTAAGTTTTTATTAATGATTATTTTTATATATTTTTAATTCAACCCGTGTAATACACGGAATACTAACCTAGTATTATTATATATACATTGGGGAAAATTAATGACTACGAATAGATAGTAATAATAAATTTTTATTTTCGAAAGTTTTACTTTAAACCCTAAACTTTAATCTCTTATTTCTAAATCTATCTTTCACTTTATTCACGAATGTTTATATAAATTTTATCGCAATCACCTCGCAAAGGTTTATATAAATTTTGAACTTAAGTAGCCACCTATATATTGTGCATTATTTACAAACATATAGGGTGTTCATACATTGTCAATAAATAAATAAATAATAATAATTAAATAATAATAACAATAATTGAATAATCATTATTAATATTATTAATAATTAAATTTTATTATCAACTAAAAATGTTATTTATATATAATAATAAAATTTAAATAAAAACAATAATTAAATAACACTAACAATTAAATCTCAAAACTATTTAAGTTTAATAATAATTAAAAAATACTAATAGTTAAATAAAATTAATACTTAAATAATATTAATAGTAAAAAATATTAATAATAAATAATATTATTTAATTAATAATAATAATTAGAAGCATGTATTTTTCTTATGCTTTGGTTTTATGATTTTTAAGCTTGTGAGTTTATATTTGGGTTCGTATTTCTTATGAGTAATACTTGATTTATTGTCTATGACGTATTAACAGTCGTCGTGACTATTTTTAATTTTCTAAAGATCAGATATTTTTACAATGGCTACACTTTAGGATTCTATGTAAAGTGACAAGAGTTACGATGTGTTTTTATATTCATGATTTAGCATACAGGTCCATGTCTATGTAAAGATAAATCGTACATATTTGATATTTCGGAGAAATCGTATACGACATAAAGGCAAGAGGGTCTTTGACATGGAATCCTGTGAAGGCTGAATTTTATTTTTAATTATCAAGTGGTGCTCTATTATTTTTAAGTATCACTTATATATTACATACTCACATTTAACACCATAACACGAATCACGTTATATGAAAATCACGGATTGTTATTTAGCATGCATAATTAAAGGACAAACTGCATAATCAAGTATCAAACGTAAAAATCACGTACCATGTAAAAAAATCGAAAAAAACTATAACAATACTATAGTTAAATCAAAGATAATGAAATTCTTAATTTTATGGTGTAATTTTTTTTTAAAACTTAAACGTTTAAAGATTATTCAGTTTTTTAAAAAATGATGAAACTAATTTATCCACAAAAAATTCAATAAAGATATGTTATTATTTTTTGCTCTTACATCTATAAAATAACGCAAGTTTTTAATAATAAGTGAAGACTACTATATTTTAACAATTGATTCATTTAATTAAAAACCTAAAATCCTTCTTATATTTTTTTGGACGACAGTTAAACTGTCTCGTTGTGCTACATTTAGTTATCCTGACAATTGATAGCTAAGATTGATTCCTCGATCTCCGACCTTGAGACACATGTGCCCTCAGATGCGCGGGAACCGGATGAAATCCGTAAATCCTCGCCCCTCATTAGGTTTGAACCCGGGATAAAAGACCTAACTCGTTCTTTCACCTAGATATACATTAAATTGTATTCAATAAGGTTAGAAAGTAAAACGTTTATTTCGAGAGGATGAACCTTTACTAGTTGAGGCAGATACTCACTACTCACGGAAAATTTTTTCGTATTTGATCCGTGTGTTATGTATATATTTGAGCGTTACATCATCTATCAATGTTCGGAAATAGTTCGTTCATTGATGAAGGGCTGGCCCACGACTACATTTGTCACATCCTTCCAAAAGTAGGTGATTTTGGTAACAAGCAAACAACCCAATTATTTAGAGTTCTGATATCTTTATAAAAGAATTTAAAATTGATTTCTTGGAAGTGTCTGAGAAGTCAGAATCATATATCAGAACCCAAAATAATAATTTTTTAGTATCAAAGGGCTTTGTTTTAGTGGTACCCCTTGACTTTTCAAATGAAAGGTCATGGGCTAAAATATATCCATGGCGAAAAAAGGGTCCTTGAGAGGTCAGGGGATTTCCGGTGCGGTTTCCTCCTAGGGTGGTGGTGGGGTCTCAACGGAGGTCAAGGTAACTAGACCTTGGTGACTTGAACTGAAAACAGTAGTTCACACGTTGAGATCAAATGTCGTTAAAAAAAATAACTTTTTAGTGTTATAATGTGATTTTATTAATTTATATATTGAAACGGCTAAGATTACTTTTCTCTTAAATTACACTATAATTACACCTTTGCGTTAGTCTCATATTAGGTATATAGCTATATAAGAACGTCTTTTAGTGTTATTATGTGATTTATACATTAAAAAAATCATTTTGTTGTCAATACAATAAGCAAATACAAAAAAAGTTGAATAATTCAACTTTCAAATGAAATAGTAGTACAGAAAACAAACAAGAACATGATTTTTAGGAATAACAACAAACTTGAACATATTTTTAATAACTTGAGCTTGAATATGAAGATGGAGAAACATATAATGTAACTTCTGTAATTAGTTCTGATATTGTTGTTGGCAATATGACCATTACTCTCTTGAGTCATTTCAAGTTTATAAGCTTTTAGAATCCTATATAACTCTCCAAGTTATAGGGTCTTGAGATTTTCACTTATTTTAATGATCACTATGTACACTTTCCTGATATAAGGTAGAAGTCTTTAGAAATATATGATAATATTTCCATTTTTTTTATAACATAACTTTTGTCGGCAAGTAAACAAGTGTATATCTTAAATTAGCTAATTGTCATGTGTATTACAAAGGCATGAATAAAAAAGTAAGCATTACAAAACAAACACAGATAAGTATATTTACAAATAACGTAAATTTTTTAACATTTAAAAAAGTACATTTTCTAAATCTATAAACATTTCTTTGAACAATACAAGTATGATTTGAAAATTTTGAATAATCGAAATTATTGATTGAAAATGGAATGTTTGAAAGGATTGGATTTTTATTAATATTTAGGGAAAGTAAATATTAGTTTTTTTTTTTTTTTGAAAGTTTGATTTCATTGTGTTAAAATGAAATTAATCTTTAATTTTGTAAAACATGATATGTGGATAGTCTAAAAAACGACACATGACAAATACGACAAATTGTTATTCTTTTATTATGTAGTATAGGTAAGGTTATTATAAACTCTTTTTTGATGTGTTTGGACATTTCAGTTGCTTTCTTTCAAATTCATTAGTGCATTCAAATCACTCTTGTAGTACTTCACATAAATTTTTAGCATTAGTGCACTTCTTGAAACTAAGATAGATCTTATTGGATATAGCCATTGTAAGAATGCTAAAGCTTGTATGTTCAATCTCATTTCTCTTCAGATCCCGTTAGAATAGTTAGATGGCACTAGAGGTTGCCAAACCGGGTTTTTTTTTTAACCGGAACCAGTTCCGGTTTCAACCGGTTTTTTTGCCGGTTCCGGTTCCAAATTCTCTGAAAACCCATAACCACCCGCACCCACTGGTTCGGGTACGACCGGCTCCGGTTCGAGTTTTCGGTTCCGGGCCTGGATCTGTTGGCCACCTCTAGATAGCACCTTGTGTCATTGACTCATTGTACCATTTGTTTAATATATGTTGCAATAGAAACACATGGTTTTCGCAAGAGTTACTTCCACATCTTTTAATCTTGGTAGCATATAAATTTGTGCATTCTAAGTTTCCACATGGAGCACTCTTAAACATTGAGTGTTGGTTTGTTGGTATAGCTAACTTCACTTGGTTAATCATCCATCTTGTTTACTTGGAGCTAAGAGATGTGTCTGAAATGTTCGAGTAACAGAATATTGAAACAGATAGTTATTACAACGGTTAAGAGGTTAACATATAATCATACAAGTTTAATTTGTACCTCGTATAGGAACGTACAATAATGAATACAAGTTATGAAATCTATTACACATTTCAAATAGATAGAACATGTCAAAACTGAATGTGAAAATATAACGATCCAATAAATGAATATAAACAAGAGCTAAAGCAAAACAAAATTTATACCACAAGTTAATAAAAGAAGTTTCGTACCTGAGCTAAATAAACGAAACGAAGCATCCCAAGTCAAGTCCTCAAACTCAAATGATCCTACACTTGCTTGTTATAGTTCAAATTAGGCTTAACGTAGCATTAATTGAGTTTCATACATCATGAGCTGGGGTTTCAATGCCATTAGTCTCTTTATTCATATGGGACAAAAGTAAGGTTGTGTATATCTTACCATCTTCATATTCTAACTTAACTTTACTAATAATTAATGAGATATACTAAATACGATGATGATGTATCATTAATTAATTAATGAGTTGTCCTGTTTGTTGACTTATTAAATCAAGTATTGATTATTTTAAGTAAAACTGATATGAATTAGAACACATGATTAGAGTGATATATCATTTAGTTTTATGAGTTATTATATTGATTTAACGTTGCCATATAAACTATAGAGCATACACACACATTAACGTGGGAGTATGCATCACCACCAATTTAACAAATTTTAATTGAATGTTGCACCTTCTGATTATTTAGTATGGCAAGTTGGCACCTAGCGAGTATAAAAAACAATCTATTTATTAACTCAATTTTTTTATTAAAAATTAAAGTTTGTCTACATAATCATCTTCTTTAATCTTTCCGTTTTAGAGTTAAAATGCAAAGTTTAAAGTGTGCAGATAAAAATAAAACTACACTAACGTAAAAACCATAAGTTAGAACCATGGTTAGGCAATTCAATAAGGTGTTTGATAGTTAACTAATCATGGCTACAACCAGTCACAATACCAACAAATTTGATTATTAAAATGCAGTCAACAATAGAAAGATGGTATAGGTGATTGGTCTAATTTAAGATATGATGCTAACAACACTTGTATGTGGTTTAGGAAGAAGCAAATGGAGTTTATAGAATTAAATTTCTATATCTATATAATTAGATATGTACCCTTTTGTTTATGTGAAATGGTAATGAGTCCCATAACGCACGCTGATTGTATAGGTTTTTATTTTACTAAAATTAATGTTAAAAACACACACGCTAAGTTGTAACCTTAAGGGATGGCGAGTGCTTGATTATGTAATCAAATAGACTTTAGGATTTACAACTACTATTATCATATAATCTGATTCAAATATTTTTGTATATTCATCGCCTATTTAAAAAAATATGAGATTTGCAAATAAGAAGATTTTTAACTTACTGGTTTAGTAGATGATAAAAAAGTTATCTAAATAGCTTATTCATCGTCTAGGTGACTAGGTTACAAGACAGAAATAAAATGGCATGGCAAAAATATATTAAAGAGGTTAAACTAAAGATAATGATAACACGTGCTCTAGAAACAAGGTTTAATAGATCTTATTTTTAAAGCATAAAATTGAGTCGTAAAAAAATTTCAAACTAAAGCTTACTTATTTATTATTTATTAATTGATTTATTACTTATCATTAATTTTAAATATATTTAAAACAATATTATCATATATTTATGCATAAAGACAATTATTTATATATTTATTACTTGATTTATTTCTTAATATTGTTAATATTGAATAGATTTCTAACTATATTGTTGATGTATAATATAATATATGTGTGATTTTTATTTAATGTACCATGTGTGTGTGATTTTTATTAAATGTACCATATTTTTATATATAAAAACAATTATTCATATATTTATTAAATATTATATATCTTTTAATACTAATTTTGAATATATTAATAACTAGATTGCTCATATATAATATAATTTTTATGATTTTATTAAATTTATCATATTTTTATATATAAAAACAATGATTTACATATTTGTTAATTCATTTATTTCTTTTATTATTAATTTTAAATATATTTATAATGTTGTTCATGCATAACATTATCCATATGCATGATTGTATTTAACTTATTATATTTATATGTATAAAAAGTTATTATGAGTATAAATATACTCATGTATAATTAAATAAATATTTATACATAAAAAATCAGTTTAGACTCACTAGTGATCTCAAGTTTTATATGTGAAGATTAAGCTCAAGATGAATAACTAAATGAGTAGCACGACTTTGTTTTGGCTCGTTCGAGCTTTTTATCATTCCGCAACATAGTTTTTCTTGCGATAGTTTGATTCATTTATAACCCTAGGCATAACACTTTCTTTTTCTAAAAAAAATTACTCTAATCCAATCAAATTATACTATCTTTTGTTTACCCTTAAATGTTTTCAATCACTTGCAATACAATCATAAAATACGCTCCATTTAATATATATATATATAGGATATGGTTCAAATAAGAACCCATGTGTCACCTAGCGGTCCTAGCTTTAAAATTAAAAAGGGTATTCCAGTCATTTCAGTTAATATAAAAAAGTCAGATTTAATAAGAGGGTGACAAGTAGGGGTGAGCATAATATAACCATAACTGAAAAATAACCGATAACCAATTTAACCGAAACCTACTTTAACCGACAGTTATGGTTAAGCAAAGCCATTAACCGAACCATGCGGTTATGGTTATGGTTAAGGCTAGTCATTAACCGACTTTAACCGAACCGAACCGAATAATGTATATTTGTTTTTTAATTCTTGTATGTTTTTAAGAAGTTATGGTGTAAGTCAGTATAGAAAGTGAATCCTCATTTTTTACTATATCAAAATATTATGAATCATATATGAGACTAAATATATTAGAAAATAAATCAAAATTCACGTGGTTTTTACTTTTTGTTCACACATGCTTAGGCACTACAAAATTTTACAAGCTTCACTAAGATTTTCATCATTAATATATCTATAATTCACAAGCATATTTCAAGTTTTTCTTAGTTTTTCAACAAGTCAATAATTAAACAAATTTAACCGAAACCGAACCGTAACCGGTGGTTAACCGATCAAATGGTTATGGTTATGGTTAAGGATTTACAATTAACCGAAGTAGCGGTTTTGGTTATGGAAATGGCCATAACCGCACCGAACCGAACCATGCACACCCCTGGTGACAAGTGTCAGACTCTTAAAAATCCATCCATTTTCCTTTTTTTAAATCAAAGTTTCCCCCTTGATTTTTATACACTTATAACTTTTTATACTATGTTATTTTCTTATAAAATTACACCATTAAACTCGTTATATTTTTCTCGTTAATTCCATTATAGTCATGCTAATTTTTTTTTATTTTTTTTCGAGCGTTCGTAATTACACCAACGTAACGAGTAATAAATGCAATAATTTTCTCTCATTTTTTCAAAATATTTACATCTTTAAAATGTTTTACAAATTATTTTTAAGCGTTCGTAATTTTCTCATTTCTTCGAGCGTTCGTAATTACACCAACGTAAAATCTTTCCGTCTCGTTACAAATTATTTTTTATTATAAAAAATAGTTCATTAATATTCTAAAAAATTAAGAACATTTTGAAAAAAACTCAACTCCTTACATCAGTGTAATCATGAAAACTTTGTAAAAATTCAGCTCGTTACATTAGTGTAATTATGAACACTTTGAAAAAATGCAGCTCGTTACGTCAGTGCAAAACGCCATTGCATCAATGTAATAGCTCGTTACGTCAGTGCAAATTACGAACATTTTAAAAAATTTTGACAAAACCATACTTGAATTAAAGATAAAAAAGTGACAAATTTAATGGTGAAATTTTTATAAAAAAAATAATAATGTATATAAAAGTTATAAAGGTTTAAAAAATTGGGGGTAAACTTTTTTTAAAAAAGGAATCAAGTACACCCCTTAAACAAATCCATCAACTTGTTTTTTCCAGATTTAATATGGACCACTCATTTTAAAAACATATTATTTAAACAACCAATAAAAATTGGTTAATGGGTTACCACACTTGGAGTGGGTTACCAATGGAACCATCCCCTATATACATATTATATATATATATATATATATATATATATATATATATATATATATATTCAAAACACATATTCATTAGTTAAAAAATAAATAAATACACGAAAGTTGAAATAAAAATAATAATAAAATTAATAAAAAAAAGTATGAAATAAAATTTTAGATAACTAGAAATAAACTTACACGTAATTAAAAAATGGAGATGCCTAACTGCCTAAGTTTGTTGTTCCATGTGTCTTTATATCAAATTTAAGAGAGATGATGCGGACAAATGGTTGACAAAAGCTATGTATACTGATTAAGCCCTCATTGTTTTGTGTGTCACATAAACAACTAGTATTAGTACCCTCTCATTACTTTACGTAAACACCAAATGTGTTATCACAACGCCCTCATCTCTTCATCACCCGCTCCTCTTTTTTCCTTATATTCTTCCTTCACGCCCAGACCATGGCCATGGAGCTAGGCGTGACTCATGCCTCTCTTGTTCTACTCAAGTACCACTACACATAGCCTTAGTATTTATACGTAATTGAAGTTGTATTTAGTGGAGGCAGTTAAATGCTTGCTGAAGATGCATTAATCGAGATCAACTTTCCAATTAACGAATCTCTATGCCATCATCCTTTTATGAGCTTAGCAATGTAAAAATTGGCGGAATAAGTTTTATTTACATTGACAAAAAAGTAATTCCAAGCAGGATGCGATGGCGTTCTCCCACAGACCCTATCATTGACCCGGCTCCAGTGGATAGTAGTTACAAGGACCACGCGGCCTACAAATGGCTTTGTAAACATCCCACCGATATTCAACCTATCCCCGAGCATGCCCTTGTGGCGACGGGTATAAGTCGCTTCTGGGATTCTCTTTCTTCCAAACCTGCTTACACTACCAATGACGGGGGTAATCTTTATCTTTACCATGTTTCTTTCCTTTTGATGTTCATATTTTGCGACTAAGTCTTGGTATTTCTTTTGTTTAGGCCCGGGCTATTTTTTCGATGTGCTATTAGATAACCACTGTGGATTATTGGTTCCTGAAGAAAGGCCCTTGAAACCCCAAGAAATGCCTTTCTTGCAATTTACCGCTCGTTATTTCGCATTTCCTTCTGAAGGCGATGCTATGGGACATGCGCTTGTTGGGGATGCCAATAAACAGGTGGCTTAGCCATCTATTATCTTTTATCTCTTCATATTTATTGGTGAATGATTATGATGTTATGCGCCCCTACATTCTTCTTTCCCCAACTTTTCTAAAGAACAATCTTTCAATGTTGAAACCCCTCTTGAGGCCCCGGCTTTATTCATACGGCGGGTGCGTATGGAGTTTCTGTCGTTTCCCCTGGCGCCTTGGTTCCTCCCTCCATGAGTCCACCCCACTTGTTTTCAGCTCCAAGTATTTCCACAAGTGGCGCGGATTCTATACTTGAAACATATCATGTTCCTGTCCCCGTGTATCAGCTAACTTCTTCTGGCGAACTTCGAGGTTTCTCCGGACCTTCCCCATCCTCTTCACGGGGTAAAAAGGTGTCCGCCCTTCTAATCAAAAAACACGAACGAAAGCGTTCCGGTATGTTGCTTATTCTTCATCAGGGCTTTAATATATAATTTTCATCAAATTTTGGTTTTTTGTGATCGTTTATTCAGGGTTTATTTGGTTTGCAGGAACAAATCCTTTTCCTCACGCCTCTAAGAAGTTTAAAAGCGACAGCTCATCTGTGGGTCCTTCCTCAGCTTCTCCATTGTTGGTCGTGACAACTTTCGCTCTTTCATCAACCGGAAATCTGTTTCCTTCATCCTTTCATGTCCCGCTCCAATCCGCTTTAAGCGTTTCCCCCTTATATGTTCCTTCTTCGTCTCCTGTTATTCCCGTTCCTGTTTTTCATCCTGATGTTTCGTCGCTAACTTCTCCGTGTTTAGCAACTTTGGCTTCCATTCCATCCTTTTCTTCCATTATGGCAACCTCCCGGCCCCCCTTTTCTTCAACTCCTCCCCCTATAAGTACATCTTCTCCATTCATCATCCCTTCTCAACCCGCATCTTCTTCCTTTGAGGCTTTTTATTATCCCACTCCTTGCCAAACTACTTTCTATAACCCTCGTTCCCCCTTTGTTCCCAGCTGGAATCTCAAACAAGGGACACTCCTAAATGATTCTTCGTTTTGCCGAGAATTTCTAGTCAGAGGTGTTTCCCCCGCAGAGGCCGAAAAATGCCAAAACCTTCTGCTAGAAGAGCTTGGTAACCAACTTGCTTTGTCTCTCAGTTCTCTAGTTTCTTGTTTTCCGGAGCTTAGCCACAGGGCCGAATTTTATAAGAAAGAATTGTGGCGGCTAATTGTGGAACATCGAACTACCCTTTCTGATCTCCTTCGTATGTGTCAAGAGCATGAGGAAAATCAGTCTGAGCTCTCCTCTCTACGCCGTCAGATTGTGGATTTGCGCGCCGATCGCGTAAGTACCTTAAAGATGCAAGACCTACTGGAGGAGAAAGATTCTAAGATAAACAACCTAATAGCCACCTTATCAAAAGAGAAAGGTGATATCGCAGCCAAGATAAAGACAGATCATGAGCGACTTCAGCAACGTCATGATGAAAATCATGATCTTCGTCTCAGGAATGATGTTTTATCAGGCTATTTGCAAAAAGCGGAGGTGGAAATGCAAAAACTTAGGGAGGATTTAAATTCTTCCACAGCCTCTGCTTCCATACTTAAATCTCAAAAGGAGTGACTTTTCTGAGAGGGGATTCCGAGGTCTTTTGACGCTCTGCGCTTGAGTTCCTCTTATTTGCAGATAATTAGTGATCTTACTACATCTTTCGACATGTTAGGCAGACAACAAGGGATAAGGGATGGTTATGCTATGTCGCAGAAGGGTCAAGTTCATGATAATCATCATATTTTCACTCTTTCCTCGGTTGACTTGTTAGGTTACGCTTATGAGACTTTAAGGGATCCAAAGCTTCCCTTGATCGATGACAAAACTGCTACCGCCTCCGAAGAAAATTGGGATAGACTAAAAGATCTTCTCAAATCTTCCGTTGTTTCCGAAGGTGAAAGTGAAGATTCTCCTATCCCGGACGAGGCACCCCCATCCTGATGTGCAATCTAGTTAGCTTTTAACAGTTGCGGATGACCTTTTGACCTTTTATATTTGTAAACTTGGTTTGATGGTGTGGATTTGTCTTGTAGGTGGTTATAACTACCCTGATGACACTTTGTTGTTGTGATTAATTGAACTTGTTATTGAGAATGTTGTTTTGCTTGTTTTTTCATTTATTGTTGGCCTATGCCATGTTTTTGCTTTTTCGCGACATGAGTTAGGATAAATCAAAAGTGGGGTCCTTCCACTTTTTGATAATAGCTTCTAGTCTTTTCCAACGGCTAAGCCCGCAAATCTCATGTGGATAGCGGGTTAAAGGATCATTACTACTTGGTAGGTATGGACGCGTTATTACCACCGTTGATCTTAAACCCTATGGAGATTCGAACCCGACCTTTATGGTCTTGTTAATAGGCTTCGTTCTCCTTCTATGTTCGTCCTACCTCTCTTCCTTTTCCTCTACCTTTTTACCCTCAAAGTCCTTTTTTCGCCTTTTTTAGCATGAAGCGGCTCTGGTTGTATTTGCACTTTTTTGGTCCTTACTTCCGAAGATTTATTATCGCATGTCAATGGCCGCTACTCAACAGCAACAATGGAAGGCCTGTGTGACATTATGTTTCCCCTGTCCATCCTCGCGCTTAATTTGCCGGGTGCAGGTGAAGATTTATTATCGCATGTCAATGGCCGCTACACAACAGCAGCAAAGGAAGGCCTGTGTGACATTATCTTTCCCCTGTCCATCCTCGTGCTTAATTTGCTGGGTGCAGGTGAAGATTTGTTTACACATCCCCTTTGTTTGCGCCATTAAAGGCGCTTAAAGATGATCTCACGTTGCTTCTTTTCAAGGCCACCTGAAGATCCTTCCTTTGGTCTGGTTGCATATTTTCTGAAGACACATTGATTTTAACCACGTGGTTCAGATTTTTGGTTTAGGGCTTAAAGTTTCTCATACTTGTTTTGTTTTGTTCTATATGTTAAAATGAGAATTAAAAGGTATGAAATAATCCCCTTACAACGGCGTGCCAGTTTATCTAAAATCCCTTTGAGGACCTACCACGCACTATTTCTTCATTTTCCGACCCTTAGGGTCATGAACAGGGTATGAGAGAACTATACTTTACCGTTTTATAAAGTTTGTATTATTATTATTTCGAAAGATGGGGAGAGAGAGAGAGACTATTTGCATGGGAAAGGTAACTCATTAACTGTGACTGTTACTTCTTGTCTACGTCTTGTTAAAGTATCTGCATCTCGAGTATCCCAATGTCTGGGCATAGTAACCTAAGTGAGATATTGTTACTTAAGTCATAAATACAATATCTTTTCAAGTGTAACGACAGAGTCCTAAAGATTTCGTGAAGATACGTTATAGGCTTTTGAAGTTCTATAAATACAGGATGTAATTTTTTGTCACACCCCCAAATTCCAATGTGTGGTGTCCGTCCACTTGGGTGTGACGTAAGGGTGTGTTTTTTACCCGAACCCGAAGAACCAACCCGAAAAACACCAACCCGAACCCGAAAAAGCTTATTACCCGAACCCGAAAACTTAGAATGGTTCGGTCCTTGGGTACCCACGAGGTTTATTCGGGTAAACCCGAAAAACCCGAACTAGGGTTCTAAGGGGTGGTAACATTTTTTAATTTTCAAAGCATCTATATGTTTTGAGATTATTGAAGAAATACATGTTTTGGTTAGACACGTTTTAGTTATATTATGGTTAAACATTTGAAATTTTTAAGGAAATATATGTTTTGGTTAAACATGTTTTAATTTTATTTGTTTGAAAAATATAATATTAGTTTTTCAAGTATTACCCGAGAACCGTTTAACCCAACCCGATTAAACCCGAGAACCAAAACCCGAGAACCAATTAAACCGAAGTTAAATTGTTCGGTTCTCGGTTCCAATTTCATATTACAAAAACCCGAATAACCCGACCCGAGCAACCCGAAACCCGAGGAACCAACCTGAACGACACCCCTAGTGTGACGTGGCCAGAATCATAGCTGATGGTCATATAGAACAACTCTATATGCGTTTCAAAAATACATTGTTTGTCGTATCACAACTAAATATTTTATATCATTAAAGTAGAGGAAAAATAAGTTACGTACAGCGGAATACAAAATGTTTGACATGCAGCGGAAAAGTAAATTGTCAGACCCTACATATTGTAATACAGTACATAAAAGAAAATTGTTTGTTCAAAAATCATTATAAGGATGCAGACAATCCTAAGCTCAATCCTTAAGTGCATCCTCATCCAAACGCAACTAGTTACCTGAGAATACATGTTTAAAAGAAAGTGTCAACACAAGGTTGGAGAGTTCACAGGTTGATATACATAGATAATAATCAAAAAACGTGTGTCATGATGTTTATTAAAATGTTTGTCCCGAGCCCTAGGCTCCAAGTGTCAGTGCGTCACTACCGAACTAGACTTGTTAGTCCTTGCCTTCGCCATGTCTTGTAATAACATGGCAAGATAGGTCGAGATTTCACGTGTCGTGACCTCTAGTCAGTATTGCGCCATGTGGGGTTCGTCACACTCAAACAGATCTATTCAAACTCACCTCGTTGTTTGTACATTAACGGTAAGACTTTGTGAGAGCTTGTTACGATTACAACACTTATGTTCGTCTAATAATCCATCATACACAAATATGTTTGTACAAGTATACTGTTTGACTTGATTCAACAAGTATTCTCCCCCTATTTATAAAGTTTGTAAAAGAGTAAAAGGGGCTGTAAACTCACCTTAGTGATTGTCAGAAAAGTGAATGCGTAAGCTCCTGCTTGGGAATCGTGTCAGTCACCGGCTACCTATATCGTATACCATACGTGAGTTCGTGTAAGTGACCGTGCTCGTGTTTGTGCTCAACAACCCACAATTGTTATGTTTGTCCGTGTCAGTCCACATTGACCATTGTCACACCCCCCAAATTTCAACTTACGGAATCATACCGTTTAGGGCTTGACAAACCAGGATCTCAGCCATTAGACACATCGAAAGACCTGTATATGCTTTTAAACATAATTCAGTCTTAATTTGTAAAGTCAGAGTTTAACATTTGCGGAAGCGTTTGAAAACCAATAACATAAAGTAACAGTTGCAAAACCGTAAGTACAATGTTCAATGTTTTAAATCAACAACTAAAGTAAACTGAATGCATGAGACTCAACATCCTAGTCCCTGCTTGTCCTTGCTTGTACCTTAGTGTCCTGAGAAAGCATGTAATTCAAGTCAACACAAAGGTTGGCGCATACACAGGTTTGTATTTGTAAATACAAATGTTTGAAAAACAGTTTGAAATGTAATGTTTGCAGATAACATCATCACACATTGCATAGTCATGATAGCTAGTCATTTGTACTATTTACATAAGTGGTCGACACCGAAGCTGACTGTTGCATGCTATTGCATGTTTTGCCTTTCCATAATTGTCTAACACAAACAATAGTAATGTTGAATTGACTAGTTAAACACTTGCGTAGATCCCATCTACCAAGTGAGGTTTGTCAAACCCAATAGATCTATCTTCAACTACCACGCATTGCACTATGGCAAACTAATCGGTTCAAAATGTAAGGACTTTTAGTGTTATGTTCGCACTTATAATAAACAGCTAACTCATGCAAGTGATATGTATCTAAAAGCTTTTGTTTGCACATGTTTTCTCCCCCAAATCAGTAAAAGTAAAAAGGGGCCGTGTACGCACCTGAGAATGCGAATTGAATGATCAAATGCTTGTGAGTTTGCGTAAACAGTCTTCTACGAGAAATCTGTGTTTTAACAATAACGTTGTGTTATTCGGGATGTTGTTTTATGTTTGAAATCACATACGTGTCAATACACGTATGTTAGATTGTTTGAAATGTACATACAAAAGTGTGCACTACTTTGTGTTCGTTTGTTTAAATTGTTTAAGCCAATACGATTTTGTTTAAATATGCGTAATTATACACAATTCTGTTTTCGGGTGAAAATATGAATTTTATCATTTCATGTTGTTCGTAGTTTCATTTCGGTTCCAACGGAACTTGAACGAGTTAAATCGGACTTAAAACGAATGTTTTATGACAAAAATACCAAAAATAGTTTTAAAACCCAAAAACAGTTGGAGCCCAGGTTCGAACCCGTGACCTCCAACTCCAAACACCCACACAATGCCAGTTAGTCTGCTTCTGTTTTTGCAATAGAACTCTGAAATTAATTCTTTTAACCTTTGATTACCCGGTACCCCTATGTTGTATTAACCGAACCACTTGGTTCCAATTGAACCCGATATTGAATCTGATCCATCCTCAATCCATGGGGCTTTGGTTCAATGGTTCTAAACGAGTACATGTGTGTGTTTAATCGATCCTTATCAACAAAATCATGTGATTTTTATATCCCAAACGAACTCGAACCAAAACCTTTTTCTCCTGCTTCAATTTCATTAAATATGATTATGTTAAGTTGTAAATCCATGGGGTTTTCATTACATATCAGATTTATCTTTTGATTAGATTATAATGCTCGTTTGAATACAAATCCCTAATTTGTTTTATATCAAAAACCCTAGAACTTGATCCTATAAAATTTGTTGTTGTTATATCAAATTAACATGGGTCTTTTCATCTAAATATCAAAACTGGTCTTTCTGAATAAATACATTTGATTATTTATATTGCTTTCATCAAAAACCCCAAATTGGTTTTGTTTAAGAACCCTAGAATTCGGACTTCAACAATTCGATGTTGATTAATACATTTTTCATAGGGTTTTCGTTTACCAAAGTATTACGAAGCTATCTGTACGGTTTAATTGGATTATAAAACTAATTTGTATCAAAAACCCCAAATTGTTCTTCATATGAACCCTAGTTATTCAAACTCAAACAATTCGATCTTAAAACTCCGAATAGTCATAGGGCTAAGCTTAGTCGGCTAGATTAGGTTGTGTAGGGTTAGATTTTTACCTCGTTAGATCTTGATTTGGTGTAGTTTGACTTTTTGCTTGAGTTCAGTCGTTTGAATCAATTCTTTCGTCCGTGGCTTCTGGAATCAAATTGATATAGGTAGGAGCTTCTAAAGATGCCGACTATAGTGTTTGAAGGTTCAATTTCGTGTATTATGATCGAATTGTGTGAATTTTGTAGTTAAAACTACGGTTTCGACTTCATGGTTGTTAATTAGCTTCAATTCGCACATTAATGGCACCATAACTGTTTATAACTGATAATCATCATCAATATGATGATTAATGATGTTTAATTTGATTAAAATCACTGAATTAATGTTAATTTCGAATTTTCCTATGATGTACAAACCGAATTTTGACTTTGGAAGTCAAAATTGAGCATTTTCACTAATTACAAGTCTAATTCTTGTAATTATAGTGCTTCTAAGTTTGTTTTGTTCAATTTCAGTCCTTCCGGTTTGATTTTGTATGATTTCATATCGTTTCTGTTAACTTTTGGTTAACGGGGTTAGTACGGAATGTCGGATTGTCACAACCATGCTTGTTCGTGTTTGACCGTGTCAAGTCAACGACCCGTTGGTGAACTATGTGTGCAAAACGCGCAATTCGCGTTCATGGACAACTTACTATTTATAGTAAGTTTCCACTTATAGCAAGTTCTATAACACATATCGTTTTTTTAAGGTTATAGCATGCTCATTAATCCTACGTGGTCATGTTAACACATAGCACATTATCAATAAGCGATCATATAAACACTTTAGTCCGTTTTTAATCATCAAAGTTTCCTAATAAGGAAAGTTTCTAAATCTAGCATGATTAACGTCAAGATTCATCTAACTTAGCGTACAATAATCATATCAAGTCATGTTAAGCCATTTATCATGCTCGTAACATATCTAATATCCTTAGATCGAAATTTCGCAAAATAAAGTTACCAAAAATAGTAACTATGACAATTACTCATCAAACGATTATTCCAAGCGTTCCTAATCCATTTTTATACCAAATAACAGATGCGGGTATTTCTTTTTCATCTGATCTTCACGCTCCCATGTGAATTCCGGTCCGCGTCGCGAATTCCACCGCACTTTCACTACCGGTATCTTGCTAAGCTTAAGCTTCTTGATTTCCCGGTCCATAATCTCCACCGGTTCCTCAACGAAATTTAATTGTTCATCGATCTGAATTTCCTCAAGAGGGATGGCAAGTGTTTCGTCAGATAGGCACTTCTTGAGGTTCGATACGTGAAACACGTTGTGTACACTACTCAGCTCGTTAGGCAGGTTCAGCTCGTAGGCCACGGAGCCTATTCGTTTGGTGATCTCAAACTGTCCGATAGAACGAGGGTTTAACTTCCCTCGTTTTCCAAATCGAATAACTTCCTTCCAGGGAGAGACCTTGAGTAACACCCTGTCCCCCACCTGGAATTCTAATGGTTTACGTCGCTTGTCAGCATAGCTTTTCTGTCTGTCTCGTGCTGCTGCCATTCGTCGTCGTATCTGCACGATTTTCTCGGTCGTCTCGTGCACAAGCTCAGGGCCGGTCAGTTGACTTTCTCCAACTTCCGCCCAACAGATGGGTGATCGACACTTACGTCCGTAGAGTGCCTCGAATGGTGCAGCTTGTATGCTCGTGTGATAGCTGTTGTTGTACGAGAACTCAACTAACAACAGACGAGTCTCCCAACTATTGCCAAAATCGATGACAGATGCTCGGAGCATGTCCTCCAATGTTTGTATAGTCGGTTAGCTCTGCCCATCAGTCTGCGGGTGGTAAGCGGTGCTCATATCCAGTCTCGTACCCAATGCCTTATGCAAGGACTTCCAGAAATGCGTCGTGAATCGACTGTCGCGGTCAGAGATGATCGAGATTGGCACTCCATGTCGAGTGACCACTTCCTTCAGATAAATCTGAGTCAATTTATCCAGTTTGTCGGTCTCCTTGATGGGTAGAAAGTGTGCAGACTTCATTAGTCGGTCTACGATAACCCAGATTGTATCGCAACCACTTGCTGTTTTAGGCAGCTTAGTGATGAAGTCCTTTGAAATTTGCTTCCATTTCCACATCGGTATTTCAGGTTGTTGCAGTAGACCTGATGGCTTTTGGTACTCAACCTTGACTTTCGAGTAACGTCAAGCACTTAACTACGTAAGTCGCTATTTCTGCCCTCATATTCGGCCACCAGTAAGTCGTCTTCAGATCATGGTACATCTTGTCAGAACCCGGGTGTACCGAATACTGGCTCTTGTAGGCTTCGTCCATCACTACATTTCGTAGTCCTACGTAGTGTGGAATCTAAATTCGATCCATAAAATAGTATACTCCGTCGGTCTTGACCCCAGTTGTTTATCCATGCCGCTTAAGGATTCTTGGGTGAGATTCTCGACCTTCAGAGCTTCCTGTTGAGCATTCTTGATCTGTTGTGGCAATTCAGAATGGATCGTGAGTTGTAGTGCTCGCACGCGTTTCGTTGACTCTTTTCGGCTTAACGCGTGGGCCACTACGTTTGCCTTACCAGGGTGGTATTTGATAGCGCAGTCATAATCGCCAATGAGTTCAACCCACCTTCGCTGCTTCATGCTCAGCTCCTTTTGGTCGAAGATGTGTTGTAGGCTCTTATGATCGGTGAATATGGCACATTTCGTGCCGTATAAGTAGTGTCGCCAAATCTTCAGGGCAAACACCACGGCTCCCAACTCGAGATCATGAGTTATGTAATTCTTCTCGTGCACCTTCAACTGTCGTGATGCTTATACTATGACTTTCTCGCGTTGCATCAGCACGCAGCCGAGTCCTTGTTTCGAGGCGTCGCAATATACCACGAAATCATCACATCCTTCCGGCAAGGATAGGATTGATGCAGTGCATAATTTCTGCTTCAACAGGTTGAAAGCAAATTCTTGTTTTTCTCCCCAATCGAATTTCTTGTCCTTGTGTGTCAGGGAGGTTAGTGATTGAGCGATCTTAGAGAATCCCTCAATAAATAGTCGGTAGTACCCTGCCAATCCTAGGAATTGTCGCGCCTCGGTTGGAGTCTTGGGTGCTTCCTAGTTCTTGATAGCTTCGATCTTGGCTGTGTATACGTGTATTCCTTTCTCATTTACCACATGTCCAAGGAATTGGACTTCGCGAATCCAAAAATCACAGTTGGAAAAATTCGCGTACAGTTGCTAGTTCTTCAACAATTCCAAGACAAGCCTTAGATGTTCAGCATGTTCCTTCTGATTCTTAGAGTAGATCAGAATATCGTCAATGAACACTATTATGAATTTGTCAAGATAAGGTTTGCACACTCGATTCATGAGATCCATGAAAACGGCTGGTGCATTGGTCAGTCCGAAGGGCATGACCAAAAATTTGTAGTGTTCGTATCGGGTTCTAAAGGCAGTCTTAGGAATGTCATCTTCATGTATCCTCAGTTGATGGTAACCCGATCTCAAATCGATCTTCGAATAGTAGCTTGACCCTTGTAATTGGTCAAACAGGTCGTCTATTCGTGGTAAC
This sequence comes from Mikania micrantha, assembly GCA_009363875.1. Lineage (NCBI taxonomy): Eukaryota > Viridiplantae > Streptophyta > Magnoliopsida > Asterales > Asteraceae > Mikania > Mikania micrantha. The sequence goes on along the minus strand of CM018691.1, from coordinate 24,015,698 downwards.
GTGTATCGGTTTTTGATCGTTACCTTGGTCAGCTCCCTGTAGTCGATGCACATACGGAATGATCCGTCCTTCGTCTTCATGAACAAGACCGGTGCTCCCCAAGGTGAAAAGCTCGGTCTAATAAATCCTTTGTCTAGCAGCTCATGCAACTGGTTAGACAGTTCTTGCATCTCTGTTGGTGCTAGTTGGTATGGAGCTTTAGCGATCGTGCAGCTCCTGGTGTGAGGTATATCTGGAACTCGATATGTCGCTTTGGTGGTAGTCTATGTAGATCTACGGGAAATACTTCAGGAAAATCGCGGACTACTACAATGTCCTCGATCTTCTTTTCTGTCTTTGGTTGTTCAATGATGAGGGCCAATATAGCGGTGTACCCTTTCTGCAAGTACTTGCTCGCCTTCATGCAAGACATGATATTTAAAGATATCCCTCGTCATTCTCCCTGAATCAAGATCTGTTCTCCATTCGGCAACGTAACTCGTACAATCTTCTCGTTGCACACGATCTCAGCTTGGTTTGCGAACAGCCAACGCATTCCAATGACCACATCAAAGCTCCCGAGACTCACCGGCATCAAATCGATTTTGAGCTCGTGATCCGCCAAAACCATGACAAATCCTCGAAAGACGTGTTGCGTTTCAATCAGTTTGTCGTCTGCTAACTCTATGGTATACTTATAATCTAGTGGTGTTGGGGTAATATCAAGCAGTTTGCTAAATTCACTAGATATAAAGCTCCTATCGGCACCGGTTTCAAATAATATACTTGCATATACATTATTTAAAAGAAATGTACCTGTTACGATGTTCGGGCCGTCCTTGGCTTCTCCCGAGCCAATCACAAATGCTCGACCCTTGGCTGCACCTCCTCCAGCCTTTTTTATCTGCGGGCAATCTCTCCGCATGTGTCCCGGTTTACCACATTCATAACACCCCTTGAGAGTGTTCTGGTTGTAGTTGGGGTTGTTGTTGTTGTTGGGTAGCTTGGTTCTGCAATCCTTAGCCATATGGCCATGTCGTCCGCACTTTAGGCAACGGTATCTCTCGCATTGCCCAAAGTGGTGGTATGAATACCGGTTACAAAGAGGGTTTTCCCCTTGTACACACCCTTTCCCTTGTTGTCGGGTTTGTTAGCAATGAATGCTCTTGCAGGTGTTGTTTTGGACTGTTGCTGGTGTGATGAGTAAGACTGGTGGTGGCTGGGTTCCCACTTACGCTTGTGGATTTCCTGAGGTTTCAGATGTTCACCTCGTTTGGGTAGCTTTCCTTGAGCCACCGCTTGATTCGTCAGTTTATGGGCCAGTCTGATTGTAGGTTGGATCTGGGTCGGGTCGAAGGCTGTGACCATGATTTGAATTTGCTCGGGCAGTCCGCTAATGAACTGCTCGATCTTTTTGTATTCGGGGGTCACCATCCCCGGACACAGTTTGCACAATGCATGGAATCGTGTGCAGTATTGTTCTATCTCAAAGCCCACCACCTTCTGGACCCAAAATTCCTCCTCCAGCTTCTTGATCTCGTTTCTTGGGCAGTACTCTTCCTGTAGCATCTTGGTGAAATCTTCCCAGGTCATAGAGTTAGCACCGTCCAAACCCAGCGTTTGGACATGGGTATTCCACCATGTGAGGGCCGGTCCCTCAAGAGTACCGGTCGCATACTTAACCTGGTTTTCATCTACGCATTTGCACATTGAGAAGACAGATTCCGCCTTCTCCACCCATCAGAGTATCCCAACGGCTCCTTCTGTTCCTTTGAAGGTATGGGGACGACAGCTCAGAAAAGTCTTAAAAGAGTATCCCTTGTTGGTGCTGCCATGTGATCCTGTTTTTTAGTAACCGATGTCGTGAGTTAGTGATGGGGTTAGCTATACTATGTTAGTAGGGTTAAGCAAATTGTTAGTACCGTTGTTGGTTCCACTAGTCTTGCTGTGCGGATGACTTGCTTCATATTCAGCAATCGCCTTGTTGACTCGATGACCAACCATCATCTTGATGGTTGCCGCGCCGATTTGTCTTTATCGGGCGTGCGTTCCTCTTCCCGTCATAGTAGGTTTCTATACAGAAGGGATAGAGTGTTAGTTATCATTAGTTAAAGTGTTAGTTAGGTTTCATGTTAGATGTCATGTTAGTAGGCGGTCATGATCAAGATACACAATAAATAAAAACAAACATCATTTCATTAATATCAGCTTGGAGTACAATGGTTTTCAAAATGAAATACCACTACCACAGTTCGTATGAGCATCCCGCTCATATAGGCGTACAAGAAAGTAAAAAAATTACTGAAATAAAATAGTTTAACTAGTCTGTGGCGATCGTGGAGTGTGAGTCTCCACTGTCTGCCGGTCCATTTTCGTCATCCTCTTCAGGATCCTCCTCTAGATCCTCATAAAAGTCTCCTTCTTTGAGGTCCTCTGCCTCAAACTAAGGCTCCTCCTCCAGCTCGGGCTCTATGATGAGTTGTCCTGCCCAGGCGTCCTGGATCATCGTCTGGTTCTCCTCGTTTGCGACCTCTACCACAGCTAGTCGTCCGTCGTGCTCCTAAACCACTACGGCGATCTCCCCTTGCTGTTCCTCTAGTTGTGCCGCCCTATTCCGAAGGCCTGCGATCTCATCCACTACCTGCTCCTGCAGGTAGTTCACCTGTCCTTGGAGATTATGGTTCTCCTCATGGAAAACTCTAACCTCCTCCACTAGCTCGTGCATCCTGCGTGCCTCTCGGGCTGACCGGGCGACATGGGCTGCTAAACCCCATTCCAGTGGTACACCGAGTTACGATTACAACACTTATGTTTGTGAGGGCTTGTTACGATTACAACACTTATGTTTGTGAGGGCTTGTTACGATTACAACACTTATGTTTGTCTAATAAACCATCATACACAAATATGTTTGTACAATTATAATGTTTGACTCGATTCAACAAGTATTCTCCTGCTTGGTAATCGTGTCGGTCACCGACTACCTATATCATATACCATACGTGAGTTCGTGTAAGTGACCGTGTTCGTGCTCATGTTTGTTCTCAACAACCCTCGGTTGTTATGTTTGTCCGTGTCGGTCCACATTGACCATGCTTGTTCGTGTTTGACCGTGTCAAGTCAACGACCCGTTGGTGAACCATGTGTGCAAAACATGCAATTCACGTTCATGAACAACTTAGTATTTATAGTAACTTTCCACTTTATAGCAAGTTCTATAGCACATATCATATTTTTTAAGGTTCTAGCATGCTCGTTAATCCTACGTGGTCATGTTAACACATAGCACATTATCAATAACTGATCAAATAAACACTTTGGTCCATTTTTAATCACCAAAATTTCTTAATAAGGAAAGTTTCTAAATCTAGCATTATTAATGTCAAGACTCATCTAACTTAGTATACAATAATTGTATCAAGTCATGTTAAGTCATTTATCATGCTCGTAACATATCTAATATCCTTAGATCGAAATTTCGCAAAATAAAGTTACTAAAAATAGTAGCTATGACAATTACTCATCAAACAATTATTCCAAGCATTCCTAATCCATTTTTATACCAAATAACATCATTTTATATCATAAATCATTACTCAAACATACCCATTTAGCCTAAATTATCATTTATCAATGTTTAGCTTAGAAAAGTTACTAAATATAGAAACTAGGTCCAAAATGACCCCAAATCAATCTCTAAACCATTTTCATGTCTTGTATCATTATAACTTATCATGAATCATCATTTGAGCATGCTCATTCCACCAAAATCATCAACTAGCACATTTTGAGTTACAAAAGTTACTATAATTAGCAATAATCCCAAATAACCATATTTTAACCATCTAAATCATAGTAACCTTCCAAATACATTTGAATATCATCATGAATAATTTCTAGATAACCAAAATCGTCTAAAACACTTTAGATCATACATGCATGCAAGCATATCATCATCTATGATCAAGTTATACATAAAGACATATCCACAACATCATGAATCCTCATAATATATCATCTAATCACTATAGATAGTCAAAATCAGTAGATATAACATCAAACCCAAATTCAAATCATCCGAAATTCGTGCATGTGTGTCATATGTGCTTGCATGTGTGTGTGAGACCATGCATGTGTGTTTGTGAGTGTGTAGTGTGCATTCTAGCCATGGATTTACCTTCAAATGCTCCAAGAACGTGGAAATGGTGTGTGAGCAGCTCCTAAACTCCCTAAATGGCAGAATCAAGAGGGTGGTTGTGGGTTCAAGCTCCAACTGTGGTTCTTCAAGCTACAAATCTTCAATCCTCCAAGTTTGGAGCTTCAATGTGTTCATCAATGGCTTCCAATAGCTTCCATAGGCTGAAGATGAGTGTACAGGTGATTATGACAAGTAGAAGTGGCCTGGAACTCGAGAAATGAGATGTAGGGTGGTTGAGAGTGATTGTGTCATGGTTTTATAAGATTTTTGCGTGCCAGCCTCGTTGCGTACCGCCGAGAAGGTCCAAAAGATGCTCGGCATACCACGATACTTTTCGGGAATTCAAACTCCCCGCTCACTCGTCGCGTACCGCCATGGGCCTCTCCAGGGTCCTTAGCGTACCGCGACGAGTCCTGGAAGAGCCCAATAGGCCCAATTTCAATGGTTTAGCCCGTTCTTCGCCGTTTTCTCACTTATGGGCTATTGTTCGGCATCGTTTGAACTTTCAAGTTCAATGTTTGAGTGTTTCGCGAGATTTCTAGTGCTTGGTTACACGATATGCTAACAATCACCAACGTTCATGTTTTCTTAGACACATGTGTGCTTGTTGTGATAATTCTCCGAATTATCGTGTTTGTGTCAGTGTTCGTACAATAATGCCTCGTGTCACACTAAATTAAACTAATTCTAGTGCCACGTATGCAATTATCAATTAAATAAACATTTAATTAAATGAGATGCTGACCTGGAATTTACGGGGTGTCACATTTTTCTACCCCAAATCCACCCCCAAAGACAAGAGTTTTACTCTCTTATCCTTATTTTAAATGTGTTCTTTCCCCGTTTTGAATTATTATCTCCCTTCCTCCCATAATTAAAAATCTTGGAAGGTTTCTTATCACATGTCAAAAATAGAACCCCTTGTGACCCAAACTGCTTCATGCCAAACTCCTTTCTCACTGAGCTGCGATGGAAAGTCTTTAATCAATGGACACTTTCCAAACTCGAGGGTTTATTATCACATGTCAAAAATTTCCTATTTGGTGTGGCGGTAGGAGGTCGCCATGGTGTAAATTCTTCTCACTCCACCCCTAATGCTTTACCTGGAGGCTGGGTACTTGGAGGATTTATTATCACATGTCACCTCCATTTACCCTCACCGAGACGAAGGAGGATTCGCCCTGGGTCCTTCTTGACTTCTTGAGGCAGGGCCCATTGCTATCCCCTGTTGGACAACTTTCGGCCTGCTTATGATGCTGCTGTGACGCTATTTTGATCTTGAGAGGACATCTACGGGACCGTTATTTTTACGATGCTATATTTCTTGACTTTCCTGTTGTGGTTTACTGTCTTGTTCAGGGCTTTTGTTCATATGATTGCGACAATATTTGTCTAAGAAAACTTCGATGTATTATTTCATTGGTACATGATCTTTTGTTTGCTAACTAGCGCTTTTAGTTTTGTTCTTGATGTATCATTTTTCATCATTTTTATATTAACCACAAGAAACCACAGAGCCTAAGTTTCTCTAAACATACATGTACACCTGAATACTTAATTTAAGGACATAGTACCTTTTGAGGGTATAAGACCTCTTGAGGGTCTCTCGCGCTTATAGGCGTATTCATATAAATTGGAATACCTTTTGAGGGTCCCCCACATTTATGAACGCGTTTGCATGTATTGGCATACCTTTTGAGGGTACGAGACCTTTTGAGGGTACGAGACCTTTTGTGGGTCTTCCGCTCTTATGCGTTTGTTAACCTAAACTGGAACATCTTTTGAAAAGTGCGAGACCTTTTAAGGGTCTCACGCGCCTATGTACGTGTTAATGTAAATTGGAAAGACCTTTTGAGGGTGTCCCGCGCCTATGTGTGTGTTAATGTAAATTAAAGCACCTTTTGAAAGTACGAGACTTTTTAAGGGTCTCCCGCGCCTATGCGCGAGTTTACATAAATTAGAGTACCTTTTGAGGGTACGGGACCTTTTGAGGGTCTCCCGCGGCTACGTGCGTATTAACATAAACTAAAATATATTTTGAGGGAATAAGCCTTTAAGGGTCTTTCACGCATATGCGTGTATGCCATCGTGAATTGGGATACCTTTTGAGGGCGTCGGACCTTTCAAGGATCCTTCACGTTTATCCATGCATTTCGGAAATATCTTACGAATTTTGTATATGCACTCATATGCTCATTCGTTCATACATGTTATTTTATCAAAAGCTAGATATCATACGCTTTTTTAGATGCAAAACATTTTCAGTTCTTACATATCGCGTTGTCCTAATTAATTTCTCTTTTACGACCCCGGCATCTTCCCTTTGTTAATCAATGCTAACTTGCCAACCCCTAGCATATCTCCCGCTCGAGGTTTGTTCACCATTGCTTGACCGTGGTGGGGCCCTTCCCCAGTTCCTTTTGAAATCTTCTATTACACCAAACGCGCATCCACTTGGGTTCAACTTTATGTTATACTACTGCATCAGTGTCTTTGCTATGTTTGCCAACATAATTGTTTCCTTTCTACTTTTGACTATTAGGTCATCCAAATAAATCTCTACATTCTTTCCTACTTGGTCCTTGAACACCGCGTTCACCATCTTCTGGTGTGTTGCTTCTATAATTTTTAAATCAAAAGGCATTCTTGTGTAGCAGAAAATGCCCATGTCTGTATAAAAGGCGGTCTTGTTCTCATCCCCTTCCGCCATTGGGATTTGGTGGCATCCTCTGTGCGTATCCAAGTAACACCGTAATGGGAAGTCGATCAGCGCACTCATCTTAGAACCCATTTTTGCTTGCGGGTAGTCATCTTTTAAACATGCCTTATTCAAATCTTTATAATCAATACACAGTCGCCAACCACCATCCGTCTTTCGAACCATCCCTGGATTAGCTATCCATATTGGATGCTTAACTCCCCTTAAAATTCCTGCTCCCAAAAGCTCTCCTACTTCCTTAGCGATCATCCTTTTTTCTTCTTCATTCATGTTTCTCCTTCTCTGAATCACAGGTTTTCGTGCGGATGTATCTTTAGCCGATGCTCTACTACTTCCCTTGGAATCCCAGCCATATCCAAATGTTGGAAGGCGAAGATGTTTGCGTACTCCCTTAGAAGCTCATTCAAGAAATGACGGACATTTTCTGATAAGTCTTTTCCTAAAGTTACCTCCTGCTTTGGAAACTGAGGATTAACGACCCATTTCTCATTATCCATTAACCGCACCCTCTTAGGAATTGATGAAGTGAGCCTCTTTGCCCTCAAACCTTGTTCTTCGTCCTTTACACACATTTGTCCTCCGGGCATGGGAAAAATGATTGTACCTTGCGCTGTGGATACCCATGCAGCTAACAAGCCCAGGGCTGTTCTTCCCAGTATTGCATTATGCCTCGTGTCTGCTTTGATAATCAGAAATGTTAGGTTGATCACACGTTGCTTTCTTCCTTCTCCTACCGTTACCGGTAAGCTAATCTTCCCCATGGGCTTCACCATTTCTCCTAAAAAACCCATCACTGGGTAATCCACCCTTTCCATTAACTGCTGGTCCTCCCATGACATCCTTCTAAACGCGTGTTCGTATAGAATGTCAGACGAACTATCCGTATCTATGAAAATCCTACGCATCTTGTACCTTCCCACTAGGGCTGTTACGTTCAAAGACCTCGTACTGTAATACCCATCATTCGCTGGTACCGTCAAAGGTGTGTATATCCAGGCTTTCAGGGCTTCCGCGCGTCTCTTATGACTATGCCTCACACCTTCATCCCTGCTTCCGATGGCGTATATTTCATGTTTCACTTTTCTGTCTGTCTTTTCTCCCTCCTTCAGTGTTTTTTCTCCTTTTTTATGTGCTATCAAATGTTTTAATTCTCCGTTAGAATGGAACTTTTCTATATGCTTCTTTAAATGCCAGCAGTCATTTGTGTCGTGGCTGTGTGCATGATGGTAATCACAATACTTGGACTTGTCTCAGCGTGGAATAAGTCTCATGTTTTTCATCTTTTCTTTGGGCCACAATAGACACTTCCCTAGGCGTATATGGTGTATATATCCCCAACTCTCGACGATGATATGTGGGCTTTCCGCTAGTTTCTACAGAACTCTTTTGCACTGTCGGAGTCGTTGGTGCCTAGATACTTCCTCCTTTTCTGTCAGTGTTTTGGCCTTCCCATTTTGAGCTAGCTGTGACCGACTTTTCTTGCTGGACATAAGCCTTTGCTATGGTCATCAACGAATTCATGTCCTCGGGAGTTCCATTTACACCATGTAACTTTCTGATGAAATGTTTGTCCCTTACACCATGTATGAAACCCGCCACCTTCAAGGCTTCTGTCGTTCCATTTATTTGAAGGCTTTCCAAATTATATCTAACTATGAACTCCTCTACCGTCTCATTGGGGCCCCTCCTGAGGTTTAAAACCTATGTCTTATCGCGCGTGTGCCTCCTTGCTAGCTGAAATGCAATTTAAATTTTATTGCCAAATCTTCAAAACTAATTATGCTTCCCGTGGGCAAACTGTCAAACCCTATTCGCGCTGCCCCCACCAGGGTTTGTACAAACATATGGCACCAGGCAGGCATGGTCCATTGTTCAACACCTCCCGCGCTTACAAACACATTGTAATGATCCTCCGGGTTGGTAAACCCATCATACTTTCCCATGTTAGTTGGCATTTTCAATTTGCGACGAAACTCCGCGAGAGCTATGGGCGGTACAAATTTGGACTTAATCGCCAATTCCGGTGGTTTATATGGCTGGTTTAATCTATAAAAGGAGGGTACGTTTGGGGGTTAGGGTTATAGGCAGGACTGATTACATTGTTGCCGTTGATTGTTGGTGGTGGGGGTATGCTTGAGAACTGTAGTTGCGTTCTTAAGTTAGCCAACATTGCCTCATGGGTTGAAGGTCCCCCTGGCATAGAAAAAACCGAATAGAATGGCGAAACGGGGGTGTTAGGCATGTATGGAGCATATTGTATCATCGGAATCGCTCCATAATTTCCTCCTTGGGTCAGGGGATTTGTTACCAACGGTATAGTTCCCTGGACCGGATTTGATCCGCCTGAAACAAAGGACCCTGACGGCCTAGGTTGTGAAACCAAAGGATTGGTGTAAACAGAGGTTTGTGGTGGCGTATAATTGAAAGGAGAAATCAAAGGGGTCTGAGGATAATATGGAGGTAATAAAGGTGAGGACATACCATATGGGAAAGTGAGAGTACTGGTCGCTACTCCCCCTAATGAGAGGGGGATTACCGGAGAAACTATGTTAGTTGGCTAAACTGAGACTCTTGGGATCGTATGATCGGAAGATGAGCTCTCTGCGTCCTCTGCATCTCTCCTCCTGATTGGGGTTGTTGTAGGCGCTCCTGTATGCACCATCGTCGCTGTCGTGGTCTGATGGGGTGGAGGGGTGAAAGAGAACGACCGGTTTGCTATATTCCCTGAGATTGACATGCTATACTCGAGATGATGACGGAGGAGACTGCCGGGTCCCACGAATGGCACCAATGAAGATGTATTAATCAGAACAATCAAGATTGACTTTCCAATTAACGAATCTCTATGCCATCATCCTTTTATGAGCTTAGCAATGTCAATGTACTTTCTCTGATGAAGAAAGATGATTCTAGGTATTTTTTGGTGTGTGTGTGTGATAGTATATTTTTCTGAGTGAGGGAGATGTCTCTCTTTCCTCTACTCATATATATATATATACACACACACACACATAGGGCTGTTCAAACCGCTCGTCGCTCGTTGCTCGCTCGTCGCTCGCTCGGAAAAAGCTCGGAAAAAGCTCGTTCGAATTTCGCTCGGTTTTAAACGAGCCGAGCATGCTCGGTTCGGTTTATAAACGAGCCGAGCACGAGCCGAGGTAAGCTCGCTCGTTGCTCGCTCGGTTAGTCGCTCGGTTGGCTCGCTCGGTTGGCTCGCTCGTATAGTCGCTCGGTTGGCTCGCTCGGTTGGCTCGAACTTGTAAGTATAACTAAATTATATATATATAGGGAGGTATTCCATTAGAAACCAATTTTATGTTAAGAACTGCATAATACACTTATACATTATGCTTTTGTTTTGTATATAGAGTGGTTATTTAAAAGGGTAAAATAGTAAATTCCCCTACTTTAAAGGAAAATTACTTTTATACCTCTAAAAACATATGGTTTAAAATTAGTTTCTTTAGTTCTTTCATATTTAGTGGTTCTCAATGGAATAAGTCCCTATATATATATATATATATATATATAATTTTATTAATGTATAAGTAATATAATTTTTTTTATTATTTAAACAAATTTTGATTTTGAAAAAACAAATAATCAAGGTAAAGATTAGAGAAGGAGCCAAGGCGAGAAGGCCATGGATAATTCATATTTCCAAAATCCCAATTCACGTAAAGTTATAGGTTTTAACCGAGGTTTTTTTAACACTAACAGGTTACACGATTTAGAAGACCAATGATGCTGACATGCGGTTGGTGTTATCGAAATATCGAATTAATGAAGGATGATGTTTTTTTTAACTATTTAGGGCGTGTTTAGAATAATCTGCACATTTGATTTTTTTTGCTTAAACTTGTATGGATGTTTGGAACTTTGGATGTGTTTTTATTGTTTTAGACTCCTTGCATTATGTTTGGATGTGTTTTTATAGGTTTGGACTCCTTGGTAGTTATTAGTTGCATAAAATTTTATTTTTTAAACCGAGCAAAACCGAACCAAGCCGAGCCGCTCGGTTTTAAAACGAGCCGAGCAACGAGCACAAGATTTGGCTCGATTCCGCAAATCCGAACCAAGCCGAGTCGCTCGGTTTTAAAACGAGCCGAGCACGAGCATAGCCTCGCTCGGCTCGGTTCGGCTCGTGAACACCCCTACACACACACATATTGTAGTGGGTCCCTTATATCTGTCTGTTAGGATTATGAGGGCAATTCATTTATTGTGGAGCCCACCACCGAAACCGTTTTTCCTTGTTCAGGTTCCCCTTTTTAGAGCGCTTTTATCCGCATGCTTATTTGGAGACATTCTTGAACGTGTCCATATTTACATATTTCGGATATGCATATTTATTTAGATATTATTTTCCCCTTGTGTTATGTGTAGAATAAAAAAAGGGGGTGATCATATGTCATGTCTTCACTTGCTTTCAAGATGTAATTCCATCTTCTAAGCAGCCACTGGCCGGAAATGTAATTTCATATTTAAAAGGCCATATTTACCGTTGATGAGGGGTAAAAGTAAAAGTACACAAATTTTAACGTTATTTTAATTATTTTGTGAAAATAACGTTAAAATCATTGGAATGATCAACTTCAAACGATAACTTTAAGCCGGGGACTCTTTCAGAGTAGTCTCTCTATCTCAATTGATATAGGGTAAGGTTTGTATCTATCATTCCCTCTCAGACCCCACTGAAAAGTGAGAATATACTGGGTAAGGTTGTTGTTGTATATTTACTGTTACTACAAAATAAGCTTAATGTAACCTTTTTTTGTTACAAAATGTTGCAAATAGATTGCATTAGCAGAAGTTGCATTAGTCTAATGCAACCTTTTTGTTACATAATACAACTTTTTAAATTTCTTTTAAAAAGCTGCATTTAAAAAAGTTATATTAAAAAAAAGAAAGTTGCATATAAAATTTGCATTAAGATGATTTTTGTAGGCACATTATTGGTGGTCTTCGCAGTCTTTTTCTAAGGATGGTTGGTATGGAAATAAGGGAAGAAAGATGATGTGAAATTGTGATATGATGAAGGTTTAATGTTATTATAATATTTTAATGTGTTTTTGTATTATTATTTAATAATTAAGGGTATTTAATTCATTTTAAACTCACTTAACAAAAAAATTAACGTCCATCTGCTCCTAAGGGCTACCAATTTTATAATTTTACGAACAATTTGGATTTAATTGATTTGGTATGGTATTGATTATGTAATAAAAAAGACATATATGGTTATGCAAAAACCAGTTCCAAATCATTAGAACCGCGAACTGGGAGTGCGAAACCCCGGTTCCGGCTCCATACATGCAGTTATGGTACGTTTTTTTGTTCTTGAATTTCCCTTCATACTTTCATAGGGCTCCAATCTGATTCTTGTTCCTTACATGCGACCACAGATAATACATGTGTGAACCCTATTAATTTGTAGTTGTGTGTGTGTGTATGCTGTGAGTGTATATGGGTGATGAAACACATGATGCAAATTTAATATTGTAACATATTTGAAGTCTTTTGACGTATGAAATTAATTTTTTTAATCCATGTGCAGAAAACCTAAAAAAACATGAGAAATCGGCCCGGAATCGACCTGCTAAAACAGATCCAAAACTGAAACCAAACTGATGATTTGGGTATTTTTCATGTATTTTACATGTGTAATTGTGTACTTTTGTTAGATAATTGCGTGAAATACAGTGAATTGGTTTATGTATTGTAGTTTTAAATCTTTGGATGAATTTTACATGATTTGAAACACAAGAATTTAAGGATATGAGAAAAGAGAAGTCCAGTAGGTTCAAAATGGAAGAAAACAAAATTTTTGGAAGTAATGTATCATTCTGGAGTATTGGTAGTTAAGGTAGTACTCAATGTTTTCAGGACCGGACGTCGGATCGGACACCTTACTGGTTACTAGTCGGACCAGATTTAAGAATCGGATAACATAATAAATATATAAAAAATTATAAAATTATAAACACATTTAAACAAACATAATTAATATTCAAACAAACATAATCATGTTAAAAAATATAATGTTTGATTTTAATATTTAATTCCTTGAATTTTAGTTAACAAAAAAAAAATTGAAATCCGGTCCAACCAGTGAACCGGCTCAACCAGCTGGTTCCCTTAAGGACGGTTCACATGTTGCTTTTGGACGACTGGCTGGTCCGGTCCGGTCTGACAACATTGGTAGTACGCTAAACTCTTATTTGACTTGCACTTCATGTTGGTCACATGCCCCAAATTTTGGTACGCTTTACGAGTATTGAAGCGAACAATTAATCGGTTTCAGTTCGTATCGGTTCGGGTCTTACTTGATCCGGTTTCAACTCGTTTTACACTTCTAATGTAAGATTACTCTACCTGGTAGAAACATTATCTATTAGAAAAGAGATATTGGGTTCAATTCCAAGAAAGAAAGAAATACTAGTCATGAGTAGTTTAACAATAGAGATACGATAAATGTCAATTCTCAATTTGTCCATTTTGACTAAAAAAAGGACCAAAATGTCCAAATGGTATCTATTGGCTTAAACCATGGGCATCCCGCCCGTAATCGGATCAAACTATGGGCGGCCCGCCCATAACCGCCCATGTTGAAATATATTATTACGAGCGGGACGCCCATAGTTGGATCCGATTACGGACGGGACGCCCATGATTTAAGCCAATAGAAATCATTTGAACATTTTGGTCTTTTTTTAGATCAAAATGGACAAATTGAGAATTTATTCTTTAAAAAATTAAAGACACAAGTTATTAATAGAATAATAATAAACGTTAAGGGGGTAGGTACTCGACAACCTTTCATCCAATATCGTACAGCAGGTAGCGATACGATACCGATCGTCTATAAAGAAAAGGTTACGTACCTAAAGAACCACACCATAATCAACAATGGAGATCCCATACTCATATCTGGTTTTATTGCTTCCAGTGTTGTACCTACTCACCAAGCTTACAGCCACCAAACCCAAACCACCAAATCTCCCTCCACAGCCATGGAAGCTCCCTTTCATCGGTCACCTTCACCACCTCTCAGGCTCACTCCCACACCAAGCACTTGCAAACCTGGCCCAAAAACTCGGACCCATCATTCACCTACAACTCGGTGAGATCAAAGCAGTCGTCATCTCATCACCCGATCTCGCAAAACAAATCATGAAAACCGACGATCTTTCATTTGCAACCAGACCCAAGCTGTTGTGTGCTGAGATCGTGGGTTACAACTACATTGACATCGCATTCGCCCCGTATGGTGATTACTGGAGGCAGATGCGTAAGCTCTCGATCTTGGAGCTTCTAAGTGCGAAACGGGTCGAATCTTTTGAATCCGTACGTGATGAAGAATCGTGGAACGTTGTTGAAGCCACAATGAAGGAAAGTCCACGACCGGTAAATGTTACCGAGAAGATTTTCACGATGATGAATGTGATATCGTTTCGGGTGTCGGTTGGAAGCCGATGCAAGAACCAAGCGAAGCTTCTTGAACTGATTGAGCAGATTTTATCGGCAGCTGGTGGGTTTGATGTGGCGGATTTGTATCCGTCGTTCAAATTGCTGCATCTGGTGAGTGGTTTGAGGAAGAAGCTGATGAAGATCCATCATGATGTTGATGAAATGTTTGAAGGGATCATTTCTGATCATCTTGATCGTCGTGCAGCTGGAGAGACTGATCATGGTGATCTTCTTGATGTTATGTTGAGGCTTAAAGATGAAGGGGGGCTTCAGTTTCCGATAACTAATGATAACATCAAAGCAATTCTCTTGGTTAGTAATTCTACTCCTTAAAATACTTATGATATACTTGTCTTTGATTTCTCTGAGACCAGAACAAATAATGCTTTGTTTTAATTAAGCCTGGAGATTTTTCTAAGTTTTAGGTGGATCGGTTAGATTGGTTGAACATGATTTAAAATAAATAATGTGTAAGATTGATTAGATTGGTTGAAGTGGATTTCAATATGATGAGATAGAGTTAAAATTGACACTTTTTTGAAAAGATTTGATATTTAGATTTAGAGTTCGTAATTTGTATGTGTAAATTCATTACCGTATAAACTAGGTTGAGACACCTATATAGTATATTCGGCCGTCCTGTTTTTGACCCACCCGTAAAAAAATATTAAAAAATGGTGATGAGAGCGGCACCTGTAACAGGAATGTCGGGGTGGGTCTAACGCCCGTGACAGAAAATTCGAATTTATGGGCGACTATTGTAGGAACACCGTTCACAAAATAAATAAATACTTTTATTATTCAATTACTCGAATTACAATTCAGAGAAATACAAAATGTAAAATAAATTATTACAAGAAATATAAAAGTGCTAAAATTGAAATTACAAGAAAAAGTATAGCACAACATGAAATGAATTGAAAAGAGTTCGGTGGCTGAGGATTTCTGTTCAACAGAGGTCCCTTAAAACATATTTCGGGCCACCCAGGTGAACCCGACTGTTTCCCAGGGTACAACAGCCGAAGCAGTATGTACTGCCGGAGTTAACCAAAAACCCGAAATGTTACCTGAAACAAGAGTGTTTAGCAATGTAGCATAAGGAATAGATCGTTGTAGGTTGTTGAGAACTCAACAGAGTGTCTTCTTGTGTTGTGAACTTTTGAAGCTTGTGTTAGAGATTTCAAAACTTAGCAAGCAAAAACAAAAGACCAAATGTCTCTATTTATATGGCATATGTCATCATGAACCATTATGAACATATTCATCGCTAAACTAAAAACATATTCATGGCTTAATTAAAACATATTCATGGTCATTCAAAACATTTTACACAACACAATTTCGAGCATCGATATCTCATTCATCTTAACTTCGTTTTGGACCCGATTCTGTTCGTTGTGATTAGTTCACGTCATAGAACAAAACGTAATCAGTAATAATCATATTCGTAACATATACGAATAATTATCATGGTCCAAAATTAATAATAAAACATATTTATTATTAAAATATTCCAACAACTATCTTCCACTATGGGCGCCGGTGTATGTGGTGGCCACGTGTCGAGTTTATATTGGATTATTTTACGGATGCCACCTGTAGGGATGGCAATGGGCCGGGTTTGGGACGGGTTTGAGTAATCCCAGTCCCATACCCGTTTATAAAAGTATGTCCCATACCCGTCCCAAATCCCATCGGGTATCTATCGGGTATTTACCCGTCGGGTATCGGGTATCCCGGCGGGTTTCGGGTATCCCAACGGGTTTAACTAAATATATTCGTTGAGAATAATTGGCTTAAAACACGTCTGGTATCGAGTAACTAATAATAATTTTTTTTATAACCAAAAAGTATATGTTAAATATGCCAAGAACAAGCTATTAATATATCAAATAACACGAAATTTCAAAATGTTATAAATTTATTATCATCATTTAAGATAAACCAAAAAATAACAATTATTAACAAAATGGTTCAAAAATTTTTTTTTAGTTGCCACAAAAAAAAGATAAGAAAAGAAATAAATTATAGGAACAATTTCTAAAGTTCAAAAGGTTTAAAAAGCAACAAGTTCTATTAATTCAAATGTATATAAATGGTATTTATAATCGGGTACACGGGGCGGGTAAACAGGTATATGTAATCGGGTAATCGGGCCGGGTAAACGGGTATATGAACAAATCCCAAGCCCGTCCCATACCCGCGAAAATTTTAAAAATTAATCCCATACCCGGCCCAATACCCATCGGGTTTGGTAATACCCGTCCCATATGTAGCGGGTTTCGGGTAAACCAGTCGGGCTCGGGTTTTTTTGCCATCCCTAGCCACCTGTGTTTATATGAGCGGCTCCACCCATAAACATGGGTGGACATTTTTGAGACGTTGATAGATAAATGGACAATTATAGTGATCAATTTGAACACTTTGGGAAATTTTTTTAAATTAAACTAGTAAGTTCAAAAAAATATGACAAAAATTGACATAACTATTACTATTTGAGTGCCAGGGTCCCGATGGGCCCGGTCTTAAATTACACTGATTCTTTGCATTACTTACATTTTTTTTTGTTTTTTGGTTTTTAGTTCAATATAATATTGGTGGTCCAATTAAACACATTGACATTTTTCTATCATTTTAATTTTTGCCTTCAAAAACAGAATGCGTTTGGAGCTGGAACTGATACTTCTTCAGTGACGGTTGATTGGGCGATGTTCGAACTAGTGACACATCCAAAGACTATGAATAAAGTACAAGCTGAGCTAAGAGAGGCTTTAAAGGGGAAGAAAAAGATTTACGAGTCCGACATCAAGGAACTAAATTACTTAAAACTAGTGATCAAGGAAACCTTAAGGTTACACCCTCCTCTTCCGCTCTTACTCCCTAGAGAGTGTCGGAATACGTGTGAGGTTGATGGTTATGACATTCCCGTCAACACGAAAGTTATAATCAACTGTTGGAAAATAGGACGTGATCCAAAATGCTGGACTGATCCCGAGAGTTTTATACCAGAAAGATTTAGCGAGAGTTCGATTGACTATAAAGGAACTAGTTTTGAATTAATCCCATTTGGTGCCGGAAGAAGAATGTGCCCGGGGATGACTCTTGGGATGGCCAATGTTGAGCTTCCGCTTGCAAGGCTACTCTACCACTTCAATTGGGAACTTCCAAGTGGAGTGAAAGTTGAAGATCTTGATAGGACTGAGACTTTTGGGGTTAGTTTGAAGCGAAGAGATAGCTTGGTTTTAGTCCCAAGTGTGTACAACATCGATTAGAGATCGGTTTATGTGTTTATGTTTCTAGTGAAATTGTAACAATAAAAATGGTTTATGTGTTTATGTTTCTAGTGAAATGGTTCATTACATGCCTTGTTATGTAACTTATGTTTCTGCAAATGATATATAATACCCATTCTCGAAAGTGTACTGTGATAACCCGCCGTAACGCGCGGGGAGAATAAACCTAGTTTCTTACTATTAGTAGACATTTTGTATGATTAGTATACTAACATCAGGAACCCATGTATTACATGAGTTGAAAAAATATAACATGTTGCTAATGGTAATTTTTTTAAAAATTTATATGTTATATTTATCAGCTATTGGTGAAATATGAAATATAAATATCTAAAAATTAAAAAAAACAGATGATAATAATAATATGGGATAACTCTACACAAATATAACAAACTTTTCTAACTATCTCAATTAAGTCACAGAAACTTTTTTTTGTCTCAACTAGGTCATTCAACTTAGTATGGGTGTTCTATTCATATATAAAAAAACCTGAATAACAAATTATTGCTAATTTTCTACATATATAACTTATTTAATATGTTAAATGGTGATAAAATCATTTTATAAAGCAAATAATAAATTAAAAATTATTTAAAATCATCCATATTTACACATGATATTTGAAAAAAACAAGTTTCAAACGTTAAATATCGATACACATTGTTTGAAAAACTTATTTTTTTTCAAATATTATGCTTAATTGTGGATGATTTTAAATAATTTTCAATATAATGTTTGTTTTATAAAATGATTATGATACCACTTAACATATTAAATAAGTAGAAAATTAGCAATAACTTGATATTCGGGTTATTTATATAGGATTAGAACACACATACTAAGTTGAATAACCTAATTAGGAAAAAAATATTCTGGTGACTTAATTAGGATAATTAGAAAAAGTTTTTATATTTGTGTAAAGTGATCGGTGTCGAAGTACCAATCAAAAATAAGAGTATACACTCCAATCCTACTACCCAAATTAGCTAGGAAAGTCAGGTATCGATCCACGAAGAGTCAAGTGGAAACTACTTTCGCAAACAATTAATTAACTAATTGCAATTTAAAAGTAAACTTGAAAAGGTTGAATTTAGGGTTTAGATGAAAAACAATGAACTTGAACTCAAACAAACAAATTAAAACAAAGATTTGTAAACAATTAATGGAAAAGGTGATCACTCCGGGTTTTGAATTAGTAAGACCATTAGGTTTTCATTAACTTGTTACTTAAGAATCACATAGACATGATTCATGCATCAATTGCTAAACATGTATGATTTTGAAAACAAAACAATGATCTTGTTGACAACCGATAACTAGACCGATGTTGTTGGTTTGATTGATTACTTGTTCTACAAAAACAATGATTTCTAAAAGACTTTACAACCCAATCCAGTTAATTACACATTCAATCATACAATGAATGAAAAGAAAGTAATAAACTTGAACATGGAATTGCAAAATAAAACAGAAATTGTAATCGTTTAACAATCAAGCATCGTTGAATTCACAAATCTACGAAAACAAATTTAACTCCAATGTTTAACAAATCAAAGAAAAAACCTAACTATCAAACCTAATTCTCCACCCATAGATGATCACAATCGGATTAGCCGGACCTCACCAAAATTGAATCTTCACAATTGTTGAACATTTGCATTATTTGATCTTTACTTCTACGAATCGGGATGATCTTGGATTGATTTGGATGAGTTGTAATGCCCAAAAACGTCACTTTGATCGAGCAACGTCAAGTGTTGCTACACATGTGGTGAACCTGGCCACATAGCTAGGAAGTGCCCTAAGAGAGTGTAATTACCTGGAAGATGACTTCCAGTGAAGCTCTTGCCGCGTCAACGCACACTGATCGCCACCAACGGGACAAGGACACAGGTACATTCTCTTAAACCCTCAATAGGCACAGTGTATGTAATTTAATTGTATGCATTACAAGGTGTCTATCCATTCCTAGTCTTTCAATAACGCAAAACTCTGAAAGACTGTAAAATGAAATAAGTTCTAGAGTTGTGTTAGGACTAGAGGAAAGAATGAGATGACAACCTCAGTCACCACTAGGTAGTGAGGACATGAGGAGAGATGTGAATGTAGGACGTCCCAACAAGCAGAAGGCCTGTTAATGTGTCACCCGATACAATGGACGTATATCTTGACGAACTCGACTTCGAAGGCGACTCCGATGGCCTAACATCTACATAGTCCAATACTTCTGAAAGATCAGGAGTTATTCAAACAGTCAAAGGAATCCCCAGAGCCCGATATCCCTTCAATTGGACTCCTTAGCATTGGAGACTTCAAGCCTCTTTTGTACAAGAGCCAGAGCCTAAACCGATAAGCGTTGACCATGACGACCTCGATAAATGGACTGTCAAGTGCTAGTATCCAATGCTTGGGATGTCAAACTGGTTAAATGAACCACACTTAACCACTGCAGTCTAATCTTAAATTTCATTTCCTGCACCCCTGAAAGTCATCCAACGCCACGAACCCCGTTTCACAACGTCAATCCTTATCCTTAGGTCTTGGATTTGAAAGCTTAAAAAAACTTCATATCTATACGACTATGATAATTTCTCCGCCACAATACACTATGACTTACCCAATTAGTTATGGACTGGAGAATGTGAAGAGAAACCAACTCTAAGTAACTCCAACACTAGTGAGAAGAACTAGTAATGACCTCCTAAAAAAACGCAAGGACTTCCGTCCTTTTGAGGAGGTAATGATAGTTCTACAGTGTACCAAGGGAAAGAAGCGAACACCTACATGCCTGTGTGGCAAATTCTTAGTGGAGCGACACTACGTGCCATTGGGAAATGGAAACCAAGGCGATTGTGAGACAGTATCATGAGAATGGCAGTGTAGTTAAGTCTGCGTGCTCCGCACACGATAGCACGACTACAATTGAACCAGAGCGAGGGGTAAATACAACAACCTCCATTGGGAAAACCATAAGGAACAATGGGAGCTGAAGTTAACCACCACGGGACTACAGGTTGAAGAGTTTTTGAGAGATTAAGAGAGTATGTAAGTGTTTTTGATTGTGTTGAATGAGTTTATACAGGGTTTTTTATTTCAAATGGTAATATTACCGTTTTTTTCTCCTCCCCAACGGTCATCACCCCGTGAGGAGCATCACGCCACCACCTATCATGACCCTCTCATGCCCCACTCACCTGCCATAACACATACCCTAACACAATGATGATGATGTGGAATGATGAGGTTGTGATGGTGTTGCCTATTTATGTGATGCTTATGTGGCGCCGATGTAGAGTGATGAGGGCGTGATCACTACACATGGCCTAATAACAGAAGTAGCTTTCCTCAATGTACACATTTTCCAAGCTTAAAATTGCTAAAAGGCTTCGAATGGATAGCATATTAATATATGTATGTACCCTGGTCGGAAAACACAATCACTTCGGATCAGTGAGATTTTTGACGAAAAGTCAGCGGCGCATCCGACAATTGATAACGGTGGCATTTTTTGACAATGAAAATATTCAGCAACTTTGAATCGAGAGTGTTATTAGGCAGTCAATTTAGTTACATAATAAAGCTATTGAATGGAAACAAAGATTTGGCAGTTACTTATGTCGAATTGTGGACAGAGAAAGTCTTGGTTCATAAGGAATGCCCGTCGTTTAATATGACTAACCCTTAAACCTTACGTGGGGCTTTCTATTTGGAATCTTAAATCTTAAGAATTTTCTCTTTAAAATCAAATTTTCACATTATATAAGGATTGCATCCTTTGAAAACCCGATCTTAGAGAGAACCCTTAAACCCTTTAACATTTACTCTGTGTATAGGTTTATAAATTACAGATAAAAAGTATCAGTATGTTGTAAAGCCTTGAACGTAAACCATCGTAAATGTGAACGTAAACCATCGTAATCTAAAAGAGTTGTGTCAAGAAACATAAAAACGATACGAAAGAGTAACAAAAATCATAAACATAAAAAAAGAAAAAGAAAAAAAACAACTCACTTAATTGTAAAACTCCAAAACACATCTCACAATAAAAGCGAGCATCACTCAAACGTAAAACCTGGAATCGTACTCAATTATAGAATCAAGTGTCATGATACATGAACACAAACTTAAAACTAAAACCAAGTAAAACCAAAAGTTTTGACATCAAGATCGAAGCCTGAACACTAACGCGTGCTTTATGCTAATACAACCCTGATAAATGAGTGACCCAAAACATAATAAAAACTTCAAATAAGATAACAAGTCACTTAACCGTAAGATACTAAAATGTACCCTATCTTAAAAGCAACTGTTGTTCAGCCATAAACCCTAAAAGTATGCTTGTTTGTAAAATCAAACGTAAGAAAACAAGAGCGGAAGCTTAAACCCAAAACATTCAAAAAAATCCGAAAAGAAAAAAAGAGTTAATGTTGAAAAAAATTATTTAAAATCTACTTTTACAAATCATTTCATTCGTAATTGTATAGATGATAATGCCCATGTGTCTTAATGTGTCTTTGCGTTTCGGTTTTAATATTATAAATTCTATTTGATTATAACTATTACATCAAATTCAATTTTAATATTATAAATTCAATTTCATTATAAACAAGACCATGCTTGGAATTTCATTTAAAAATGGCTTATTGACTTATTGGTTTTTTCAAAAAGCCAATAAGTTGTATACTAAACCTAAAATTACTTTCGAAAATGACTTTTTGTAAAAGGATGATAACTTGTTTTTCAAAAGCTAAAAATTCTAGCTTTTCAAAATGACGTATGACTTATTGACAAAAAATTACAAATATACCCCACTATTTACCCTTGACCCAATAACATTGAATAGTGTCGATAAAAAAATGTTCTTTTTGGTCGTTTTGAAAATTAGTTTTGAAAAAGTTAATCCAAACACATTTTTAAAAACTTTATTTCAAAAAGTTATAAGTTAATAAGCACTTTTGACAAAAAATATTTTTTAAATTAAATAAGCAATCCCAAACAAGACCGAAGTCACTTCAAAAACTCTTATGACTCAAATGAAATTTTGTAAATTGATGATAGTAAATTAGGTCCCTTAGCATAGTAAATTAATCAATTCAAGTTTCAGTCATTAAATACGACGGATGATATCCTTTGAAGCATATACTGCTTCTTTGGGTCCTTACAATTTTATAATTTTTCTTGTATGTGTTACGACTACCTGTCAATCTTTGCATTTAAGGGCACTTACTAGAGACCCTGAAATCAAACATATACCAAAATGTTAGTAATTGTTCTGTTTTAATTTTCAACGGCTTGGTTTGGTTTTCGATAATAAAAAAGCGTTAGCAACGGTTTCATTCCCGATTTAACTTAAAAAGCATTGAACTCTAATCGTAAGCACCCGTCTGGCCGTCCATCCCCCTATGAATAAGGGGGTGTTTGTTTTTCTCAAAAATCTCTTTCTGGTCTCTTATGTCTGCGCCATGCAGACACGAGCAGAGGTTGGAGCTCTACAACTTGTTTGTTTTTTAGAAGACATTTTATTAAAAAATGTATGTCCGTCCTCTTCTTGGTGCAGACATGGATCAAACCCTTCTCACCTCTTCCACCTCTTCTTCTGTTTTTCCCTTCACAGACACAACACACACTTGTGTGTGTGCTCTCTTCTCAATCAGACTGAAAAGAGGGATGAGCCGGCGGCCTGCAACGTCCGATGAGCACGGCGGCAATGAGGTGGTGTCACGTAAGCTCGTAACAACCGATGAGTCAGCCGCCTGCAACGACAGTCCAACAAAGGATATCGCCGTCTCCAACCCACCCTAGTAACCTCGTAAGCCGTTGCCGATCCACCCTCGTAACCTCCAAAGAAGTCGTCGATCCACATCTCCCCTGCACCGCCGATGTCAATCACCGACTCAATAGACGTCACACGACTAGAAAGACGCCGGTAACTCCTTCACCGCGACGGAGACGAAATCTGAGATTGTGGTGGTGGAGGATCTGATCGGAGGAGCAATTTGGGACGTCACAGATTTCAGAGATTCAAAAATGGTGATAATAAAATGGATTAGAGTTGTAGAGGTTAAAATCAAACAATCTTTTTTTAACAGACAGAAGAGGTTTTGCACCTCTTCAGCTACTGAAGTTTGCAGATATGGTCCGCAGACTGCAAACGTTTACTTCTGAAAAAACAAACATCACCTAAGTGAATAATCCTTCAAATGACGATCTGAACAGTACATCGTGGTTTATCATCAAATTCGGCAGAGCCCATTAGCACCATACCAACTTGTATGATGGGCCATTTAAAACCCAGTATGGAATTGATATTCAGCCCAACCCATGGAACAATAATTTTTTTCACCCAAGAAATACAAACAATCATCATTGTATTCAGTATATTCCTTTTATTAGCAAAACTAAGTTACAGTATAAGGATACTAAGATGTATACAATCTTACATCTACCCCATATGAATAGAGATGTTGTTTCGAATGAGACCCGGCTCATAATGTGTAATCAACCGATAAACATGATGCTTTTAACGTTATTTTCACCATGGAAATACAAATCTTGCAACTAATTCGTATACACTATGACCATCCATGCACAAGCCGTTTAGGTGAAAATTTGTAATCCTTAACAGTCTTTTGATGGAAATTGGAAAATGTATTAAAATATTAATGCATTTAAATACAACTTTACGATTATTTTGTTGGAGTTCAAATCTCATTTCATGTTGATTTTTGCTATAGATGATGACATTATTGATACATGGTAGTTCATTACGTCAGGCAATTTGTTAAATACTTCGTAACATAAAAATAATACATTCAAAAATGCATTTTATTTAGCAATTTTCTTTAAAGCAGTAAACACAATCCCACATTAGCAATTATGGTTTTTTTTAATTGTTTTGTTTTTACCTTTTTTTTTAACGTCAATAATTCAATATTATCCTACTCTTAAATTACACCCAACTTTCCCCTTGTTTGGATTTGAATTCAAGACCTCATTCCTAAGAGGCAATGCCTCTTAAATAACTGAAGCAACTATTTGCATTAAATTTATTTATTTGCATTAAATTTATTAATTTCAGTTACTGTATTTTTGAGTAGATAATTCATACAACGAATGGATATAAACTATAAAGCATATAATCTAATAAGCTATGCCTTGCTATTCAACATAGCATTTTAAGGTGTGTCAAAGTTTTTTAAGTTTCTTTTCTGGTTGTACTACTTTTTTAACAAAACATTCTATTCTTGACATGTCAGTAAAATTACATTGTTTCTTTTGCTTTGTTTATGATTGGCATACGACATCTTTGTGATCTTGGCAGATTATTTGTTTGAGATATATGTTACTATTTTATTCAAATTTGATTAACTTTATTTTATTTCAATGTAGTCATAATGAAATTTAAACAAATTAAAAGCTAGAAAGTGCACACATGCATGTATGAGTTCATTATAATTTAGTATGTTACATAACCTCAATGACTCTTAGCCTCTTAGGGATGAGGCTCTTAAGCAACGAAAGTTTCAAAGAGAAGAGCCTTGATTAGAGTTAAGATTACAAAATTTCACATGTGAAACTCACATGTGATAAATACACAATTTCGGGTTAAAATCAAGTTTCTAATTAACTGCCCAAAAGATTGTTTTTCACAGTTTTGGATTTCTCCAATTTCCCCAATTTTGAAGATTTCTTCCGATTTTGATGATGTTGAATGCGCGTTAGTTCTCTTGAATCATAAATATCCTTCAAACTTTTTTCTTGATTAATTACTAGGTTAGAAACCCATGTACTACATGGGTTTGATAAATAACATGTTAAAAACAACAATTTTATCTTGTGAGTTTATAAAATTATAAATAACATGTTATAAACAACAATTGAATATAAAATAATAACTATTGAATGTCTAAAAATAACATACTACAAAGAAGGATTAAAAATTGTAAAATTATATTTTAAAATATTATATAATTAAAATTTTAGTATGACTTATTAAGTTTTAATTTATTTTTATGATAAAAAGATCTATATATTTATATTTAATTGTATTATTTAATTATTTAAAATGATTTATTATTAATATTTAATATAAAAGATAATTAATATTTAATATGAGAGAGAGACGGGAAAAATATTTTTAGCGTAGTGTGTGTGAACGCCCCATTTGTTGTGCACACATATACTGTATATATGTGTGGGTCCTCAAGGGGCCAAAGTAATATTGCACTAATTTTAACACTATTTTACTTATTTTGTGAAAATAACGTTAAAAATGTTGGGATGATCAACTTTATACAATAACTTTGAGCCGAGCACTCTTTCGGAACAACCTCTCTATCCCAACTGGAATAGGGGTTAGGGTTGTGTCTATCATTCCCAGACCCTACTGAAAAGTAGGAATGTACGGGGTAAATTTGCTTGTTTTTTTGTGTGTGTGAAATTTTCCTTTCACGAAGCTGATATGGCTTGTTACATGCAACTATTTTATGCTGGGGCAAACTTTTATTGCGTTCATCTAATAAAAATTCTTGCTCCTAAAGCCAAATTGCATGATATACCGGTAACCAATTCTTTTATTCTCTTTTAGCTGTAAAGATAAGTACTTAACATTGAAGGCTATGTTAATCTTGATATTTAGGGTTGGTTTGGTTCGAACCGAATAGTTGAAGGGCTGAATTGACATAGACTAAAGTGTTGCAAAGATGGTTTAAGTTCTGTAGATATTGATTTGATAAGTTGGGTATAGATAAATACAGTGTTTATGTTTGTTTTGTGTGTTAGAACAAGTTTCTACGCTCATCATGTGTTAAAGAAAGAGCTTTAATTTTTTAATCTTTTTTGATTTAAAACTTTTCTTCTAAGTTTTAAAAACTGGTTTTTCTATTTCATCTTGAGGAAAATTACACTTTTCTTTGAATTTGTCATAGTCATTTGCCACAAATGTTCTCAACTCGAGAGTCGGTTGAGTAATACACTACTCCTTACCAATAGCTTTAACATTTGACGCTTTTGGTCTTTTAAATACTAGAATCATCCTTCTTTGATGGATATTTAACCACGTTAGGAGCCTTTGTGAACATTTTGGCCTTTTGTAAACACTTCCTTGAATCAATAACTCCCTCACAACAACAAAACCATACTTTGACCCTAGACTTTGTTGTTGTCTGTGATGATGAAGAAGAAGGATTCAAGTAAGGCATTGTTAAGTTGGAATTTTAATAATAAAAAAAATATGTTTTATTATTAATTTTGGACCAAGATAATTATTCGTATATGTTACGAATTGTAACGAACATAACCGGGTCCTAAACGGAGCTAAGATGAATGAGATATCGATACTCGAAATTGTGTTGTGTAAAGTGTTAAATGAAAAATTGCCATGACTTAATATTAATTAAGTCATTAATATGATTATAATGGACATGATGACCAATTCATCTGTCATGAATTGGTTATTAACTAAGTTAATAATTGGTTTGTTAATGGACATGATGACCAATTCATTTGTCATGAATTTGTTAACTAAGCCATGAATAGGCTTGTTAATGGACATGATGGCAACCTTTAATATGACATGACAACATGCATAAATAAAGACATTTGGTTTCTTGTTTTCTGAGAAAAAGTTGAGAAATATCTACACCATTTGAAACACACACAAGCTCTAAAAGTTCTCAGCACAAGCATATACTTTGTTGAGTTTTCAACAACCAACAACGGTCGATTCTTCATGTTAAACACTCTTATTTCAGGTAATGTCTAAGTTTTACGTTAACTCCGGCAGTACATACTGCTACGGCTGTTGTACCCTGGGAGACAGACGAAATTCACATTGGTGGCTCGAAATCTGTTTTAAGAGACATCTGTTGAACAGAAAGCCTCAGCTAATACCTTTTCTTTTTCTGTTATTGTTTTAATCTTTTGATTTTCATTGTAATTCTATTTTCTTTGAAAGAGTTGTTGGAAATTTGAATATTATCAAATTTAATTTGAATTAAAATCAAGACTTTTCAAATTACTTAAGACTTTTCATATTTCATGTGTTGATTATATGTATTAATTCAAGACTTTTGGAATCCTAATCTTGTAGTATAAATACAAGACAATTGGTGTCTTGTTGGTTGGTTGAAAAGAATACTACATAAAATCCCACACAAACTTTGAAGATTTTCCAACTTTCTCAACTCTTCAAGTTCTTGTTCAAGACATATTTTTCAGGTGCTAGGTTAATCCCGGCAGTACACAAACTGTTTCGGTTGTTGTACCCTGGGAGACAGACGCGTTCGTCTTGAGAAGAGGCGTGAAATCTGTTTTAAGGGAAGCGTATTGAATACGTGCCTCAACCATAATCATCAACATGTTTATTCTATGCCAATGAAGAATAGGTGGAAGACATAAGCGTATTGAAGTATTTGTTACCGGCTCGCCAAGATGATTGAAGACTCGCTATTTGGAGTACACATCGAAGACATGGATCAAAACAAGTTTGTTATATAAATTAGTAATTTATATTCTATTATTTTAGTCTTGTAACCGGTATTGTACTAGATTATTTCTTACGAATAACGAGAGTCTCGTTATTATTTATATTTTATTTTTGAGTTATAATAAAAACGTGAACCCATCTCCTACAATCTTAAAACAGACTTTCGTGAAAAACCTTATAAATAAGGATTTTGGGTTCATGAAAGTTAAATATAAACTAAGATTTTTGATAAAATCTTGTAAATATTTTTGAGAAATATTTAGTACAAGTTGGTCGGATTTTGTAATTGGAATACAATATTTAATCCGAATGCCGTGTTACAAGACATGTGATTTGATTCATTGTTTTTGAATTCACGGGTTTCGATTGTGAATTGAACCATGGAACAATTTTTGTTCGTTTCCAAATGATTTTTGAACGTTTTTTTTCTAATAATTGTATTAGATAAATGTGGCTTTGTAAACACATACAAAGTGTTTGTGAACACTTGTTTTTCCTTCTAAAATGCTTGTTAGAAGTTTATTACTTTTTAGCAAATTATTATCGTTTACGAAAA
The DNA here is from genome assembly GCA_009363875.1 of Mikania micrantha. Classification (NCBI taxonomy): domain Eukaryota; kingdom Viridiplantae; phylum Streptophyta; class Magnoliopsida; order Asterales; family Asteraceae; genus Mikania; species Mikania micrantha. The sequence goes on along the minus strand of CM018691.1, from coordinate 23,986,997 downwards.
CATTTACATTTTCTAACAAGCATGTTAGATGTAATTATTGTTTTTGGTAAACATTGGTTTGAACATTTAAAGTTTTCTAACCGACGTGTTAGAAACAAGGTGATTTTGAAACCGTTTATCGGTTATGAACATTTAACTTATATTTCTAATGAGCGCGTTAGAAATTATAATATTGGTTAAAATAATAAAAAATTCTTATGAACGCATTACAAAGCATTTGTTTGGAAAAGTTATCATGCTTTTATATTTTCAAACAAGCATGTTAGAAACGAGAATATTGGTACAAAACTTTGTTTGTTTTATAACGAGCGCGTTATAAAAGATGACTTTGCAAAGTAATATGCTTTATCACGATTTTGGTAATAGTTTATTTTCTAACAAGTGTGTTAGAGTTAGTTTATTTTATATAAACATAATAAGGTTTATAACGATTTTGGTAATCATTTATTTTCTAACAAGAGTGTTAGAATAAGTTTATTTTGTATAAACGTAATGAGCCTTATAACGATTTTGGTAATCGTTTATATTTCTAACAAGTATGTTAGAATTAGTTTATTGTGTATAAACATAATAAGATTTATAACGATTTTGGTAATCGTTTATTTTTTTTTTAACAAAGTGTGCTAAAACCAGCTTATTTTATAACAAAAAGGCTTTATAACGGTTTGAGTAACCGTATATTTCTAACAAGCGTGTTAGAATCGATTTGTTTTATAAACGAAAAGCTTTATAAACGATACATGTAATCGTTTATTTCTAACAAGAGTGTTAGAACCGGTTTGTTATATAATAATAAAAACTTTGAAAATTTTGTTGTTTATTTTCAAACGAGCGTAGTAGAAACTGGTTTGTCATAAAAATGTTAATTTTAACCGGTTAGTTTTCATGATGAGATAAAAATATGTTTAGATAAAAATGTTTAAGTAAACATTTTATTCATATGCGTGCTAGTCACGCATTATGTAATAAGATTGCTTTATGTAAGCAATTTTCAATTCTCTAACGTAAACGTTAGATACGATTTTTATAATCGACTAAATTCTAATATGATTATTAGAAAATTTTTATGTTATAAACAATAAATTGTTTTATGTAAACAATTTAATTATCTTACATGAAAGGTAGATACGATTTGTGTAATCGTTTTATTTTGAACAGATTAATGACTGTTTGATTTAAAGTTTCAAAACGAAACAACTAAAGAATGAAGATGTTTTTGGGGACATTTTTGATTTATCCCAAAGGACACGTGTCATTGCATATCGAGGATGATTCCTAATGACAGGTGTAACCATTCATGCATCTTCTGATCTAGATGACATTGAAATGTCAGATACCGAAAGTGTTCAAGATAGTAACACTATATGACTTGGTGTTTAGAATTCATCTATATGCCTTTTTAAACTGTTACAAACAAACATTTGTTTTGGTGCATTGGTTGTGTTCAATATCTTAAGATAACACATGCGTTTATGCACAATAATCACTATAACATATGAAAAAGATATATGTTATAGTTAACTATATTAATAAATTCTGTGGAATTTATTATAAAGTGATGATGACATATAGATGCTTCTATTGCTGTCATTGTGTTTGAAATTATGTGGATTATGTGTCTACTAACTTAGAAGCGCATCCTAAATACATAGTATGAGATACAACAAATGAAAATTTAAAATTAATTTGTTGTATGTCATAATGAAACATGACTTTCTATTGAAGGAGGACTTCAAAACATGTCAAATGACGATGTCATTTGAGATGATTTTGGTAGACGTTGAAAGTGTTGAAGAAATAACACTTTAAGATTTGATGTTTAGCTATCATTCTTGTACCCGTTTAAAATATGTTGTGTGTTATATTTTATTATAAATGTTCAACTATGGCTTAAGTTTATTTATTTATTTTTAAATAAACAAGTTGATCTAGAAATAATAAAATGATATATGGTAAATAATATTTAAATTTTGAAGAATTTAAATTTTTCTAATCTAATAAAGATACATATTTAAACGGAAAATACAAGTGGTGACTTGCACGAACACAATGAGAGGGTTATGATATTAACTTATATATGTTGTAAGTCTCATATCAAATATCAATATAATATGGTGAGTGTATTAAAACAAAATACACAAGAACGAATGATGTTGTCTAATGTTGAGAGCATCAACATGGAAATTCATAAGTGTGTTTTGATTACTATAACATATGAAAGAAATATATGTTATTATTGTAAATAATCTTAATAAATTTTGCATATTTATTATAGATACTTACAATAGTGATGGTCTTGTAGATTATGTTACAGCCATAAACGTTATTGAAACTATGTGGAGGATTTATCTTTCAATTTAGGAGAGTTTCCTAATACATGGTTTCATTGAAACAACAATATAAAATGTATAAATCACTTTAGTCACATGGGATGTCATATTGTTGAGTATCAATCTTGTTGACTATATCTCAAGAGTCTAGTGATTTTATACAAATAGAATTCGTCATATGTTGATGAATGTGTTCACCAAAGTGAATTGAGTAAAGACATATGTTTAAGTTCTTATGATTAAATGGTGAAGCCTTAGAGATTAAAGGCAAATGAGTTATGATCCTACATAATGGATGAAGTTAAATATGGTTATGAGTTTTCCTTAAACTAAGGATTTAAAAAATCTCATCATTCTTGTCTAAAGTAAGGTATGAATGTTTGTAGAGATAATGTGTTATCTCTAGGAGCTGTGATTAATCAGAATGATGCATCTTCTGTTCACGTGCTAATATTTTAGTCTAAAGCATGCTAGACTAATACATGTTAATTTAGATACTCTGCGGAGATTAAATTAACTTTAAACATTCAATATATGTGATGACATGAGAATGAGTTTCGGTTCATATGAGGAGAACTCATGGAGTAATATGTATGGATGAACTTAGTGACACAATGATGTATATATGTTTAATATTTTATCACATGTGTCAAAGTCATCAAAAGATAAATTGCTAAAACTTCATCAAAGTGCAAGCAATGTGGGGGAATGTGTCATTTACGAAACAACCCTCTAGAGTTTGTAAGAGATAGTATTTGAGAAGTTTCTCAATCTCTTGTGGAAAAGGAGAACTTTTCACAGCACGATTTTAATAATTGGAAAATGGTTATCTAATAAGACTCAAATGTGGGGTTGCTTGCACTTAATACAAGTATGTGATAAATTTTGTAATAAGGATTTTAGTAATCCAAATAAATATTGCAAATTCATAGCCAAGTGGGGGTACACGATGGTTATACGGAGTCAATCAAGTTGATTGAACTCAAATTTCAATTGGTAAAATTCAATTTGTAGTTAGATATTTGGGAAAAGCTTACCAAAGGCATGGTGAAACGTGTTTAGCCTTGAAATGAGTTTCAAATAATTCTAAAGACATGGTTATATAACTTGATCTAAGTTGAGATCACTGGTTATAGTCTTTTAAATTAACAAAAGGGCTAGTATGACTTGTGAGTCAAGAACACGTTAGAACAACTTATCTCAGTTGCGAATTATCTTTATTGACTTGGTGAAGTCAAAGATAATATTTTGGATCCAATAACGTGAGAGATTAAGTTGAGGAATGTGACTAAAGCCCATGTAATGAGATATTTGAAGGACACCTAACCTAGTTGATTGGAGATCCCAAGGTCTAGGTTCAATAGGACAACTAATTCATATATCTAGCGTGGTCACTGTGGGGGCATAGTTGTACAATGGATGTATAAGCTAATATATATACATATGTTGATATATATCCTCCTAAACTATAAAAGGGTGTTTAAATACGTCCTAGTCCATTCCTATAACAATCAGTGACATTGTTGTGTGAGGCTAAGCGTAATATATGGTTAGTGATATGTGTAAATCATGATAACCAAAATGCTTTTAATGATTTGTGGACAAATCACCTATGTTAGAGAGAAGTGGGGTCGCTTAGAATGGAATTGTAGGGCATAATTCCTAGAGCTCTCGCAGAACCAGGATAGTGTTCCATGACCATAATGGACACGACAATGAGGGGTTAACCAGACCAGGAAGGGTATTGTGTTAAGTATAATAACGTCTACGTAAAAAGGGTTTAGTTCAAGGACATCGCGTCTACTAACCGCTAGGAGACTAAGTATACTTCACAAAGGAAAGTTCAAAGGGAACACCTACTTCTCCTGCAATACTCAACCGCCGAAATTATGTCTTAACACTTGAGTGTATGAGTTGATTTTATTCATGTGGGGGATTGTTGGAAATTTGAATATTATCAAATTTAATTTGAATTAAAATCAAGACTTTTCAAATTACTCAAGACTTTTCATATTTCATGTGTTGATTATATGTATTAATTCAAGACTTTTGGAATCCTAATCTTGTAGTATAAATACAAGACAATTGGTGTCTTGTTGGTTGGTTGAAAAGAATACTACATAAAATCCCACACAAACTTTGAAGATTTTCCAACTTTCTCAACTCTTCAAGTTCTTGTTCAAGACATATTTTTCAGGTGCTAGGTTTATCCCGGCAGTACACAAACTGTTTCGGTTGTTGTACCCTGGGAGACAGACGCGTTCGTCTTGAGAAGAGGCGTGAAATCTGTTTTAAGGGAAGCGTATTGAATACGTGCCTCAACCATAATCATCAACATGTTTATTCTATGCCAATGAAGAATAGGTGGAAGACATAAGCGTATTGAAGTATTTGTTACCGGCTCGCCAAGATGCTTGATTGAAGACTCGCTATTTGGAGTACCCATCGAAGACATGGATCAAAACAAGTTTGTTATATAAATTAGTAATTTATATTCTATTATTTTAGTCTTGTAACCGGTATTGTACTAGATTATTTCTTACGAATAACGAGAGTCTCGTTATTATTTATATTTTATTTTTGAGTTATAATAAAAACGTGAACACATCTCCTACAAGAGTTTAAACATTCAGGTTTGTTTGAGATTGTATTGTAATCTGAAATATTAAATTAATAAAAATATTTATCTTAAACTATAAACGGTGATCCTACATGTTATACTTGATGTTGAAGCACTATACTTTGTAACATTTGATTTTGAAATTTCTACTTGTTTTGTTTTGCTCAAAAGTGTTTGTTGATGTTCTTAAATTTCTTTTTCAGACATTTCAATGGTGTTTTACAGTATTTGTCAAAGTTAAATTTCTTTTTAAATATATCTCACAAGCCTTCATCAAAAGAAAAAGGAAAAAAATAAAAGTTAAGCGACAATGAATTTTGTTTTTGGTTAGAACTTGAGTCTTGGTCTTGGCCAACCCTCTAATTCCGGATAGCATCGGGACTTCAAAGTTCACAACAAACGCTCCCAAGTTTCAAAAGGACAATATGCAATTTCATGAAGATACAATAGAGAAAACTAAAATCAATAATTAGAAAATAGTAAATTACAGTTTTGGTCCATGTGGTTTGAGTGTTTTAACTATTTTGGCCCAAAATAGAATCTTTTATCAATTCAGCCCCTGTGGTTTAGACAAATTAACGTTTTTGGCCCCAACCACACTTACATTTTGGGACAAAACCGTTATAATAATTAAGTTTAAGGGGCCAAAACCGTTAGTTATCTAAACCATAGGGGCTGAATTGATAAAAGATTATATTTTGGGTCAAAATAGTTAAAATACATAAACCACAGAGGCCAAAAGCGTAATTTACTTATTAGAAAACTACTCAAACTTCAAAAAGATGAAATACTCTGCAATACCATACTAAATTCTCACTCGCATGAAATTCATGTTTCCTACAACATGACAATATAGAAAGGTCTATGTGGTGCTATTCAACATAGTATTTTATTGACTTAATTTTGGTTCCTGATATTATCTAAATGTGTTTTGTGTTATTGTTTATGCTCGTTATTTTTTTAGCTTTACATTAGTGTATTAGCATTTTTAAAAATGTTGTTCAATGATATACCTACATTACATGTTGCTAGTTTTATTTGGTGGTTCAAAAGAAAAGTTACTAATAAGTAAGTAGGTTAAAAAAATGTTATTTATTTATCGGGCCAATTTCATATTTCCTCTTGCTGAAAATCTTTACTACATATTTACCTAATCATAAAACTAAATTACATATTTCCTGTTTCTAAACCAAATATATTACATATTTATTCATTTTATTAAAAAATATTTATGTATTTCTTATTTTATACGTAACACCCCGACCAATGACGGAATAATCGGGGTATTGACGAATTTTGAAGCCAAAAGAATTAGGGCTCTTTTTGGTTAAGGTGAATTGGGGGCAAAAACAAGGGTTAGTTTAAATAAATTTCTGATGGAATCCTTAAGCGAGCACAACACTAGACTAGCCGGTTAAGCCTCGGTTGTTCCCAACTAATGGTAACGGGTTCAAAAACCGGCCGGGTGGGTTTTGGGTCAAATTTTACCAATTTTTTTTTTAATATCTTGTTAATTAATAACTATTTTTAAATTCTGATTACACCAAAATTTTTATAAACTTAAAACCTATTATTTTGACACAAAAAAAGTAATAATATCGAGTTTTAATTATTTATTTATTTATTCACTTATTTATTTATTTATTTTTATATACAAAAGGTATTTTGTTAAAACTATATTTTGGAATTTATTATAAAGATTTTAACTAGAGTTTTATGAAAAACATATAATTTTTTTTAAAAATTTGTACATTTAAATTATGAATAGCTATTATGAAGTAAGTTTAATATAATTTTTAACCTTTAAAATAATACTTTAGTTAGTAAAGTTATATATTAACTTTAATTTTTGTAAGTTTTACGAAATTACAATAATTATTCAAAGAAAATATTTTTATCAACACTGTTTTAAATAAATAATAATGTATAACAGACTAATATATTATTAATTTATCTTAAATTGTTTATAAGTCAAATTATTTGGTTTAACGTACGAATTATAAACGATCTTTTTAAATTATTTAGAATATATATTATTATTAGTCAAAATTTATTTAAGTTAGATCATAAAATATAAAAGAATTATATGAGCATATACTTATATAATTCTTTTGAACAAAAGTCATTTGTAAACATTCGCACATAATATTTCAATATTATAGTTGTAGATACATTAGTTTACATATGATTGAACAAATTTAGGTTGATTGATTTTGTTGGATATTGCTTGACTACACATTTGACATTATTTAGCCCATCAAACAAGGTGAGTCTTCATAACATCTCTTACGTTTTGATTATTTTGGGGTGAAACATGTTATCAAAATTCCTAAACTATTTACGTGCAACAAGTTTATAACATTATACATATTGAACTTTAGTTAACATTTAACATTGAGCACCCTTAGTGACTATAATAGATATATTGACCGACCATTCCACTGTGTTTGATTTACCCTTTGGGGGAAGCCCGCAGTGATAGTTACTAATTCAAGCATTGCGATGCTTACCATGGTCAAACATTATCTTGTTAACATTAGTTGATCTGCTTTATTTACTAATTCAATATTGTATGTTCTTTATGCTTGGTTACACATATTAGTTATGACATTTTATACACATTTTATTCAACTATTTTGGTGTATGTGCTTAAAACCTGTGAAGCTCACCAACTGTATAGTTGACTTTTTATTTAAACATGTTTCAGATGGAAATGCTACATAAGGATTGCTCTAAATTGGAATTAGTTTATTTTTATTTATTATTTAATTATGTTTAGTTTTGAATTTAAAATTTCGTATTTCTTTTATTAATGTAATGGATTATAGATGATTGAGGTTAAATTGAATAATAAGTTTGAATTTCTTTTAATCCGACTGGTTTGATTATTTACATTATGAACCTTATGCTTTTGAACAATATACACTTCGTGAATACCCCGATGATTCCGCCATTGGTCGGGGTGCTACATTACAGTTAATGAACTACCTAAAAACAATTTACATATTTTTCCTTACTAAGAAACAATTTTATAACATGAAGATATTTGTAATTTTAATTTAACATTGAAAAAATCTGTAATTTAGATGTTTAATAACAATATATAAGATACTATTCCTTATTTATTTATTTATTATTTTTTTAAAGGCTTTGAGCCTTTTTAAATGTTGGGCTCGTTGTAACTTCTCAATTTATTTATTATAAAACCGAAACCCTAACTTCGCTTAAAGCCTCTGCGTTCTTTCTCACCCAGTAGTCACAGCGCCGCTGCCGTTTGCTGGTAAACCCTAATTTTCACATAGCTGATGCTGTCGTAAACAATGTTGGATATGAATACACTAAGTTATTGAATGTTCTGTGATCGTTTTATCAATTGTTCACTCGTTAAATTGATTCTGTTGTATTTACTTTGATGCCTTCAAGATGTTTGTTGTTGTTGGATTCTATAGCTATAGCTTAGTATGTGAACCGGTGAATTCGATGTTGAATTCATCTACCGGATGTTATGGTTGAGCTAATTTTGCAGGTGTGAGCTAATTTTGAGAGTATAGATCTAGAATTGATGAACAGATGCGTCATTGATGTGCCATTTTCTAAAGTATTCATGTTTGAATCAATTGGTGTGTAGTAATATCGAGTTTATAGGAGAATCTGTGTTTGTTGATCTTCATTTGTTTCGGAATGTTTGTATTGATGTAACAACTAACAACATATACTGAAAACATTGATTTGGGGTGTATTAAGGTCATAATATGATTAATTGTTGGGGTTTATTTTTGCAGCATTTTGATTCGCAAGGATGGTGAGGATTAGCGTTTTGAATGACGCGCTTAAGAGCATGTACAATGCTGAGAAGAGGGGGAAGAGACAGGTCATGATTAGGCCGTCTTCAAAAGTGATCATCAAATTTCTTATGGTCATGCAAAAGCATGGTTTGTTCTCTCTTTTTTTTTTCTTCTTTTGAATAACTGTATCAAAGTGCTTATGACTTGATAAAATGCGAAATAATTTGACTTAGGGTAGTTGACACAATTTTATACTAACTATGCAGGTTATATTGGTGAGTTTGAATTTGTTGATGACCATAGATCAGGAAAGATTGTTGTTGAATTGAATGGACGTTTGAACAAATGTGGAGTCATTAGTCCCCGGTTTGATGTTGGAGTCAAGGAAATTGAGCCATGGACTGCTAGACTTCTTCCTTCAAGACAGGTTAGACTTGCAGACATCCAACTTTAGAGGTAGCATAAATACATTGGTGGGTTAGGTTGACTCAAGACATTTATTATCTAAACGCTTAAAATTTCTTATAAACATATTGTGTACTTTATGTTTTTTATTTTTATTTTTATTTTTTGAAGAAAATGTTTTAGCAGTTGTTATGCATCAATATGTCATTTTGGGTAATTTTCAAGTTTTTTAACACATTTAATTTGTTCTTTGACCCATTATGTTTATCATATGAAAAACTTCAAAATTTCTTGAATGAAATATCCAAAACATTTATTTAATGTATTAAAATGTCATTTTTTGTAACTTTTAAACCATTTGATATGTTTATTGACCCAGTGCACTTATTATTCAAAATCTTTAAAAGTCAATTCCCAATTTGTCCACTTTGACCCAACAAAGGACCAAAATGTCCAAATGGTCATCACCGTTGTGGGCGCTGACGCCTACAATTACACGGGCGCCGCCCATGATTTATGTCAATAGAAACCTCCCACGTGGCCATGGTTGAATCAGATTACGGGGCGCCCATGGTTGAATTAGATTACGGGCGGGACGCCCATGTTGAAATTTTTTTATTCTCGGTATTTTTATGGTTGTGGGCGGGACGCCCATGGTTGGATCCGATTATGGGCGGGGCGCCTATGTTGAAATATATTATTACGGGCGGTACGCCCATGGTTGTGTCCGATTACGGGCGGGGCGCCCATGGTTGACTCCAATAGAAACCATTTAGACATTTTGGTCCTTTTTTTAGTCAAATTGGACAAATAGGGAATTTACTCAATCTTTAATTGTCCTTGAACAGATTGTGTGTCAGATATGATATTTTGAATAAGTTATTTAAAGCTTTAAATGAATTAAAATGTTATTGAATAAAACTTATAGAAGTTTTATAAATAAAACTGTCATTTTGGGTAACTTTCAACACCTATAATTATATTCTTGACCCAAGACACACTAAAATTTCTATAAACATAGCGCATGTCAAATGTAATAATACTATATTTGAGTAAAAGTTTTAGAAGTTTTTTATGATTTAAAATGCTATTTTTTGGTGACTTTCAATACATTTGATTTGCTTCTTGATCCAGGACACTTATCATCCAAAAACTTTTAATTTTCTATAAGCATATTGTGTGTCAAATGTAATAATTTCTTGAATAAAATTATTTAAAAGCTTTTATGCACCATAATATTATTTTTGGGGTGATTTTAATTTTAATCCGTTTCCTTACTGAACATGGGAAATTGGTTAAACTTGGTTCATGAAACATCTAAAAACAACTGAATAAAATTTGCAGTTTGGATACATTGTCTTGACAACATCAGCTGGGATCATGGACCATGAAGAAGCTAGGAGGAAGAATGTTGGTGGTAAAGTTCTTGGATTTTTCTACTAAAACTTTAGATTTTGATGATTTAATAATATGCATATTTGGCAGACTTAAAGGATTTGATATCTATGCTCTTTTGAGGTTTGATTTTTGTTTTCTTAAGGCTGAGATCGTGATTTTGGTTTGATTCATCTTTGAAGCTGTCATGTTGTCATTTTTCATATATTAAATTTTATATATTTGGATCAAATATTTGTCACCTTAAATGTTCCAACACATTTTTAGTTTGACATCTTTATTGACCATGAAAAGACTTGACCACTGATTCAACACCACCTCACTGTACAGAGCTAAGTTATGGCTACATGCTTACAAACATATGATAGTAGAGGTGGCAATTTTTACTTAAATCAAAAGAAATGGGTTGGTTTGGGTAAACAATTGTAGTATAATAGGTTGAAATGAGTAACATCATAATATTGAATGGGTTAAGATGGGTAGCAATTAAACACAATGCGGGTCGAGATGGGTAATCAAAAACTATATAATTACAATGGATTCAAACATTTAATAAAGATCATAAATATATTTGATAAGAAAATTACTAAAAATTATCCAAATGGACTATTTGTTTACTTATAACACATCTTAAGATAAACTAAGTTGATGTTTTTTAAGAACAATCCATTTAGACTCGAATGGATTTTGCTTAAAACCCGTTCTGACCAGCACCCATCCGGACCCAAATTCGTAACGATAGAATCTATAAAATTGAAAAAAATACTCTTAATTTTAAAACTTGTTTCATGTCTTTAAAATGGTACACATGTTCTTAAATCTATTACAAATCAAACTCTTTATGTATTGTCTAACCATGTGTCATGTGTGGCTACGGGTCAAGATAGGGGAGCTGAGCGGGTTATGCAGCATGACACTCCTCTTTCTTCTCAAATTAAAAACACCTCCTAGCAATGTCACAAATGATATGTGTAGAGGGCTTTAATGGCATCTCACTTGTCGAATTGAGCAACGATTTGTTTAGTGCATGATTGTTTCATTCTAATTCGTTTGGTCCACATTGATTGTAAACGTTAAACGAAATTCAAATACAACAAAAATATCTAGTTAAAATCTCACATTGGGAGAAAGAGATGAATGCAAATTTTACCTCTATCCAAAAAAGATAGAGATGTTTCGTAAAAGTCTCCCGGCTCAAAGTTTCAGGAAAAAAATCCAAATAAATAAAAGTTAGAGCTTGCATAACTCAATAACAAGAAAAATCAAGAATTCGTTGTTTTCTATCTTCAAATCTATGTGTAAGATGAAAAAACCCTTGAATAAGCAACAAAAAACATGTGACAATGGATTCGAGGTGGCCAACGTAACCGGAACCGACTACCAGAACCGGAATCGGTCGTACCCGAACCAGTGGGTACGGGCGATTCCGGGTTTTCAGAGAAATTGGAACCGGAATCGGAACCGGCAAAAAAACGGTTGGAGCCAGAATTGGAACCGGTTCTTGACTTTATTGACCAGAACTGGAACCGGTTACCGGAACCGTTTGGAACGGGAACCGGTTCCAAAAAAAACCCGGTTTGACCTCCTCTATAATGGATTATATTTAATGATGTTAAGTATGTTTGATGAGGTTAAGTGAAAGGTTTTTGTAACAACTTAAAGTGACATTGATTCAAGTTTAAGACATGATTCAAGTTTAACACTTCTTTATAACGTAATAAAATATAACTAGTGTCTTACACACCAATTTCTTAAAATTTTATTAAACACTACAACTAATTTCACTTGAAACACCTCGAACAAGTTTTAGAAGACATTTTTAACTTTTATAGGCTTTTTAGAATATAAAATTTGGTTTTGTTATTATTTTTTTGATAGTTGACTCAAAACCCTATTTATAATTTATATGTTGGATCGATTCCTTTGGTTTAAATGTAAACATGAATATGAAAACAGTAATGAAATAGAGATTAGATGAAACCTGTGAATCCAGTGAATGCGTTGTTGATTCCTGACATGTTCCTTGAGATGACGATCCGATCGGTTCCCGTTTAGGGTGTACGGTGAGGATGGAATAAGGTGAGAGGCTCTCGGTTAGGGTTCACGAATTCTCATGAGAATGAGGAGAATTCTTTTGTGATGTTGTTAATGGTGAGTAACCTTGATTATGAGCCATAAACAAACAAACAAACATACCCAGTGAAATCCCACTTTTAAGTAGGGTCTGGGGAGGGTGAGATGAACACAAACCTTACCCCTACCCAAAACGGGCAGAGAGGCTGCTTCAGAAGAGACCCCCGGCTCAAATTTTTTTTTTTTTTTTTTTAATTTTATTTATTTATTTATTTATTATTTTATTTTTTATTTTTTTTTTTTTATTTTTTATTTTATTATTTTTTTTTTTCAGCAAACATAAAAGAAGAATACAACACAAACTGGGTACAGATAAACAAAGCAGAGCAAGTATAGGAATAAGGCAATAAACTAACAATGCAGACTAACCTAGAGCAGTGACCACGCATAGTAGACTATACCAAACAATCAAGAGACACAACTATCTCAGGCATACACCACATAACAAGCATAAAGTACATATAGCAAACATACCACAAACTAGAGTTTCTAACATGTATCCTAACTTACTAGTAGTCTCTAACCTTTATTCTACGTCTCCAAGAAATCCTATCACTGATCATGTCCTCCGAGAGGTGCAACGCTAACAGATCCTGGCGAATCTGCTCATCCCATGTCAACCGCGGTCTTCCCCTACTCCTCCTCCCGTCGACGCTTAAGTTCTCTACGCTTCGAACCGGAGCAAACCCGTCTCTTCGCCTCACATGACCGAACCATCTCAATCTTCCTTCCCTTACTTTATCTGAGATGCACGCTACCCCCAGTCTTCGATTATGAGCCATAAGTCTCCATTATATATACACCCAAGGGGAAACCCTGATTAGGATAGTAAGGGTAATTACGTCCATCATATAATTAACTATCTTAATGGGTATTTAATTAATTGATCAATTAGATAAATAATCATGAGGGCCATATATTAAATATAATTTATTCTAACATTTTCCCACTTGGCCAAGCGATTATTTATCATGAGCATTAAATAAGTCTGCAGATTGATAATACTCATTTTAGTTCTAAATTGTAATCATAGCAGAGAAATACAGTCATTGAATCAGTTATTTAATTCAAGACCCCCATTAATCATACTACAATACAAATTTAAAACTTAAGTTAGGATCAATTAATGAGTAAGCCCTTTAACGAATGATTTGTGTTATTAGTGTCTATATGTCATTAGGTATGCATAAACATATATTTAGAGACAAACAAATCAAATAAGTGAGGAAATTTCATTAATCATAAGTAAGTACATTATGGCATAAGGTCTTTACATAAGCCCATCTTCGAAACATGTTCTTCGAATATCTTAGGAGGGAGACCTTTAGTCATCGGATCCGCAAGCATAACTTTAGTACTTATATACTCAATACAAAGGTTATTTTCCTCAACTCGCTTGCGAACGAACAAGTACTTTGCATCAAGATATAAACCAGCACCGGTCGAACTGTTACTATTCGAGAAGTTAACGGCTGCTGAGTTATCACAGTAAAGCTTCAATGGTCTAGAGATAGAGTTAACGACTTTGAGTCCAGCGATAAGGTTTCTCAACAACATTCCATGACAGGTTGCATTGTACACTACAACATATTCAGCCATCATAGTTGAGGTTGTTATCAGCTGCTGCTTATGACTCTTCCATGAAATCGGTCCGCCTACTAACATAAAGATGTATCCCGAAGTGGATTTCTTGTCATCTTTGCATTTAGCAAAGTCAGAATCAGAGTAACCAACCACTTCCAAATTATCACTTCTTCTATAAGTCAGTTTGAAGTCTTTTGTCCCTTGGAGATATCGTAGCACTTTCTTAGCTGCTTTCCAGTGATCAAGGCCAGGATTAGTCTGATAACGGCCAAGCATTCCAGCAATGTAAGCGATATCAGGACGAGTACAGACTTGAGCATACATAAGGCTCCCGACTACTGATGCATAAGGTATCATTCTCATTTGCGCCTTTTCAGCCTCAGTCTTCGGACACTGAAATGAACCGAAAACATCTCCTTTAACTACAGGAGCTACAGAGGGAGAGCAATGTTGCATGTTGTAGCGTGTGAGGACCCGATCAATGTAAGCCTTCTGAGATAAACCCAAAAGTCCATTGACTCTATCTCGGTGTATTTCGATGCCAATAACGTAAGAGGCCTCTCCGAGATCCTTCATGTCGAAATTATGCGAAAGTAAGCGCATCGACTCATGCAACATATCTAAGCTATTACTTGCCAGAAGAATGTCATCGACATAAAGGACAAGTATAATAAAGTTGTTCCCACTCATCTTGAGGTAGATGCATTGATCCACTTGATTCTTCAGGAAACCGTGTTTCTTCATCACTTCATCAAACTTAAGATACCATTGACGTGAGGCTTGCTTCAACCCGTAGATGGATTTCTTTAGCTTGCAGACTAAATGCTCTTGACCTTCAGGCATGAAGCCCTCAGGCTGTTTCATGAACACGTCTTCATACAAGTCGCAGTTTAGGAAAGCAGTTTTGACGTCCATCTGATGCAACTCTAAATCAAAATGAGCTACGAGGGCCATCACGATCCTTAAGGAATCTTTACGAGAGACAGGAGAGAAGGTCTCTTGATAGTCAATTCCCTCTTTCTGAGTGAAACCTTTTGCAACCAATCTTGCTTTGAAGCGTTCAATGTTCCCATTCGGATCCAGTTTTGTTTTGAACACCCATTTACATCCTACGGGTTTTACTCCGTTGGGTAGTTCTACCAAAATCCCAAACATCGTTTTTCTTCATGGAATCAAGCTCATCAGTCATAGCTATCTTCCATTCAGAAGACTGATCACTAGTAATGGCTTCATGATAAGAGGTAGGATCAGTAAACTTTCCGGCATCCATTTCAGCTACAGTCAGGTAGGTTACATAATCATTAAAGTTAGTAGGCACTTTAGGCCTAGATGACCTCCTGAGCTGATTAGCGGGTTCAGCATGGCTGGTATTGTGTTGATGTTGATCAGATGAGGTGCCTTCATTCTCGGTAACATTTGGAGCAGTAGTGAGTCCTGATTGTGTTGGAGTAGGTGTAGTGAAGTTCGGAGTAGCATGGTGTACAAGAGGAGTAATCAGAGGTAAGTTAGTCGACGAGTGTCTCCCCCCTGCGTCTTGTACTTCTTGCAAATCAAAGTCAGGATTTTCGCTGCTCCCACTGACCTTTGAATCCTCAAGGAAATGAGCATGCTTTGTTTCTACAATTCGAGTGACATGGGTAGGACAATAGAATCTATAACCCTTTGAGTGATCGGGATACCCGATGAAGTAACATGTAACAGTTTTCATGTCAAGCTTCTTTAAGAAGGGATTATAGAGTTTAGCTTCGGCAAGACAGCCCCATACTTTCATATATCTAAGACTCGGTTTCCTTCCTGTCCAAAGTTCATAAGGAGTTTTAGGAACAGATTTGGAAGGAACTCTATTGAGTATATGAACTGCTGTCTTTAAGGCCTCGGTCCAGAGGAATGAGGGTAAATATGCGCACCATGTTCATTGGGGTTCTATTTCTCCTTTCAGCAACACCATTTTGTTGAGGAGTACCGGGCATGGTGTACTGGTTCACGATCCCCTGGCCTTTACAAAACTCATAAAATGGACCAGGAGCCTGACCCACATCAGTATGTCTACCATAATATTCACCTCCTCTATCTGATCTCACAACTTTTATTTTAAGATCTAGTTGATTTTCAACTTCAGTTTTATAATCTTTAAAAGTTGTAAGTGATTCAGATTTGTCCTTGATTAGATACAAGTACATGTAACGAGAATAATCATCAATGAAAGTGATAAATGGAGTATGTCCAGTTATTCCAGCAATGGTGTAAGGGCCACTAATATCGGTGTGAATAATTTCTAATAAATTAGAACTCTTAGTGGCACCTTTCTTAGTTGATGTTGTCATTTTGCCTTTAAGGCATTTGACACATGTTCCAAAATCAGTGAAATCAAGAGAAGGTAAAACTTCATCCTTCACGAGTCGAGATAAGCGATCCTGTGAGATGTGGCCTAAACGTTGATGCCACAACATGGATGAAGTTTCTAAGTCTCTTTTTCTTTTAGTCTTTGTTGAGTTCTCATTAATGTTATATGATAACAAAGACTTAGAGAAATCATCATCTAGTTCTAACTTATAGAGACCACCATCCAAAAGACCAGTACCAAATACTTGAGAATTAGAACTAATAGTAAGTCTGCCATTACCATGAGAAACATAAAAACCATCCATGTCTAACTTTGGTCCTGATACAAGATTCCTAGAAATTTCAGGAATATATAAGGTATCATAAAGTTTAATACATAGACCGATTTTCATTATTAATTCTAAGATTCCCACAGCAGCAACAGATAGTTCCTTTCCATCCCCAAGCTTAAGGGTTCTTCGGTTTCTTTCCAGCCTCCGGATTGTAAGGAATCCCTGAGTAGAATTGGTCACATGAACCATAGAACCAGAGTCAAACCACCATGTATTAGTTGGAACATTTAAATTAAAGGACTCAATTATCATATTAAGATGATTACCTCTCTTAGACAACCATTCCTTGAAGTCAGGGCAATCTTTCTGCTTATGTCCTACCTTTTGGCAAAATTTGCAGTAAGGCTTGCCATTGGAATTGTTAGAGCTGGAAGATGCACCTGCATTGGACTTAGGGACTTTAGAAGCATCCTTATGAGTATTGTTCTTCCTTTTCTTCGAACCAGCAGCCATCAGGTAAGCAACATCAAGTTTCTCGAGCTTCTGACGCTCTTCCTCTTGTACGCACATGGCAATCAACTCATTCATCAACCACTTCTCTTTCTGAGTGTTGTAGTTGATCTTGAAAGCCTCATAAGATGCAGGAAGAGAAGTCACAATGAAGTGAACCAAGAAACCATCACTGATCTCCATGTCTAATCCCTTAAGTTTACGGGCCATGTCGTTCATCATCATGATGTGCTCACGAATGCCACTGACTCCATCATACTTTGTAGACACCAATTTCATGATCAGGGTGCTAGCATGTGCCTTGGAGGTTCCTTTGAATTGCTCCTTTGAATTGCTCCTCCACAGCAGTAAGGTAAGCCTTGGCGTTAGCCAAATCAGGAATTGCTCCTCTGATGATTGGGCTAATAGAGTTCTTGATAAACATGAGCGCCATCCTATTAGCCTTCTCCCATTTCTCATAAAGCAGCTTAGCTTCAGCAGTGTTTTTGTCAGTAAGGGCAGGAGGTGCAGGTTCTCTCAGGGCGTAGTCAAACTCAGTAATCCCAAGGGTCACCATGAGGGAATCTTTCCAGGCAGAGTAGTTCGCACCAGTAAGGGTCTCAATTCCCATATTGGAAGCTGTGGATTTTATTATATGAGAAAGAGTAATATACTGAGGCTATAGAAGAACTTAGAGTGATCTATGGGGTAACTTAGATCTAAGGCAGGCATATATAAGGACCATTATAGTAATGAAGCTGTGATAAAGAGTCTACTATAACATCAAATTAATAAACTATATTATGTTCTACTTAAACAAATGGGTTTCACTTTGGTTAATAACCATTCATTTAAGCATTAGGAACAATTTAGTTAGAAAATAAAATGTGCATTAGGAATGTAACACATCACCTTTGGGCAGAAGTGAAACATTTTGTAAGCATTATGCACATGTTAAGTTTGCAAACATATATGCAACACATCACCTTTGGGCAGAAGTGAAACATACATGCTTTAAGGCAAAATGATGTCATGTGAATATCTAATGTTTAATGATATACACAAGTAAGCGACAATGCTTAATAAGACTCAAATAACAAGATGTAACACATCACCTTTGGGCAGAAGTGAACATTTGTTATTGAGTTTAAGCAAATTTTGTGTTTTAAGGTTTTGTAAAAACATAATGGTTTAAGGTTTTAACAAAACTATTTATTTATTTTATACTTGGTTAAGTGTTCGTACACGAAATTTACTGTTTACGAAGTTAGTAATGTTTTCGAAAATAGTTACGTATTCGAAAATAGTTATGTTCTCGAAAATGATTATGTATTCGAAAATAGTTATGTGTTTCGAATACTCTTAGATTTTCGAGTACATTAAGATTTTCGAGTACAATTTGATTTTTCGAGTACACTATGATTTTGTGAACTTATAAAAAATTTCGAGTACACTAAAATTTCGTGAACTCCAAAATTTCGAGTACACTAAGTTTAAAGTAATTTCGAGTAAGTTAAAATTTCGAGTACAATCAAATTCGAGTACTCTTAAAAACGTGTACATTAATTTCGAATAGGTTTAAGTCCGAAAATTTTTAGGTTTACGAAAAATGCACCAGATTCACGTTTTTACGAAAAACGAACCAGTTTTAAGGTTTTTCGAAAAACGACCCATTGTTCATACTCGTTTTTGTAAAACGTTTTTGGATTTTGAATCAATTTCGTGATTAGAAATCAATTAAACAACATATTTCTCTGATGCCACATGTTGGATCGATTCCTTTGGTTTAGATGTAAACATGAATATGAAAACAGTAATGAAATAGAGATTGGATGAAACCTGTGAATCCAGTGAATGCGTTGTTGATTCCTGACATGTTCCTTGAGATGACAATCCGATCGGTTCCCGTTTAGGGTGTACGGTGAGGATGAAATAAGGTGAGAGGCTCTCGGTTAGGGTTCACGAATTCTCATGAGAATGAGGAGAATTCTTTTGTGATGTTGTTAATGGTGAGTAACCTTGATTATGAGCCATAAGTCTCCATTATATATACACTTAAGGAGAAACCCTAATTAGGATAGTAAGGGTAATTACGTCCATCATATAATTACCTATCTTAATGGGTATTTAATTAATTGATCAATTAGATAAATAATCATGAGGGCCATATATTAAATATAATTTATTCTAACATTATACGTATGACATGAACTAAGAAATGAGATTTGAAGCCTTCCTTCCCAGAATATTCATTGTCTGTAATGCTTTCGATTCCATAATCTTCTTTTATGGTCAAAAATTGAATTCTTGAAAATCGTTGTGATGTCACTAAGCAAGAACAACTAAGAGTATTCTCCGAATTCGTTTACATATTGAATAAATCAGTCACATTGATTTTTTTTGGAAAATACAAATGAAAAATTTTTAAAAAACTAATCATATAACTATTAATATCTATTTATATTGTATTATAAAAAAAACTAGGAACTTACCCGCGTGTTGCGGCGGGTTGTTACAATTTAAACTAACGCATTGTAATTTGAACGTGGATAGAAAACACGATTATGTGTAAAGATTTTAAAAAAGTAATTTAATTAGATATTGCACGATGTACCTTGTTTTACAAAGTTTATGACTTAAGTTGCCTCGATGACATTAGATTAGTTAAGTATATAAAAGAAACACATGAATTTATGACGACTTGGTTATAGATGCTGGAACATATATAAAAACAATTACATATGGTACACATGTTTTTAGTCCGTGTAGGTCTCAATTTTCATCATAACAACACATTGTTGTTAGCCGATATAAAGCATGGTTATTTTTTAAATTAACGAACAAACGTATAGAGGAAAAATAAATTATATATATACTACAGTGGATTAATTCTAAACTTTATAAACTCAAAATGTTCAATATAAGTGCGGGTAGCAAATTAAATTCAAAGAAAAAGAAAAAAAATAATGTATTGAAGAAAAAATCAGATATGAGTATGTTGCAAAAATATATTTTAAACTTTAGAAACTCTGATCGGTGAAATTGATATTTTTTATCACAATATCATATCGAGAATAAAGATGAAAAAAGAGAAAATATAAGAAAGAGAAAATAACCAAAAAAATAAAAGGAAAAAAAATCGACAACGCTTCAAAGTTCTAACAAAAAATGACTAATCAACTCCATTAAATTATTTATGAAAACATAGATATGTTGTTGTCTAAAAAGTCACTTGGTGACTCAAAAATTGTGCCACGACCTTCCATATTGAGTGTATACGAACAAAGTTGCACGCACGTTGAGGTGGGTCGATACGATTAAAACTCTAGTGTAACAATATGATAGAACGATTAAAAAAACATATGAAGTCGCGACGGAGCAGTTATATAAATTAAAACATAAATAGAAAACCCTATTATGATCCATAAGTTACAGTATAGGTAACAATTATATAATGATACAAATGTTTTTCACATATGGTCGGTCTCATTTGTAATCGATGCTTTTCAGTTGTTCTCGGTTTTGTTTTTCATGATACCAACAAATTATCACTCTCATATAACTCACAATTATTATTTTTTCAAATTACATAAACTATAAGGGATAAACTTTAAATAGATTACAGTGATATTTTATAAAGTTAAGGGGTGAATATAAAAAAAGATTTTAAACTCTCAAAAAAATACGTTTGGGACAAGTATTGAACCTACGTCTAATCTATCTAAGTGCAAGAAGCTTCAGGTGGACCAAGCTCAAAACATTTGTATGACTTTGTTTCCTTTTTTTACTTATCTCAAAGAAAAAACAATGAAAATAAATAAGATAATGCGCCGACATTTGAAAATGAGTTATATAGAATAGAATAAGACACAAATAATTTAGTTTTAAAATAATAAAATCTCTTTACAACTTGGACACATTTAATAACTATACGAATAACTATAAAGATAATGCATTACCAAACTTTATCTAAAATAAAAAAATAACTATATATTTGTATTAACATATACTATTGGTTCATTTGTGAGTATAAAATATTTCTTTCTTACGTAACGAGTGGGATCTGGTGTGCCACTTAGAGCTCGTTTTTCACTAAGGTCACCTCTCTCTCTCATAACACATATATCTATTTAGCAAGCTTTTTTACTATTTAAAGTAAGTTTTTAAATGAATTAATATTTTTCCACCTTTATTTTCATATTTCATTTGTGTTATTTATGTTTGATTTTTAGTGTTTTAAAGACTATCATTTTTTCTATTAGATTTTTTTTAAGTTTATATGTTATAATGCATACATTACATGTTAATATATTAATGATACTTCTAACTTAACCCTAAACATACCACTGATAGTAGGACCGACCCTGATAATTAAGTGTCTGATTAAGACGAGAAGGAAAAAAATGCCTCTTGGATTAAACAAATTATCAATTATATAAATTCTTTGTTTCTAAACAACCATTAACGATATAACAATAAACATAGCAAAATCTATGGGCCTCGGAAAAAAATGCTTCTAGGTTCAAACGATTAACGAATTATCAACTTATTGGCATACGTTTGATTTCAGGAATGTTATAACTCAACCAATGGGCTCAATTTTTTTAGCTGAGATATTATAACTATTTAAAATTAATGGGTATATTATTTTTAGCTGAGATACAAAAAAAAGTATTAAAATTTTTGGGACCATCAAAAAGCTAGGACCGAGGCGGTGGTCGATTTGTCCTTACTTTGGGCTGGCTCTGACTAATATGTGTCTGTTTGATGGGTATTAATTGGATCTTCAACATCTTTTATATTAGACTTGGTTATTTACACCCTAACATTTTTATTTTAACACCCCATTGAGTCATTGACCTTATACAAATATACGAGGTGTATAACCCTTCTGACACCAATTGATTCGACAATGATTGATCTTATATAGGACATATACAAGGCGTATAGACCAATATAAGATGTATATGAAGTTCAATAATTGACGCTAACAAATTTTGACTAACAAATTGCCTGCTTATACACTCTTGTAGTCATATAGGAGACGTATAAAAGGTGTGGAAGACATTTGATAAGTGTGAGAATAACATCTCTTTTTATTAAATGATTACGATGTTAAACAATTTGCTTTTAAACTTCATTAAAAAATGAGTTAATTTTTACGTCGTGAGATGCTTGTGTGACTGTAGTTACAGAACAAACAATAACAATTCCCAAACCAATTGTGTAAGGGGGCTGTTAGGGAGACACCCGACTGGATCATCGGACACCCTCAATACGGCCCGTAAAGGGCTTTACGGGTCGTATTGAAAAGAATATTTCTGACAAAAGCAGACACGTCAAATCATAGGGCTGACGTAGACTGACACGCAGTACATACGGCCCGTAAAGCCCTTTACGGGCCGTATTGAACGCCAATAATTTGACCAGCGCAAATTATTTGAGTTGACGTAATAGACATGCGTAAAATAAACGTTTGATATATATCTTCAACGCATACATTGTTATTCAACACTTGAATCAAAAAAAAAAAACGCAGACACCAACGATTTGATTTTCCAAACAAACAGGTTTTGAGGTTTTTTAACAAGTTCAAACTCGTAAAGGTTTAACAATGTCGATGGGAGGCAACAATTTCGGTGATGAATATATGTGTGTCTATGAAACTGATCAGGTAACAAACTTATTCGTTTAACTGTTGTTAGTTTAAAAAAAATTATACATTTATTTTATTTTCAGGTTTTTCCCGGTGTTGATGAACTTGTTGATTGGGCGATTGCTAGAGGGCGTGAAAATGGTTATGTGCTAGTTAGACGACGAAGCAAAACTAATGCAACCGGTGTAGTTATAAAAGTGTGGCTTAAATGCGATCGCGGTGGCGTGTATCACGGTGAACCAAAAGCTAGACGTACTGGTTCGAAGAAGACTGGGTGTGAATTTGAGCTAATTGGTAGATACGAGAGAAGTTGTGGTGGTTGGAAGTTGCGTGTGGTCAATAATGAACACAACCACCTAGCGGCTGAACAACTAGGCGGTCATCCATATGCGATGAGATTAAATGAAAATGAAACCCGTCTTGTTGAGCAACTGTCAAACCAAAACATGTTGCCCCGTGATATACTTGCAGCTGTAAAGGACCAAAACCCCGAAAATGTTTCCAACCTTAGAAATATTTACAATGCGCGACGGAAGTTACGTATTGGACAAAACACGGGGGAAACTCCAATTCAGGTCCTTTTTAGTACATTGCAAAGAAATAATTTTATTTATCAAACGCAAGACGATGCGTCGACAGATGTCGTGGAACAGATTTTTTTTATCCACCAGACATCTTATAATATTTGGCGAGCATTTCCTCATGTCTTGTTAATTGACACAACTTATAAAACGAATAAATACAACATGCCATTTGTTCAAATAGTTGGTGTCACATCAACACACAAAACATTTAGTGTTGCACATGCGTTTATAAGTAAGGAACGTGAAGAGAATTTTGTCTGGGTGTTACAAAACCTAAAAGATACACTTCAACAGTGTATGGAACCACGCGTTATTGTAACCGATAGAGAGTTGGCTCTTATAAACGCATGTAGAAGAATATTTCCTAGTGCTGCCCAATTACTATGCAGGTGGCACATTTTTGAAAACATATCCAAACACTGCAGGCCTAGTTTTTCGTAGTCAGACTGGCAAAAGTTTGGATATATGTGGTCGGTTGTGATTGAATCTGCAACTCCCGATATCTACGAGTATAATTATAGCCGACTACATGAATGGTTATGGACATCTCATCAGAGTAATATTTTTTATTTCTCATTTTTAATTGTTTTTGAGTTGTATGAAACGTATTAACATATGCTTGTTTATTAGGGGTTATCGGATATTTGCAAGTAACATGGTTGCAAAAATACAAGGAAATGTTTGTGTCTGCGTGGATAGATAAAAACCGGAATTTTGGTCAACGAACCACCAACAGAGTTGAAAGTCAACATTCTCTATTAAAGAAAAGTCTCCATGCAACCAACAACACGCTAGACAACATTGTTGGGCATGTAATTCAAATTGTTAAATCGCAAGCAGAAGCTATAAACGAAAGCTTTGAAAGAAGCAAAATATTTCGTATGGCACATCACAACGATGATCAATTTGAACTGTTAAAAGGGAATGTATCTCATGTAGCTTTAGATCTGTTGGTTGGTGAGAAGGCAAAAATTCAGATGTTGATAGCATCAAATTCATCTTGCGGTTGCCATCTCTTCACGAGTTGTGAATTGCCATGTGCTTGTCGTCTATTGAATAGTATGAATTAATTAAATTTAATTATATATTTACCTATTATTTATGTATAATCATAATTATTATTTTTATTCTTTTAAAACAGATGCTAAAGTTACACTGGATGAGGTAGACTTGTTTTGGCGTAAGCTTGATTTAAACCCGTCGTTAGTTAATGAGGATGAAGGTGCTGATATTGATGCGCAATTGGATTGGGTCATACAACATATCAAGCTTCAACCAAATCCAGTTAAAAAGAGTATGATGTCAAAGGTTTTTAGTGCGGTTTTCCCATTTAAATCAATGAAAAAAGAACCCGTCGTGCAAACTAACACTCGAGGGCGACCAAGTTTAAAGACACAACAAAAAAAACAAGAGCCTGCCCGACATAGTTCATTCACAAAGCCAAAGAAAAACAAGCAGGATGATTCAACGGTCACTCACGATAGTCAATTGCAGCGTGCTAATTCGTATTCTTCAACGACAAGAATGCACGATTTTTCCGGGTTTTCTCAACCACAAGACGGGTTTTCGCAACCAACTGTTGGGTTATCGCAACCAGCATTTGACATCCCGGTACATTTAACTGATAACAAACTTTACAATTTTAACCGGTTTAAGGATCACATTCCTGACATCTTCCACCCATACATATCAAGAATACAAGACGTTGTTCCAGACGGAAACTGTGGCTTTCGATCTCTGGCTGTTGCATTAGGACTTCCGGAAACAGAATGGTTAACTATTCGTCATGCACTCCTGACTGAGAGTATCCAAAATGCAAATGTGTACATTAACGTCCTCCTTGGTGTTTTTGACGAAATTCAAGAATCCTTGAAATGGTCAAAACCTGAATTTGCTCCAAGGCGTTATTGGATGCAAATGCCGGAGACCGGACTTTTGATTGCCAATGCGTTTGATGTGATTGTGGTTTTTATAAGCTTGGGTGCTTCTGTAACGATTTTCCCGCTATGGACGTCGCCTGAATTTCTCCAACCACATCGTATTGTGTCATTCGTATTTGTTAACGATAACCACTTTGTAATGGTTGAACTTACCGGAGATTATCCAATGCCGACACCAAGTTGGTTTTGGTCAAGATTCAAGAGTCAAGACGCCGCAGCCTGGGAAATGTGGTACAAGCAACGCCTTGATTCGTATACCAATTGGTTGGAAAGCCGTCGAAAACCACCGGGTTTTGTAGATTTAGACAAGTACGGATTGTAACTCGCAAATATATGTATTTAATCATTTTGTTGTTCTTTATAATAAATAATAATAATACTAATAATAAATACTAATAATAAATAATAATAATAAATAATAATAATAAATAATAATTTAACTAATAATAAATAATAAATAATAATAATAATAAATAATAATAATTTAACTAATAATAAATAATAAATAATAATAATTTAACTAATAATAAATAATAAATACTAATAAATAATAGTAATAATAATAATAATAATAATAATAATAATAATAATAATAATAATACTAATAATAAATAATAATAATAAATAATAATAATAAATAATAATAATAAATAATAATTTAACTACTGAAAATATTGGATTTTTTTATTTATTTTAAAAACTATACGACTCGTTAAGGGCTTTACGGTTCGTATAGTTCTTGAATTGTTTTTTTAAATTTATTTTTTAATAATAATAATATTTTTTAAATTTATCTTACGCGACCTTGTTGGAAGCGTACGCGACCTTTCTGGACGCGTTGATCGCTTGGAGGAGATGATGCGGTGGATGATGGAGCGTATGGCGGCATCTGCTGGCATGGATGTTCCCGTCTTTCCAGGACCGGGACATCATCAGGATCCGCAGGATCCTGGTGGTCATGCTTAGTTATTTTTTTTGTGTATTTTGTCTTTTCTTTTTTGGATTTTGATGTATGGACACTACTTTAGCATTCGATGTATGTATTTTTATTTTGTATATATGTTGTATATGGCGTGATTGTTTGTTTTATCTTTTATTATATAATTAAAAAATGTGCGTGATTGTGAAATGAATAATAGATAGTTAACAATTTTTCTTAAAACCGTTTAACGTTATTTAGATTCTGATAATTATTGTTTTAAAATCATTAAACACGATTACGTTAAAATAATTTTCAAACAAAACATTTAAATTTACGAAAATCATAACTAATTATGTTAAAAAAAAATTGTTATTTATATTTTAACGTCACGATGTTAAAATATTTTTCAAACAAAACAAATACACAAAATAATTAAATAATAACGTTAAAATACTTATTATTTTACAACAAAACGATTAAAAATGGTTACGTTTTTTTTCGAACAATTAAACGATATTATAAGTTAATTAAACACGTACCGTACGTGTTGCATTTAACAAATACCGGATTTCAAAACAAAGTACGATTATACGCTATTATAAATAGATATTATTTATAACTTAAAAATTAAATAACTAGACGATATGATATAACAATTAACGTTAAACGCGTACGTATACCGGAATTCAAACAACGTGCGGATTTTATAACACGTATATATAACGTTAAAAACGTACGTATAGCGATTAAATATAATTACGTTAAAATATATGTTTTAACCATTTAAAACAGTTAGACAATTACAATGTTACAAATAAGTTAAACACGTACGTATATCGGGTAGAAAAAGAGAACTTGAAAATTTTTTATTTTTAAAAACGACTCGTATAGCCCTTTACGGCTCGTATTACATGTTCAGCCGCCAGACATCTCACTGACATCTTCTGATACACTCTGACGTCTATACGGCCCGTAAAGGGCTTTACGGCCCGTATAGATTAGGTAGGTGTTGACTGCTCGATAGGGGGTGTCCAAATAACGGGGCCCTTGTGTAAAGTGTAAACCCTAATTCCCAAATACAATTTGGGAGATGATTGTTAATAGAGAGTTGAGGTGCCAAAATTGCAATGACTACTAATGCGACTCACGACGGTGTATCCCTGTCATTGCTGACAAATGGAAGAGCCGGTCACCGGCGGCGATGATTACACCCCCCACCGTCAGCTTTTACTCCTCGACGCTGTAACCCCAATTTCTCATTCAATTTCCAGTTCATCTTCGATCGCCCCTTTATCCCCTGATCCGGTATATATATACTCATGATCTTATCGTTCATCGCATTTCAATGAACTAATTTATTCCATGAAATTATGATCATTCATCATTGTTAGTATTTAGTTTGATACTACTTGAGTGGAATACAATGTGTGTTGCGAGTGTGATTATTGTTTATTTCAGGTATCTACAACAAACATGCTAAGCAACACAAAGTTTAAACTGCCTAAAGGTTGGTCAGTGAGAAAGGTACCTCGTAAGTTTGGAGGCCTTACTGACAAGGTAATTTCACATTGCTTAAGATTTACTTAAAAAGGTAGGCAAAATATTATAAAAATGATAAATTTATCGTAGTTGTATTAGTATTGTACATTGTAGGCATACTATGTGATAGATTAATCGTGTACAGTAGAACTGTAGTTGCTTATATTCTTGTATTGTATCATCATGCTATGCTTAATACACACCAAGAAGATTGTACATTTTTAAAGATTTGTCATTGAAATTCAATTAATGTTACCTCTTGATAAGCTTAATAGCTTAGAAGAAAACTTTGATCTAATCTCTGTAGCAGTGAACCATCTAGTGATCTAGACAAGAACATTTTGTAGGAGTGATTTTTGTCTCAAGTTGAAATACAAATGCTTTTAAATTTTTGTACATAAAGAGACATGTATGTTATAATGCATAGATTATTGTTTTACAAATAAAAGTGATTAATAGATTGAAGTTTCTGGCCGGGTAACCTTTTATTCCTACACCCAGAATAAAGGCTTCCCTGCCGTAGTTGGGTTCATTTCGTCGTTTGCCTTCGGCCAATTAAGAATGATCCATTTATATATATATTATAATATATTTTGTATACATAAATTACGATACGAATATTTTAAAGGCATGCATTGTACCATCACGACATATTTTAATATTTCCATTTAAGATTCTTGAAATATAACGAACACTTGTTAAGTCGAAGCACACTAATATTATTACTCTACAGTATTACCGTGATCCAGAAACTGGACTACAATTCAGATCCCTTAAAGAGGTTGAGCGATACATTTCTGAAGGAGTTACACCTTCAAAAACCAGAGTCAAGCGGCTAAAATATCTTGATGATGCAAAGGTTGAAAATCACACTAATGAAGGAGTTACACTGACGAGAACCAGGGGTAAGAGGATAAATTATCATCATGTTGAAAAGGTGAGGTCCACAAGGATGATACTTGATTCAAGATACACAATGTGTTCTTAATCTTGTGTACAAGTGTTCCTTGATTTTTCTAGAAAAAAATGTTTTTTAGTCCGTTTTAAATGAGGTGATTCCACTTCCATATATCTCATGTATTTAAAGTACCACATTGGGTTTATTTTATTTTTATCTTTGCCAGGTAAAATAAAACAACAACCACCTTACCCAATATATTCCCACTTTTCAGTAGGGTTTGGGGGGGAAGGATAGATACAAACCTTACCCCTATCCCAATTGGGATAGAGAGGCTGCTCCGAAAGAGTCCCCGGCTCAAAGGTATCGTTTGAAGTTGATCATCCCAATGATTTTAACGTTATTTTCACAAATAACTAAAATAACGTTAAAATTAGTGCACTTTTACTTTTGCCCCTTAAGGGCCCACACATATATACATTATATGCGTGCACCGCAAATGGGGCGTAGCCAGGTAAAATAAAACAATTAGCATAAAAGGAAACGTGTGAAATGGGAAAAGGGTTGAATGCGGTCCAAAGTGCCGTCTTAGTTTGCTAAATTTCTTGGTCTGTATTTAAGAAATAGATTATTATAAAAACAATAAAAGTCCTTTCAGTTGTAACCAAGGTTTAAAAAAGCGGAAACGAGCCTCGAGGCGTTTTCTGTTAGCCTCACGAGGCGTAAGCCTCAAAACAACCTTGAAAAATAATTAAAATTACATATATATTTCATAAAAGCCACAATTGAACATAAAACAAATGATAAAAGTATCACAAGGTATAATATAATTGAAAAGGTAGAGCAAATTGAATTCGAAATTGCATTGTATAATGAAATTAAGTACCATCAGCAGTTTCTGTTGTATATTTTTAGTGTAAAATGGATGCAAAGGAATCCTAAAGAATTTGGAGGTGTAAATTACACGCTAGTTAAGATTTCTAAGCTCCTGACCAAGCGGGGGTCAAGGGGGCCGCGCCCCCTTGCGGGGTCCTAGGGGCAGCGCCCCTGGCGGGGTCCAAGGCACAGAGCCCCTGGTGGCGGTCCTAAACAAACAGGTAAAAATGTCATAAGTTAATATGTTCGAGATTAACTTCCGTATTTTACCTAAACGGGTGAAATAAGGGACAAAAAACTCAAAACAGGTAAAAAAAACAGCCCAAAATCAAAAAATACCATCTTTAGTGTGGCTTAAGCCTCACCGCCTTGACGCCTCGATCCGTCTCGATTCGCCTGAGGCTTACGTTCTAATTCCCCCTGCTGAGGCTACGCCTCTTATGCGTTTTTTGGACGCCTCGGCCGAGGCGTACGCCTCGAGGCGCCTCGGAACGCCTTTTTAAACCATGGTTGTAACCGTGTTTGACACTATTCATTTTAAAATGCCAAGTTTTTTTGTACAAAAGTTGGTTGAGGTCAACCCGATATGATATTACATGTTTCAACCTGTACAAATTACAAAGCTACCTGTTATAACTTGACCTGGACACTTTAGACCCACCCATTTTGCCGCTCAATATTCGCCTTCTTTACAACATTTTACATGACGTGCAAGCAAGGTAGTGATAGTGTGCCATTGTGCCTTTAGGAGAGTAGGTGGATGGGGCATAAAGAGGACAAGCAAAATGGGTATAAGCTGTTGTACTCGGAGTTTGATGGAACCAAAATGGGATAGGACTTTTAGTGGCTATAAAATTGCACAAAAATATGATTGAGGTAATTAAGCATAATAACATGATTATGGTTTTGAGGCTAGTATTAGGTGAGGAAGTAACGATAGTGGTTAGTACTTAAGCATCATAAGTAGGACTAGAGAGCATGAGAAGGGAGAGTTTTCGGATTGTTTAGATGCCATAATCAGGGCCATAGTTAGGGAGAAGGAAATTTTTAATATGAGGAGATTTTGATGGCACATATGTAAGGATAGTGATGGCTTCTCGTTGGTTCATGAGGGTTTTGGTTTTGGGGATTGAAACGAGGGTTCTCTTAGACTCTATGGTGGCCCATGATCTACTCATTCTTTAGGAAAAGATAATCACGTCCGATTACTTTTAAATATGGGGTACGTACCACACGAATCAATTATCTACTAAGGAGACGAGGAGCGCAACTAATTTGAGGCACTGCAAGTTTATACCTCAAGAGGCAACAACGACAATATCATTTACTAGTGATAGATATTAGACATGTCACATGAGGCAAAAGCTTGCTGAAGGAGATGGGGTTGAGGAAAATCTCACCTTGAATTCAATGGGGAAATTTGAAGGGTTACAACATTACAATGTTTAGGATAAGATCATCTTAACAACATCACCTTAGTGAGATGGAGACACAAACCAGATGTGGGTGGCGATTGCGACAACCATTAATCAGTTGGCGATGGAGACTTTAGGGATCCAAACTAGAAAGACAAGTGCGTCTTGGTGTGTGGAATGTGGAGGTGCAAAATAGGATAAATGATAAGCAATACAACCTTAGAGAGCATTTAAGATGCACAAGCGAGGAGAAGCGAGTGAGATTGAGGGAGAACTACAAAAAGGCCAAGAGGGAGACATAGAAGACAATGGTGATTGGCAAAGCCAAAGAACACAACGTATAAACTTATGGATGAATGACTTGAAGCAAAGGTAGGGAGCATGACATGTTTAGGATTGCTAGAGCTAGGGATCAAAGGAGATAAGATCTAGGGGCCTTGAAGTAAGAAAAAGTACACAAGGAATGATAAAGAAAAACTTGGATACAAAAAGACTTTCAGGTAGAACTTGGGCTATACTTTGGTTGGGCAATGGTAAGCTGATTCATTTCTGGTGGTCCGAATCTTATTTGAACTGCGAGAATAACTGACTAAGTCGTGCCATAAGGGGACTCTTTGTTCCGACCATTGTAGCACGTGTGTCGCCCAGGGCATAAGGGGCATGATGACTTGAAGCTTATAAATGTGGAGGATGAACGAGTTTTAGTCAAGGAAAAAGTGTCACAATCTTTTCAATGATGATAGGGCTCACTAAGAAGGCGACAATACTAACCAAAAGATAACAACAAAATAACTGCTATTGACGAAGTATTATATTAGGAGAGGTGAGGACAACACTTAGAAAGATGAGAAGGGCTAGGCAGTGGGTGATGGGTCCAAATGACATATCGATCGAGGTGTAGAAGAAGTAATTCGATGGCTAATAACTTTGTTTAACCTCATTCTCAGATCTGGTAAAATACAACATGCTAGTTAAGTAGTTCCTATGTATAGGAACAAAGGATGTGCCTAATGTTGTGAAACCTACAGTGGAATTAAGCTGCTAGAACATACTATGAAATTATGAAAGAGAGTAACTGAGACTAGAGTTAGAAGAGAAACTTAGGTTACAATCAACCAATTTGGTTTCATGCCAGGCTAGTCAACGACGATAGCAATATACATCCTAAGGAGATGAATGGAAACGTATATGGAGAGGAAGCCATGATTTGCATTTAATATTCTTTGACCTTTAAAAGGCGTTCGACATGTACCAGTAGACTAATCTTGGATATTCTGGAGGTTAGGGAGTCTTGTGAAAGTATGATAGGAGTGAAACTAGGGTCCGTTCGCTAGTGGGGAATGCCTATCCTTTTTATGTGGAGGTAGGCCTTCATCAAGGGTTTTCTTGGAGTCC
Source organism: Mikania micrantha (assembly GCA_009363875.1). NCBI lineage: Eukaryota > Viridiplantae > Streptophyta > Magnoliopsida > Asterales > Asteraceae > Mikania > Mikania micrantha. Next base: position 23,954,416 of record CM018691.1, on the reverse strand, counting down.
ATTTTTTTGCAGTTGTCCGGATGAGTTGTCAAAGCCAATCCAGGGGACCGTTCTGTGGTGCATGCTTTTTGTGGATGACATTGTGTTAGATGTGGAGTGTAAACAAAGCCTGAAAACACACAGTTAGAGGAGTGAGCCACCTTGCAAAGGTTTGAGTTTAAGTCGTTCAAGAATGAGTACCTTTATTGTGGCTTTAGTGGTACACGTGACGATGATGATACTCGAATCACCATTGAAGAACAAGTGATCTTGACGTCTCGTAGTCAACTAATTATAAGTACTTAGGATTGTTTGTACAGAGTGATGAGGATATAATGAGTACAAGTAGCCTGGTGTAAGTGGAAGGCAACTCTGCGGAACTTTATGACAATAATTTTCCAAGGCCAACTAGATCAAAGAAGTTTTAGAGGGTTATGAAATGTTAATGTAGTCTTTAGTAAGGATTAAATCAACTAGGTTTCGTAGGAGCAAGTATTACAGCTCGACCAACTATCTAGTATGTCAATGACTCTTGGACCATTAAGTAGATACAAGCACACAAGATGGATATAGTAGAGATGAGGAGGCTGAGGTGGATGTATGGGCACACAATCTTAGACATGACAAGAAATAAGATTTTGAGAGAGTTGAGGAGTGAGATAAGAGTAGGGGGTAAATTGAGATGAATTTGGGCATGAGAAAAAGAGGCAAGCGATGACTTCTATTAAAGGGAGGGAAACCCTCATTATGAAGGAGAGGGGTAGAAACATACCCAAACTGAAATGGGATGAAAGAATTAGGTGGGATTTGCTATAATTGTATGTTTCTGAGGACATGGCTTAGGATAGGAGTTCGTGAAGACTTAAGATTAAGGTTAAGGATTTATAGGAGAATTACACCTTTCTGCTTATGTCTCTCATGCACTTGTGTCTGCTCTATGATGTCTTATGATTTTACAATATTTTGTTACTACATATGTTGCCACGTATCGTGCCACCATTTTGTTTTTTTTGTTCTCTTTGTCTCTATATGTTTGTATGTTGCTTGATTATATTTTTTATTTATCTGTTTGTTCTTGAGTATGGGTGGTTCTCTCTAGAAGCAACCTCTCTTTTCCTAGGGATAGAGGTATGGTTATTTACATCCCATCATCCCTAAACCCTACAAATAGGCATGTTATTACTTGTATTTGTTAGGTATGGTGGTTGTTAGTTAATTGAAGTTTAATGTTAATGGCCCACACTTATAAATTGATGCTGATGTTATAAAGATTCAAATCACAACTCAAATTGAAATACGAATTTATGAAATCAGAATGCAATTCAAAGTGAATATGAAGGATATGATCACAAGGATCTACAATTAACCAACTAGTGGTCCCAGGGCTATGCCCTCCTCAATGTCAAACACTGAGTCTAACAATCTAAACAATAATCTCTCCTCCTCTCTCACAAAACTAATGATCCTTATTTATAGAATTAGAAACTATACTTACCCCCCTCCTATAATTACAAAATACTATTAATTAACAAAATAGAATAAGATCTCTATCAATACTCCCCCCTTATTTAAAAGTCTTGTCCTCAAGACTTGGGAATGAATCATTCGTCCTGCCTTGCTTCGTGCCGTCCGGGCATTTGTTAGCTGGCCCGTATCTATTACCCCAACGCAAACAAATTCTTTTCTTCTTACGTCCTTTCCAATCCAAACGTGAAGGATATAAAACTACTCGATCACGCGAAATACTAGAACCTCCTTCCATTGGAATCGACCCTGGTTTAATGAATGGCACCGAATGAGTGTTGTCGGAACAAGCAGAAAACCTTCTCTCAGTTAATTTGGGTGCATTAACACGTTTTGGCTCCCCTTGACCCAACACTTGAGGTCCATCACCTGTTAAAGGCCCAGAACTATGCTGATAACGAAAAAGAGAAAGATAGGCCATATTGGCGACGGAATCTGGGCGCCATGTATTCTCGACATCATAGATAAAATCGGGAATCACATCCGATTGTTGGATCGTAGCGGACTGATCAGAAGGATTAGGAACTTCTAACCCACCAAAACGCTGCAGTAGCTTGGATTGGAGCTCCGGCCCTGAAGAATTGACCGAGTTCTTCTCTTGGGACTTCATCCAAGCCAATACCACCTTCCGAAATTCCCTGGACTCTGAGCGTTCTTCATTCAACAACGTCAGTGAAGCCTTAATTTCATTAACGGCTTGCTGGAGTTGGGCGATTTGTTGATCGTGAATATCTAAGCGAGATATTTGGTTTACCATGGTGGTCGGAAATGGTATTGAATTGAGAATCGGCAAAAGATGAATGTGAATTGATAGGCTACAAATTGAATCAAATCAGAAATGAAAGTTGAAATCGGAATCAAATTGAAATCACGTTGCTGAAATTAAAGTTGGAATTGAAATCAACAGAAACTGAAATTGAAATTGATCAACAGAAATTAGGGTAAGAGAGAATACAAATCACATCAGCTCGTGAATTGAAAGCGACGAATTGAATAAAATCGGATTTAAAGGAAAATTGACAGAACCTGAAATCATCGATTACGTGAGGAGCGAAGCCGGGAATTGAAATTGAAATCAATAGAAATTGAAATCGTGAAATCAGAGAGACGCAGATGAAATCAAAAGTAGCGGAACCTGCAATCAATGATGATAAGCGAAGATGGCAAATCAACTGACAATCGTCGGAATAGGTGACAACGGCGGCGATTAGAATGAGTACAGGTGAAATGCTAATCAAATTGAATGAAATTTGAAACACGATGATGAGATTGAAAGTGGCGAGGCCTGTAATTAGCGCCATAGTTATCGATAGCGCAAGTAGCGAGCGCTATAGCGCGCTACGTAGCGTTGCGGGAAACACCCGCTATTGGTGTCTAGCGACTGAAAAGCGTGAAATAGCGGAATTGGAGGTCGACGTTTTTGGCAAATCGTACCTGATTCTCAACCCTAATAGTCGGTTAAGGCAGAGAGTTGGAGTTGACATCACGACCGACGACCCCGATGCCCCAATTGGTTGATGTCGCCCTAATTGTCGACGAGTTGAAGACGATTGGATGGAATTGGACGCCGCCTACTTCAATGACGCCCCAATTGGACGATTGGACAAAATTAGACGATGAATTGGATGGAATTGGCTGAGAGTTGGTGTTGGAGTTGGCTGTCCAGGTTATTATAAGCTCAGCACTTAGGCCTTTTTTCTATTTTTTGGTTTTAATTCACTGAATTGGAAATTTGGTATTTGTTTAAGGCTTAGAATGGTAATTTGAGTTTTTATATTATTTTATCGCTAAACACGAAATAGCGGTCGCTATTTACCGCTATTCGCTACGTAGCATATAGGTAGCTTATCGCTATTTTCCGCTATTCGCTATCGATAACTATGATTAGCGCTTTCTTAGACGGCAAAGCTGGAAAAATCAACCGACAACAAATTGAGAGGAAATCGAGGGGAACTGATGAGCGACGCCTGCGATTAAGTCCAACAATGATGAAATTGAGATGAAATTGGCAGGTCTGAGGCAGGTCGGACCATTGATAAAGATTCAAATCACAACTCAAATTGAAATACGAATTTGATGAAATCAGAATGCAATTCAAAGTGAATATGAAGGATATGATCACAAGGATCTACAATTAACCAACTAATGGTCCCAGGGCTATGCCCTCCTCAATGTCAAACATTGAGTCTAACAATCTAAACAATAATCTATCCTCCTCTCTCACAAAACTAATGATCCTTATTTATAGAATTAGAAACTACACTTAACCCCCTCCCACAATTACAAAATACTATTAGTTAACAAAATAGAATAAGATCTCTATCATGATGTAATTGCAGATGTTAGATTTGGAAGAAAATAAAGACAACCGATATGAGTTAGCTATTGTATCATCCCCACCCTCACCCTCATCCTCAACCTTCAAACTCCCAGAAGGCTGGATAGTGAAGGAGATACCTCGTAGATCTGGAGGCTCTGCTGACAAGGTACCATATTTTTTTTTAGTAACCATGGTCCATGGTGTCTCATCTTATTAGGATTTTTATTAAATAAAGTTAAAGTTCTTAAACAATTCTTTGTATATATCAACCCAGCTAATATTCCTAATAAGATATAAATATTCCTTTTTTTTATGTACATGCATTTTCTGTTAATTTACACACACACACACACACACACACACACACACACACATATATATATATCTGAGTTGATTTGCTCAATTTATAATTCAAATTCCTAATTTTGACCACAATTTGTGCAGTATTACTATGAACTGGGAACAGGACAAAAGTTCAGATCGTTGTTAGCAGTTGAGAGACACATAACACAAGTGGAAGAAAACCTACCTTTATCTGTAGTACTAGAAGAAATTAAAGAAAATAATTTGCCTCTCTCCAAGGCATTCAAATTAAGCAGTCCTATTAAGGTTGACTACTTCACTGGTCAACTTATGTTTGTTTGACTGAAGATCACTCATCTTGTTGCTTATGTTTTGGCTTTTTTTTTTGTTAGAACTGTGGTTCATACAGATCATGGAAGAAAAATGTAATGTCTAGAAAAGAGAAGAATTGTCTTCCAAGCAAAGTCAATTGGGTTATTGCTGGTAGTGGAGGGGATGATGCATGGAATGCTTATGTGGACCAGACATTGGTTCCAGATTCTGTGAAGCAACAATGGGGAAATACATTTATGATATCCATCAACAATACCAAACATAATGCTCCAGGTTTTACGTAATTAGGTATATAAATGATAAATCTTTTTTTCGTGTCAATTTTGACAGGGTTGGTTGGTTTATGTTTTGTCTCTATTAGGTCGAATGGAAAATTAAAATTATTGGCTTTAAATGAAATGAGTTGAATTGTTAAATAATTGTATTTATTATTAAAGTAGTGTAGTTTTTTGTACTCATATTTGTTGGACTAATCTTGTAAATACTCGATAGTTAAAAGATTTTTAAATTGTTTTATTTGAGTTTTAAAGTTTAAAAGATTAGATTAGTTTTTTTGTTTAAATTAAGATTGTTTTAAGCAGATTTTTTAGGGATAGAATTTAGTTGTGTTTTATCTTTTGGTTTATGATAAATAGGGGTATATGTTATTGGTTTTCTTTGTACCAATTTTTGACTCAATAAAAGATCTCTCTTTTCTATTCATAATCGCAAGCTGCTGGTTTTTTGTTCTGGGTGAAACCATCGACCAACAGGGCTGGGAATTTTCAATTCAAGGGTTGATATCTTCAATTGGTATCAGAGCGCACCTGTTGAAGGTTTGTTCTAGAGGGACGATTGCACAAGGAAGGTCAATTTGCAGTACCAAGCAGCATAGAAGAAGCCGTCGAAAAATTACGTGAGGTAATCAAAGATCGATCGAGGCCTGTGTGATTCAGGCAGGAACGATTGAACTTGGGATTGATTTGGAGCTGTGAGGGTTTCAATCGGGTAGACTAGGGGCTGTGAAAGCTGCAATTGGATGCTTGTTGAAGGCTGTGAGGGCTGAAACAAGTTGGGTGGAGCAGTGAAAGCTTCAATTTTAACCTGTGTGATTTAGGAAGCATCAATTTTTGATAAATTGGTGAGTTTTCTTGGGGTTGTGAGAAGTAGGTCACAAGAGCAGAGGTGTTACATGGTGATTTGATCAGATTAGGTTGAACAGATGGCCATACCTGCTGGTGGAGTTGTTGTACCAGTTCGTGAGCCCGGCAATGTGAGTTTGCTTTGCCCAAAGCTGACCACAACGAACTACACAGCCTGGTCCATCATGATGGAGACAGTTTTGGCAGCACATGGGTTGCAGGAAGCCATAGATCCTGTGACAGGAGGAGTAGATGCAAGAAGGAAACATATGGCAAAAGCTTTGATCTTTCAATCAATACCCGAAGATGTTCTTCTTCAAGTGTCTAAGTACCAAGAGCCAAAGGATGTGTGGGATGCTATACGGGTCAGATTCTTAGGAGCCGAGTGGGTTCAAAAGGCTCGCTTGCAAACACTTAGGAGTGAGTTGGAAGCGATGAGGATGTTGGAGACCGAGACCGTGGATGAGTTCGCGGGAAGATTGAGTGGGATACAATCTAAATATAGAAGTCTTGGGTCGTCACTTGATGAAGAGGTGTTGGTAAGAAAGTTTCTAAACTCTATGCCTCAAAAATACCTACCAATTGTGGCTTCAATTGAGCAATATTCTGAGATTGAGAATATGGCATTCGAAGAAGTGGTGGGTCGTTTAAAGGCTTATGAAGAGTGTGTGAAACCCCAAGAAGACTTGACAAGAGATATTCGTGACAAACTTTTGCTTGCGCATGATGATCAACAAGTAAAAGAGAAAAGAGGAAGGTGTGGTGGCTGTGACTGTTGCCAACAAAACCGGGGGAAAGGCAAAAGTGTTAGGGCTGAAGTGGGCCGTGAGGGTCAACAAGGAAGAGATCAAAGGGGGCAACGTCAAGTGCTATAGATGTGAAGAACTTGGTCACTATGCCTATGAATGTCCAAAGTCAAAACCGAAGGAGAAAGAGGCCAATTTGATTCTAGATGATGGTTTTGGGCCTGCACTACTGTGATAATGGAATGAGTATTACAAGATTAGGAGGGTGATTGTTGGACTAATCTTGTAAATACTCGATAGTCAAAGGGGTTAAAAGTTAGAAAGTTTGGATTTTTAAATTGTTTTATTTGGGTTTTATAGTTTAAAAGATTAGATTAGTTTTTTTGTTTAAATTAAGATTGTTTTAAGCAGATTTTTTAGGGATAGAATTTAGTTGTGTTTTATCTTTTGGTTTATTATAAATAGGGGTTTATGTTATTGGTTTTCTTTGTACCAATTTTTGACTCAATAAAAGATCTCTCTTTTCTGTTCATAATTGCAAGCTGCTGGTTTTTGTTCTGGGTGAAACCATCGACCAACAGGGCTGGGAATTTTCAATTCAGGGGCTGATATCTTCAATATTGACACTAATTATTTTAGAAAAAGTTGGACAAAAGGTGTATGGGGTCAATCCAACTTGACCCACCCATGTTCCATCTCTCATGATACATTTTTTAATTAATCTTTTCCTTAGTTACATGCATGAGGCATGCATAGGTGCGAGGCACACTTAGCCGATAGAGGCATTGATTATGGCAGTGTGAGGCAATAGTCGTACACGAGGGGTGGGTCAAATTTGCTTGAGGCACGCTTCTCGTACGTGAGAAGAATGTATGCATAGGGTGGTTGTACATATAGCGTTTTGGATTGTACATAGAGGTTATTTATCTACTAAGTCATATATGTAAATTGATAAACTCCCTTGAGGGATTCTCATTGATATCAAACGTATAAATACACAAAACAAAGGCATAAACTAAGAAAGTAAATCTCCTAAATAAAAGCTAAGATCTATACAATAAATACAAAGATACTAAGCTATCTACATAATAATTATATCTTCTAATACGCCCCCGCAGTCGTAGCATTGGAAGGATGAATGCAGAGACTGGACCGAAACCTTTCGAACAACTGTCGAGGCAGACCTTTGGTGAAAATATCAGCGTATTGGTAGTCAGCGGGCACATGTAGAACACGGATAGAACCCATCCGAACCTTTTCTCGTACAAAGTGTATATCTATCTCAATATGTTTAGTACGCTGATGTTGAACTGGATTGAGAGATAGGTAGACGGCAGAAATATTGTCGCAGTAGACAACCGTAGCTTGATTGATTGGAGTGTGCAGCTCAAGAAGGAGGTTTCGAAGCCACGTGGATTCTGCCACTGCATTTGCAACACCGCGGTACTCTGCTTCAGCACTCGATCTGGAGATGGTAGGCTGCCTTTTGGAGGACCAAGATACAATATTGTCACCCAGAAATACACAGTAGCCAGAAGTGGAGCGTCTCGAGTCAGGGCATCCCCCCCAATCAGCATCTGAATAGGCTGTTAAAGTAGCTCTCTTGGATGGGGAAATGGTTAAGCCATGATTTAGTGTGCCTTTGATGTAACGAAGCAGCCTTTTCATGAAATTAAGGTGAGGTTCTCTGGGAGAATGCATGAAGAGGCATAGCTGTTGTACAGCATAGAAGATGTCCGGCCTTGTGAAGGTTAAGTATTGCAATGCTCCTGCAAGACTACGGTAAAGAGACCCATCAGGCAGCAACTTACCCCTGGATTCACTAAGTTTGGAGGCAGTGTCTGTTGGAGTGGCACACGGCTTGCAATTTTCCATTTTTGCACGAGCCAGAATGTCTTTTGCATACTGTGTTTGGGACAGAAAAAGTGAGCCCCTGTTTCTGGTGACTTTAATGCCGAGGAAATGGTGCAGTGGACCTAGGTCAGACATTGCAAATTCCTTGGAGAGCGTGGCAATGATGTGATGCAGCAGTTTCTGAGTAGAAGCAGTTAGGATGATGTCATCAACGTAGAGGAGTAGGTAAGCCAGTTGGTCATCCTTTTTATAGACGAACAGGGAGGAGTCGCTGATGGTGGATTTGAATCCACACTGCTGAATGAAAGTGGCAAACCGATGGTACCAGGCCCGGGGGGCTTGTTTTAGGCCGTAGAGTGACTTCTTCAGTTTGCACACATATTTAGGGTGCTGAGAATCAGTGAATCCAGGAGGCTGAAACATGTATACTGTTTCATTTAGGTCCCCGTGCAAAAACGCATTCTTTACATCTAATTGGTGGATTGGCCAAGACCGCGATGTAGCAAGACTGAGAACAGTGCGGATAGTGGCTGGTTTAACCACAGGGCTGAAGGTTTCATCGCAATCTAATCCAACCTGTTGAGATTTCCCATTGACCACCAGACGTGCCTTGTACCGCTGAAGAGTGCCATTAGCATGAAATTTGTGTCTGAATAACCACATGCACCTGATAACATTTGAATCTGCAGGTCTGGGGACTAGTTCCCAAGTGTTATTTGCAATTAAAGCTCGGTATTCATCAGTCATGGCAGAGTGCCAATTAGGGTCCTTGAGGGCCAGTAGATGTGATTTGGGGAGTGGGGAGAGGGTGGTGGTGTTGAGGTTGTAAAGTGGGGGAGGCAGTGTTCCAGTTTTGGATCGTGTAAGCATGGGGTGGGATGGAGTGTTGGTGGGCTGTGTGGAGGATGAAGGACCATTGGCCTGAGAAGTTGAGGGGATATTTGGGTTGGTTGGGTGGCGATTGCGGCGGCTATAGGTAATAATTGGTGGAGCGGTGGTACTGGTGGCATTGGCTGGCTGAGGAGTGGCAGCTGGTGTGGTGACATGTGTCTGAACATGTTTAGTAATTGTGGGTGAAGGGTGAAAGTGGAATAGGGGTGAGGGGTCCGGGTCTAGGAAGGTGTAGGTGTTTGGAGTGGGGTTGTAGGTTTTGGAATATGGGAAGGTAGATTCATCGAATGTGACATGTCTTGACAAAAAAACTTTGCCTGTTGCAACCTCAAGACACCGATAACCACGAAAGTTGGGTGGGTAGCCAAGGAAAATGCACAAGGTAGACTTTGGTGCTAGTTTGTGAGGTCGAGTGGCATTTTGATTGGGGTAGCAGGCACAGCCAAAGGTCCGAAGGTGGGTGTAGGATGGTTGTTTGTGGTATAGTAAGGTAGTGGGGGTGTTGAAGTTTAGAAGTTTAGAAGGGAGAATGTTATGGAGATAAGCCGCAGTGTGTAAAGCTTCTACCCAATATGATGGGGGAAGAGAAGCATGTGTGAGAAGGGACATCATAAGGTCATTAAGTCGGCGGATCATTCGCTCGGATTTCCCATTCTGTTGGGATGTTTGTGGACAGGAAAAACGAAATTGGAGGCCTGTGTTGGTAGCCAGTGATTTAAAATTGGTGTTATCAAATTCTCCCCCCATGTCACATTGGAAACATTTAATGGATTTGTTGAATTGAGTCTGAATATATTTATGAAACTGTTGGAATTTTGAAAAAGTTTCAGATTTAAATTTAAGAGGGAAAATCCATGTGAAATGAGTGTAATCATCAAGCAAAACCATGTAATACTTATATCCTGTTTTACTTATTAATGGGGATGTCCACAAATCACAATGAAGTAAATCAAAGGGCTGAAAAGTAATAGAATTAGAATCCTCAAAAGGTAGTCGTTTGTGTTTAGCAATCTGACAAGAATGACAAAAGAATGACTGTTTTGCTTTATTACAAGAAATGAAATTGCGAGAAACTAAAAAATCAAAAATATTATTTCCAGGATGTCCAAGCCGGTAATGCCACGTGTCTGACTTGGATGTAGAGAGGAATGCGAAAGCTGAAGTGGGAGAAGTTGAGGTGAACGAGTACAGCGGACCTGTGCTATTGTGCCGGCTCAAAAGTGTCCCAGTCTTGTAATCCTTCACAGAAAAACCAAAACTGTCAAAGGTTACTGAAACAGAGTTGTCAGATGTGAATCTTCTGACTGAAATTAGGTTTTTAAGTATGTGAGGTGTGTGAAGGATGTTGTTTAAAAAGAGAGGTTTAGAGGAAGATGGGAGTGTGGAATTACCAGAGCCAAGGACTGGCACCCTATTACCATTTCCAACATATACCGAGTTAATTGAAGTAGCACAGGGAGTAGTGAATTTACCTGCATCAGAAGAAAGATGTGATGTAGCCCCTGAATCCATGTACCAGTTCTCATCTGGGACGTCCATAGTCATGGTTTGAAAGGCCGCAGCAATGTCTGTTGGTTCGAGTGGATTGTAATCAGTTAGATGGGCCTGGGGCTCTTCAGGAGCAGGATGAGTGGATTTGGGTGGAGGTGAAGGGCGTTGAGAAGGTGTCCAAGGAGTAGGTGGCCAGCCAGGTGTAGTGGGATACGGGCAAGGGGGTGCTGATGTCCACCAAGGGGGCCAGTATGGCTGAGGTGGAGGCCAGAAATTCTGTCGTGTAGGGTTAGGAGAGCGGTTGGACACCTGTTTGTTGCGCTGGTTGCTTCTGACATTGGAAGAAGAGGATTGGGAGTGAGAAGATTGATTTGGTCGGCGAGGCTGATGGCGACCAGGTTTGTGTTGTTCTCGGCGATAGCCAAGTGATGCTTCAGAGGATGGTTGTGGGGAGGCTGGAGGGGGGTGTTGCGCGATGGCGGCAACAGCGGGTGATGAATGGTTTGTGAGAGAATCTCTGGTTGATTGGCGTTGAACCTCTAGTTGAAGCATGCTACAGGCAGTATCCCAACTGGGAAGAGTTTGATGTATGAATGCGCCCACTACATCGAATTCGGTGGGCAAACCACGAACAAGTTGTAAGACAAGCCGTTGTTCAGTTACCGGGCTGTCAACATCAGTCAACTGTTCGCTGATGTCCTTGAGTTTCTGACAGTAAGCATCAAGGTTTTGCATGCTTTGAAGGTTAAGGTTGGCAAACTCATGCTCCAGGGCAGCGGCTCGTGAGCCTTTGTTATTAAGAAACAAGTTCTTGAGGCGGGTCCAGGCCTCGAAGGCAGTAGACTCGGTTTGAAGAACTCGCAACAGCCAATCATCCGACAGGGTTCCGTAGATCCACTGTAGGACAATGGAATCAATTTTGATCCAGGATTCGTATGTGGGAGAGTCAGGATCCGGAGGAGGAGTGCCATCGATATGGTGCATGACATCATACCCTCGGGCATGGAGTTTGAAGAGTTTCACCCAGGCAGAGTAGGAAACTTTAATGCCATCAAGAATTCGGACTTTATTTTGGATATTTGTAACCGAGTAGACTGGATGAAGGGAAGGATGATCAGTTTTCTTCTGGTTTTCAAGTTTGTCAGCCATGGCCGACAAGCAGGAAGAAGCGGGTTAGGGTTTTTGCCGAAGGAATTAGACTCGTGATACCATGTAAATTGATAAACTCCCTTGAGGGATTCTCATTGATATCAAACGTATAAATACACAAAACAAAGGCATAAACTAAGAAAGTAAATCTCCTAAATAAAAGCTAAGATCTATACAATAAATACAAAGATACTAAGCTATCTACATAATAATTATATCTTCTAATAATATATAGAGGTTAATTATACCTAAATCTTGGGCATGTGATGATAAGAACCTATCATAAATATAAAAAAAATATCATATAAATACCTTTCGCCTATCATTTCTGATTTGTGTTTGCCTCTGTCCTTGGCTCGAGAACCCTATTGCTGCAGTGCGCCTTGAACACTTTAAACCAAGCTCTTTTCCAAGTTTTGGTTAGTCATTAGTGCACTCTAATTATGAAACCTTGGGAGTGCCTGTGGGAAAGTTGGATCTTTCTCTTTGTTCATTTAATCTCTATGGTTTTATTTCCAGTGTTTAGAAAAACATTCGATTATTCGAATGAAATGCAGATGAGTGAATAGAACTACTATCTTTATATCTTGATTATATTTTCTTGTATTGCAGGCAAATTATGCAAGATATTTGAAATGGATTCTTATGTGTTGACAGGTAAGTTTTGCACTCTATTGAACTTTATTGTCTCACCTAACTTAAGCTACAACCTATAATATATCCTCCCATGCGTTTTCGTGTGGTTGTTTTATGGTTTTAGTATGTTTTCAAGTTGATTTGAGTGGAGATCAAACGAGATTGTTTTCTTGGCATTCTTGTTTGTTTCATTATCATTATGTGATATAACTTGAAGAGAAAAACCCTACTATTGTTTCTCTTAGTGACTAGAAATCTTTTCTTTTAGAACTCAGATGCCATCTTTGAATGTGGCTAATTCGATAAACTTACGATGAAATGGGTCGTGTTGGATTGTACTGTATATACCTTTAATTTGAAGGGTTGCTGGTTAAAATGTGTTTAACTTGACCACTATATATATAATAGGGATAATATCATATATCCCTATATGGGTTAGTGTGTGGTTTTGTGTTGGCTGGTGATGCAGAGTCAACCCCGTGACGTACACGTTTTTTCTATTAAATTATTATTATTTTAAACTTTTTATAGTGCAGTGTAATTTTTATTCAAGTTCAAATCTTCATAATTGAGCCATTGTGACTTCATATGTTTTCGTTTTAATAGTAATGTCATAAAATGCAGGTTTTAATTGTATCCGTTCATGGCAACGTAGAGTAACTACATTAACTTTATCTGTTAATTTATATTTATTAACAATCTAAAATATCTGTATTTTTAAATACGTTTTAAAATGTTGAAATCCTACATCTTCGAAAGGGGTGTAACCATCGAAAACATCTCAAATTTTCAAGTTAGTTAATTTGAGTCGCGTGTACAACTAAGTTTTATAAAATATGATCTTAGTTTAAAATAAATAGACTTTAGAACAACTTTTTCTAATATCAACGGTAGAAAATTAGAGGTAGCTTGATAGGTTTTATTTTAAAATACCAACTTTAGGGAAATGTCTTTCGTTTTATAAAAGTTTTTTTTTTATAAATCTTAGAATTGTTTAGAAAACAGTTTTTGATTTTTCTTATTCTTGACTCATGTTTTCGTCGTTGTTCATTGTCTTGATAAATTCATATTGCGTGTTAACTACCGCAACAAAGTTGATGTTTTCATGTATTTGATAGCTTGATCTTGATATGCATAACAATGTTTTCAGAACCGGATCAGGCGTTGAACCGGACGTTTTACTGGTTACTGGTCGGACCATATTAACGTATGTAGCCCCCATTTCACCATGTGATGATGTATCATGCTTTCTATGATGTCTTTGGCTCCTTATAAGAATAGCATCACATTCAACTACCTTGAAAGCCAAACACCTTGGTAGGTGGTTTTCACTTATAACTAATAGACATCAGGCATGATAATCTTGACACAAAACAAGATTGAGTTGGTTTAAGTGAACAATTATTGTATTTTACCAGGCTTAGCAGACACTGAAAAATGAGTCAAGGCTCATCGTCCCAAGGTGGAAATCGAAGCCAATGTGTTTACAATACGACTGAAACCTCCTTGACTTTTTATTTGAAATGTCTTGGATTCAAACCCTGTCACAGTAGGGTAGAGTTTTTTTTACTTTTTTCTATGGGTTTTCTCATAGGGTTGTCTCTAATTCGTGGAAATCGAAGCCAATGTATTTACAATACGACTGAAACCTCCTTGACTTTTTATTTGAAATGTCTTGGATTCAAACCCTGTCACAGTAGGATAGAGTTTTTTACTTTTTTCTATGGGTTTCCTCATAGGGTTGTCTCTAGTTCGAGCCTATCATAGAATGTCAAACAATTGGGACGGTTGTGAAAGACCTATTACTGGATAATTCATGGGTAGAGCCGAAAAATGTGAACTATACAAGTTAGCAATAACATTGATTAAATGATTTAATAAGTAACCATAGAAACGATGGAATCCATTATTTATTTATCATTACTTTTCTTTTTTACTACCTAGTATAGTACAACTTCGTATTTCGAGGTGAAATGCCTAGAAAAAAGAAAAATTGTGGTTGGGAATGTTATAATAGCCAAAGCCATTGAAATCATTAGTTTATACATGGGAAAAATTCGTTTTGTTATTAATATACTAGAAAAGAGGCAAAAGAATAACTAAAAGAAAGGAAATCTATTAGTTATTCGTTAAAGTTTCATTTATTCAATGACCAGAATTAGAGGGGATATATCGCTTGGAGACGTAGAACAAAAATTCGTTTATTTGCATCAAGCTTTCGGGGGGTTCATTCAAGACTCACTCGAACTATTACTCAACAAAAAATAAGAGCTTTGGTTTCGGCTCATCGGGATAGGGATAGGCAAAAAATAAATTTTCGTCGTTTGTGGATCCCTCGAATAAATGCAGCAATTCGCGAAAGGGGGTATGCTATAGTTATAGTAGATTAATAAATGATCTGTACAAGAATCGTAAGAACTTGGACAAATAGATATATCAAATTGGAATTGTCTTTATATGATTTCCAATGAGATCATAAAAGAAGTAAGTTGGAAGGAATTCACCGGTTAAACAGAGTTGCCCGGAGAATGAACTCCAGGAAGGTCGAATAAAAATGAATAGAATATGATAAAATATGAGAAATTAGTCGAAATAAATATGAATCAACATGTACAATAAAAAAATTTATTCTTCCCATATTATTCTTTTTTTTTCTTACGACAAGGGAATTCAATTCGGATTCTTGGATTTTTCCAACAAAATCTCAATCCGCATTTGATTTCGGTGGGGATTTGAATTCAATTGATTAAAAAGTAAACCTATCTTTTTCTAGCTCTAAGACTAGGAGTTCTAGTGATCGATTCGGTTCTTTCAAATTGTTTCTCATTATTAAGAAAATGTAACAAAGATAAAATACGAGCTTGTTTTATAGCAATAGTAATTATTCGTTGTTGTTTCAAGATCAATCTATTTACTTGTCTAGATAATATTTTTCCCTGTTCATTAATAAATCGACTAATTAAACTCATGTTTTTATACTCAATGCGATCCCCCGATTGGATCGGGGGCAAACGCTTACGAAAAGATCGCTTGGATTTATCCATGGTTTGGTTAGTTTATTTCTTATCCCTAAAATCCTATTTCAGCCGGATCTCTAATTAGAATAAATAAATAGGATTTGGTTTGTTTATAATTATCTTTAACTATGTTAAATATGTTATATATATATATATATATATATATATATATATATAATGGCATTTTTCCCCTTCCTTGTAAGATGTAAGATAAGGGCGCAAGTGCTCGCTTCAATCTATTTATTTATCTCCCCGTGAATCGTATGTTTGTAGCAATACGGGCAAAATTTTAGTAACTCCAATCGATTAGGCGTATTGTGCCGGTTCTTTTGAGTAATATATCTGGAAATGCCCGTTGATTCCTTATTAACACCGTTTCGAACACAAGCGGTACATTCCAAAAGAACCAGTATTCACACATCTTTACCCTTGGCTATGAACCTCCTTTGGATTTTTCATTTACTCAACTCTTCCTCTTTCAATCCAAAACTAAAAAGAAGAAAGTAAAAAACAAAATAGAATTTGTAACTTGCTATCCTCTTATGCAAGATTTCACTACAATCAATATAGGAAATAAGATAGAAAGATTTCTTTCAAATCACATTGCAACATTTCATGAGTATATTGTATAATAGTCTTTACCTAGAACCACTGTTTGTATTCGACTTTCATAGAAATTTCATATTAATTTCATTTCAACCTGAGCCCGAGTTTCACAGCTGTTGAATGCACTGTTATTCTTTCTCTTTCCTCCCTTATTATAAAAAAGGGAAAAAAGAGGGGCTCAAACTCAGATAATGCATGATGACGGACCAAACGTCGTAAAAAAAGTTGGAAACGAAACTTTTATTTTGTGTGGCATATCACTAGTAACACCAACTTCCACAAGTATTCTACTATTAACTATTTCTTTAAAAGAGTAAGCAAAACACTTTTAGGCTAATGGTATACATATGTATCATAATAGTATTTCTTTCATGAGGTTTGGGGCTTGAGTCCCATGGTAGATAGGGACGACAAAAGAGATTTAAATGCGTTAATTATGTTAGATATGACATGACACATTTGAAACATGTACTAAACATGAACTTGACCTATTTAACTAAGCATTTCAATAACCTAAAATATAAACACATACATGATAATAAACATGCTACACAAATATGAGTTGTTTACTCAATTAGATATTACATATTTAGATATTTGATTAATGATATCCCTGCTTTAGTGCTATTTGATTAATGATATCCCTGCTTTAGTGCTATTTGATTCTGGTGCAAGTATGAGCTTTGTGGCTGTTACTTTTTGCGATAAACTGCGTGCTAATGTTAAAAAGATAGAAAATGCCTTTAACATAGAAACTGCTCTTGGTAAATCCACTAGAGTAACGGAGGTCATTGATGATGATTGTTACATTGATATAGAAGGACATAGATTCCCTGTTAAGTTGTTTGTGATTACGTTAGGAGGTTTTGATGTAGTTTTGGGAATGGATTGGTTGGCCAAACATGAGGCTAACATTGTCTGTCGACGAAATATGATTTTCTTAACGACTCTTAATGGGAGTTCAGTAACGGTTTACAGGGATAAAGTGTTCAATGCGCCTAAAGTCATTTCAATGATTAAGGCGAGTGAATTTATGAGGCGAGGGTGTGGGGCTTATCTGGCTTATGTTATTGACAAAGAAATTAAGGTAAAAGAATTGGAAGACGTACCCGTGGTGTGTAACTTTCCTGACGTATTTCCTGAGGATTTGCCAGGAATTCCACCTGATCGGGAAATCGAATTCCAAATTGATGTTGTGCCAGGAGCTCAACCTGTCGCCAAGGCACCGTACCGTCTGGCTCCAACTGAGATGAAAGAATTAATGACCCAACTACAAGATCTTCTAGACAAAGGTTTTATACGACCAAGTGTTTCACCTTGGGGTGCACCAGTATTGTTTGTAAAGAAAAAAGATGGAAGCATGAGAATGTGTATTGATTATAGGGAATTGAATAAGCTTACAATAAAGAATAAGTATCCGTTACCAAGAATTGATGATCTATTTGACTAATTACAAGGTGCAAGTTGGTTTTCTGAAATAGATCTCAGATCAGGGTATCATCAACTAAAGGTGAGAGAACAAGATATTCCAAAGACAGCATTTCGCACACGTTATGGACATTATGAGTTTCTTGTAATGTCTTTTGGTTTAACAAACGCTCCTGCGGCGTTTATGGATTTGATGAATCGGGTGTGCAGACCTATGTTAGACCGATCAGTGATTGTGTTCATTGATGACATCTTAATATACTCAAGGAGTGAAGGTGATCATGCGTGTCATATCCGGGAAGTTCTCGAAATACTAAGAAGAGAAAAGCTTTATGCTAAGTTCTCTAAATGTGCCTTTTCGCTACGGGAAGTACAATTTTTAGGTCATGTTATTAGTCCAGAAGGCATAATGGTGGACCCAGCTAAAGTAGAAGCGGTAATGAAATGGAGTCCTCCGAAAACACCAACGGAAGTTCGTAGCTTTCTCGGATTAGCAGGTTACTACAGAAGATTCATCCAGGATTTCTCAAGGATTGCTACACCGTTGACAAAATTGACTAGGAAAGAAGTAAAATATGACTGGGGTCCAACTCAGGTCCAAGCTTTTGAAGAACTAAAGAAGAGATTAACTGAAGCTCCTATCTTAGCATTGCTAGATGGCAATGAAGACATGGTGGTGTACTCAGATGCGTCTTATCTGGGTTTGGGTTGTGTACTTATGCAAAGGGGAAAGGTAATAGCATATGCCTCAAGACAATTGAAAACCCACGAGGCTAATTATCCAACACATGATTTGGAATTGGCTGCTGTGGTATTTGCTATAAAAATTTGGAGGCATTATCTATATGGAGTTAAATGTACAATCTACACAGATCATAAAAGCTTAAAATACTTCTTTGAACAGAAAGACTTGAATATGAGACAAAGAAGATGGCTTGAACTACTTAAAGATTATGACTGTGAAATTTTGTACCACCCGGGCAAGGCTAATGTGGTGGCTGATGCTCTAAGTCGTAAGACAGAACACTCTGCTATACAAGTTAAGTCTTATAGTTTGGTGATAACACCAGATTTCCTGAATGAGCTCAAGGATGCACAGAAGGAAGGACTAAAGGAAGAAAATGTTGGATTCGAAAGAATCTTTGGTCAAGTTAAAAGTCTAGAAGAAAATGAATTTGGTATTAAGATCCGATTTGGTCGAATGTGGGTTCCACGAAATGGGGACATCAGGTCAAGGATTCTAGACGAAGCACATAAGTCACGTTACTCTATTCATCCTGGTGCAACGAAAATGTATCAAGACCTCCGAAAGGATTATTGGTGGCCAGGTATGAAGTTTAATGTAATGCAATATGTAAACAAATGTTTGACATGTGCGCAAGTAAAAGCTGAACATCAGAAACCTTATGGTTATGTGCAACCTCTAGAAGTCCCAGAATGGAAGTGGGAGCATATCACCATGGATTTTATTACCAAGTTGCCTCTCACGGTGAAACGTCATGATACTATTTAGGTGATTGTTGACCGGTTAACCAAAAGTGCTCATTTCTTACCTATACGTGAGACTTATACGTCGGAGAAACTGTCTGAATTATTTGTGAAAGAGATCATTACAAGACATGGAGTTCCAGTTTCTATAGTGTCCGATCGTGACACGCGATTCGTTTCAAGATTCTGGAAACAGTTTCATGAATCAATGGGCACAAGACTCAATATCAGCACTGCATATCATCCTCAAACAGATGGACAGTCTGAAAGGACTATCCAAACCTTGGAGGATATGCTCAGAGCTTGTATTATTGATTTTGGTGGCAGTTGGGATGATCATTTACCGCTGGTGGAATTCTCGTACAACAACAGCTACCATGCTAGTATTGGAATGCCACCATATGAGGCATTGTACGGACGACGTTGTATAACACCTGTGTGTTGGGGAGGAGTAGGACAGAAAGAAGTAGGGAGCAAAGCTTTAGTAATAGATTTGACTGAAAAGCTTCAACTAGTTAAAGCGCGAATGAAAGCTGCACAAGATCGACAGAAGTCATACGTTGACAAAAGGCGAAGGCCAATAGAGTTTGAGGTAAATGATCAGGTACTGTTAAAAGTTTCACCATGGAAAGGAATTATTCGATTTAGGAAAAGAGGTAAGCTGAGTCCGAGATTTATTGGACCTTTTCGAATACTGGCACGGGTCGGTAAGGTAGCCTATCGATTGGAATTGCCAGATGAATTGAGTGGAATTCATCCGACATTTCACGTTTCACATCTGAGAAAATGTCTAGCAGATGATGTAGCATATGTGCCGTTAAATGACCTTGAAGTTGATGAAAAGCTAAACTACATAGAAGAACCTGTTGCAATTGTTGACATAAAAGAAAAACAATTGCGTAACAAGATGATTAGACAAGTTAAGGTTCAATGGAAACATCGAAAAGGATCTGAGGCTACATGGGAGACTGAAGATGAGATGAAACGACTCTACCCACATTTGTTTGAAACATAACAGGTTTCGAGGACGAAACCTATTGTAAGGAGGATAGATTTGTAACAACCGAAAATTTCAGTAACCGTTTATGTCCAAATTTTATATAAATGTTCGTAAAGTGATTATGATCAAAAGGATATAAACGATAAAAATATCTGATAATGTATGGACACGTTATAAAGCCTATTAATAACGTGTAAAAATTTCTGTGACCGTTTGAGTTCGTAATTTTTATTGACGTTCCCGAAGTGATTACGATCACATTAATATAAGCGGGACCGTTATACGATAAAGTATGAACAAGATATAGGCTCGTGAATATTAAAAATATGTGAGCAAAGTAGAAGGGGGTTTTAAAAATAGAACCTCAATGTGCAAGGGCCCTAAGTGTAAATTCAAATTAATTCATCACTTCTTATATGGAAGGTTTGCAAATGTGAATTATGTCAGATTCTAATGTGTGGCCTTAAATGCATTACGCAAGCATGTAGAAATTTCAAAAGGACGACATTTAACCACGTTAATTGCTTAAGCAAGTTTGAGTACATATGGGCAGATCGCATTCTGAAGTTTCATTTAGAAATCTTTTAACCGACGTATGCTTCTTACGAGCAGAGAAAAACATCAAGAAGAATTGATCAATCGTTAAGGTAATTGTTTATGATTCTGATCTCGTGTTAGTTTAGTCTTGATTGATTAAAGAGATCAACACCATGTTTAGATAGAGTTTTGGTTCAGTATGATGAACATGAACTTGATCCGATTGAAGCCCAATTACATCTAGATAATGATCAGGTTTTCATGAGTTTTATGAGGGTATAATATGTATACTTTTCTAGTTGCCTTAAACCCATGTTATTATATAGTAAGTTTAGCAACGCCCTAAGACGAATTAATTAAATAAGAGAATACGCTTATGTAAGCCTAGAAAATAAATAATTTTTAAGCATAACAATATTGTAGAGATAAAAATGGTCAAAATGAGTGGAAGCGAAATTTTGAAATAAAGCTCCGATTGAAAGTTATGACATGCCGAAGTTTCGAGCGGTGATCGTAAATCTGAGCATTTTCATGAAAAGTATTATAAATTTATCTCAAGTTATTATTAACTGAGATAAATAATATTAGGTTATAAAATTCTTCGGGTCGTTATAGCAAGCTAAACACTTGTATTGGAGATAACTATAACGTAGTCGTTGTGCTACTAGTTTAGAAACCCTGAAAAGAGGGTTTATATTATATGATAAGGTTATAATTATGATAAGATATGCATATTAATAGGATATCACTCTGAAGTGAGAAAGTAAGGAAAAGAAGAAAAGCTAGCAAATTGTGCTTTAGCTCAGGTGAGTTCTATGAGCCCTCTTTTAATGTTTTAACATTTTAGGGCTGATATGTATGTTATAAAGTTATTTTATGAAAATGATAGTATGTATGTATGAAAGTGATTCTAACCTGATTATGGTCAGGTAAAGTATGTTTTCAGAAAAAAGTATGTTTTCAGATAAAGACTGTTTTAAAGTAAAGAATGTTTTTAAAGTCTCAACTGCGGTGGAGAAAGAAATGATTATTTTTATATAAGACACTCGACTGAGGTCGAGGAGGAACATAAGACACTCGACTGACATCGAGGAGGAACATAAGACACTCGGCTGAGGTCGAGGAGGAAATGTGGTTTTGCCAACTGCGGTTGGGCAAAACTTGAGCACAGCGGTGAAAGGAGCCGCTTTTGCTTATGATGATTAAGAAGTCCTGCGTAAGAACAGGCCTGCCGACTGTGTGTCGCCAGTTGATGGAATCTTATGCATGTGTAAGTTATCGACTTCGGGTTGATAGTTTAAGAGTCATGTGCTGCACAAGCCTGTTTGACTTCAGAGTCAGCAGTTGACGGTGAAGTTCCTTCACTGTATGAATGATGTTATGATGATATGTATGTTATGTAATTATGTTATGATGCTATGTATGTGATGAAATCATGATATGAGAACATGTATGTTATGTATTTGGATTATGCTATATGATGACATGAATGAATAAGGATTTTCTAAGAAATGAACTTAGAACTCACCAGCATAAAGCTGACTTGTTTTACATGCATATCAGGTTGAATAGTTTGAGAAAGGAGACCAGGAAGGCTCATGGCATATGTTGAAGACTACCCCTGGCATAGACTGGCTATGTTATAAACCTAATAAAGATATGAGCTATGTATTAATGTTTGTTTAGGTTTGTATAATATTTTATGTAATCGCCTTAAATTCCGCTGCTATGGTAATGTAAATATGTTTTAAGGACTATGGGTATGATGTTTGCCAACCGAGGGGACTGAGGACCTCTCAAAAACGATGCTAAGAGTTTGAAAAATAAAAAAAAAGTATGTGGTAGGAAAATAGTCGGAAACTTCCGACAACTTTCCAACGAATTATTCATTTTGGTCGGAAAAATGTCGGAAACTTCCGACCATTTTCCTACTTAAACTATTCATTTTTTGTTTTTCAAGTTTTAGACATCGTTTTTTTCACTTTATCTTTTCTAAACATTCATTATACATCATAAAAACTTAGTGTGAACAAATTATATGTGTTATACACATCCGCATATTTACGTGTACATAAACTATTAGAACACAAGAAAAAATTTTCAGTGTACAAGTATATGTATTTGTTTGTTTACACAATCAAGACACAAACATATAATTTGTTAAATTATATTGTTTATAACTAATATTTTTGTATATAATCACAGTGAAAAAAATATGATGTGAGAAAACGATGTTAAGAACTTGAAAAATAAAAAAGAAAACCTTTGGTAGGAAAATGGTCGCAAACTTCCGACAACTTTCCAACGAATTATTCATTTTGGTCGAAACAATGTCGGAAACTTCCGACCATTTACCTACGTAGACTATTTCGATAAATATTTTATTTTGTTTATTTTATTTTTAATTTTTTGGTCAGAATTTCGTCGGTATCTACCGAGAACTTTCCGACCATGGCATTTGTTGTCGATAACTTGTCGGAATTTTATCACTAAAACTAAGGGTTTTTTTTGTCGGAATTTTGTCGGAAAACAGTTGGAAACTTCCGACCATATTTTTTTGTCGGAAAATTTCGTTGGAAAATTCCAGTTTTCTAGCAGTGCGATTCCTCAAAATGTTCAAGAATGTTTATCAAAAGACGAATTTACTCCCAATAAAGAAGTTGCTTTAAAGTTACGGCTTTGTATTACCGTTTTATTCTTCGACAATCTTTAAAAAAATTAATGTACACTCGGTCAAAACCAACGTAGATTAGAAAAATAACACAATCATCGTGGCATGTAGGTTTTGCCCACATGTTTTGCATCAAACATGCATGTATCATCAAATAATTTTGTTTATGCCAATAAAATATATAAAATATATATCATATCTTGAATTTGTCCCAAGCTGGTGGTTTTATATAAGGGCGACAATATAATTCTTGATTTGACACGAAACAAGATCCGAACACTACACGAAAATATATAATCAAATTTTGAGTTGGCAAATATAAACATTTTAGATAAGTAGGTGGTGTTCGGGTTGAGCCGTTTACCTGTTTCAGGTTTTATATTATTATAGGTTGGGTTCAACTGCAAAATTCAACGACCAACCTATATATTAACCCATCAAAAGGACACAATTGACTCCTCTAGTATGATCAGATGACTTATTTATTGATCGATCATGTAATGATACATTCTATATTCTACAAGTGTCGTTTGTATGAGTAACTTTGATTAAATTTTTATAATTTTTAGCCATTTTATGAGCTGAATAAATTATAATTAAGATTTCTTATCAACTTTATTTATTTTATCCTTCCGGCGTAGATGGATATAGACGTGACAGGGCCACGTTATATTATCCTTACAGTGGACAAGAACTCCTTATCTTAAATGATTTTAGTGCTCTTTGCTTATGTAATTCATCTTTGTGCTTGTCAATTCATCAAATATATTTTAAATAAAACATGTTTTATTTTGTCGTATGCTTGGTATAAAAAAACTTCTTATTGTTTTCAATTGATAGACAAAACTTGTGTTCGTTTTCCAACTTAATTGTCACCATAATTTGTCACAAAAATAAATGGTAGTAGCAAATTCAATCGATTTCTTAACAAATGCAAAGGGTAATGTTATGATATGGCAGTTAATGTAGAGTATAACAGAATACAGACACGAAATTTATGCCGGATTAACTAAAAGTCGTGGCTGTCATTTTCAAATCAAATTATTTGTGACCGATCATCCAAATATTTGATCGGATAAAATTTAATTCAAAACAAAAACAAGTATGATTCGCAGTTTATTTCTGATGATATTGCTTGAATTTTCTTTTCCTTGAGATATGCATGGCCTAAAAACTGCCCCTTGGACCTTGCTCTCTCTTGGAGCGCTGCCCCTTTGTAACTCCTATTAAATTATAAAACCTTAAACAAGTGTGTACCTTACATCCAATTTGTTTAATAAATTGTTTAATTCACATTATTCAAAAAAGTTCATTCAAATATACTAAAATATCTAACAGCTAAGTGGCTATAAATTTTAGAAACATTAATTTTTTGTCACAAATTCATGGGAAAAAAAATTAAAAAATGATTAAAAATCAATTTATTAAGTTTACCAACTTTCATTTATTATATAATATAGATTAATATTTAAATTTATTAAATATGCTATGTTAATAACGTAGAAAGATGTCAAATGTCAAATGTGATACGGATATATATAATAGAAAGATTTCATGTGATATATTAATTTTTTTTAGTTATATAATTTTGTTGATGTGGTTTACGAATCAATAGAGGATATATGAAAAAAGTTGACACCTATGGGTTTCTTAGTTTCAAATATTGTGATAATGTGAATTTGTAATTGGACTTTACATTTTCGAATGTTGTAGTTATTAATTCAAGCTAAATATGTATGAGAAACAATATCTAAAATAGAATGCCCTTATCATAAATGTCAAAATATATGTTATAGAAAAAGAATTGGGTTCAACTAAATAGTCTTTTAATCCTAAAAATGCTAAGAAAGATTATTGATTATTAGATCATGAGATCAAATTTAAGATGGAAAACTTAAAATTTTAGAGAGAAAAGTTGTTAGAGGGTAATTTAGTCATAACTACTTTCCCTTCACATTTTTTAAACGTTCATAACTTTTATATACGATAATATTTTTTTGAAAAAATATATCATAAAAACGAGCATTTTTTATCTTTAAAATGAGTATAAATTTGCTATAAAAAATGACAGAATGACATATACAAAAGACACAATGACCTGTATAAAAGACAAAATAAACTAAAAAACAATTTTTTCTATAACAATGCACTATTAATTTTGAAGATAAAAAATGCTCGTTTTTATGTTCTTTTTTTCAAAAAATAATTTAGTATGTAAGAGTTGTAAACATTTAAATAATGTGGGGGAACTTGATAAATAGTCAACAAAAGTAATGATTGCTAAAATACACTCCAACAACTTGATTTAATCATAGCCATTGATTAATGATTTAATGATCTAATAACTCAAGATCCTTCTTAGGCTTTTTAGGTTAAGAGACGTATTTAGTTTAACCTAACCTATAGAAAAATAGTCACTCTTTATAAACACATAAATAATACATGTTTTAAGCTTTGTTATATAAAACATGTAATATGCACACTGAAAATTCTACGTAAGATGTTGGACAATCTTTTATTACAATTTTATTAAAATAAAAGTTGATGAGCTGAGAATGACCATGGTTATACAAATGCATAGTGTTAGATAAGATGTATGCAATACATGTATTGAATCTAAAAGCAAAAAGATTATATAATATGTTACAAGTTGTTAATGAATCTTTTACAAGGGGATAAAAAATTGCAAGTTGCTCAAAGTTAGAGGCTATAAGAGCTTCTTGATACGAAAATTACTTTTTAATATGTCCACTACACCTTACAACTAAAGCATTTTTATGGTTAATGAATACAAATGCCATGTTAGCCAATATATTTGTTTATAAAAGGCTTCTAGTCTAACAAATGGTATCTCTTTAACTTTCCTTATGAATTATTCTAGTGTTGAGTCTCTTTGTAAACAATTATTTCTATATGAACATGAGTTTTTTCATATTATGTTTTCTTCTGGGTGATGAAGTCAAGTTGCCTATTTATTAAGTAGTACTTGATTTAACAATTAAAAAATGGCTCTTTTATTTGGACACCCCACTTTTTTATTTTAACACCCCTGAGGGCAGGCCCGTACGGCCCGTATTGAGTACAGACAAACATTCCAGGGAATTCCTTGGAATCAGTGAAACATTCTGTGGAACGGGCCGTATAGATCAGTATGGCCCGTCTTGGCCCAAGCTTATTTTTCCAAGCCATTTTAGGTGTCAACCAGTTTTGATATAACCTGATACGGCCCGTACTGGCCAGTACGGGCCATCTTGAATTAATTTATTTTATTTAAACATAATTTACGTATTTAAATAATTTTTAACGATATACGTTTAATACGTGAATTATTTGAATGATATGTGTTATTTATTTTAACTTAATTTGCGTAATTAAATTTAATTTTTAACGATGTACGTTTATTATGTAAGTTATTTGAACGATATACGGCTATTATGTTAATTAAACGTCATAATGTCATTTTAACTAAATATTTCATTTTATAATTAGTTTGTTTACGTTAATTTAAATAATTTAAACGATATAAAGTTTGTCGCGCAAATATTAAATAACACAAACAGAAACAATACAAATGCAGAAAGAAAAATACGTATATACACTGTACGGTTTTATATACAAGGAAACAAAATACAAAAAATACAAAATGAACTGCGATCCGGATGGTCCAGCATCCGATCCGTCGTCTGCGTAGACACGTGGCTCCAGGAACGGTGGAAGCTGTGTCCCGTCCCGTCGTGCATGCTCTGACGCGACCGTCCACTGGACCAAATCCTCGTAACGATCGAGCCGTCGCTCGACGCGTGCCATCCGCTGAGCCGTCTCGTTGCACTGGGCGGCAATCTGGTGCAACAACGCCTCGAGTGGCTCGGTCAGACGCACCAGGCCAAAACTAGGCCGTCTGTCCAAGACGGCCCGATGGCCATACCAGGCCAAAGGTCACCTTCTTCATTTGGTGAACAACACGGGTCGTACTGGTCAAGACGGCCCGTCTTGTTCTTGACAGATTCAAATTTTGAATGACCAAGACGGGTCATACAGGCCAAGACGGGCCCGTCTTGATTTTATTTCGAAAACTTAAAATTGGTCTAAACAGGTCCTATTTCGATCAAAAACCTAATCTAAACACATATTCATGATCTACGAAGGAAAACACATACCTGGTGTCGAAAGTTTGAAGATCCAAGACGGGGTGTATAGACCAAGACGAGAGAGTTTGGGTGTATGTAAAAGTGAAAAAAGTGAAAACGGCGTCTGCCATTTGAATTTAACATAGAACAGTACGGGTCGTACTTGGCAGTACGGGCCGTACTGTTCTTTAAATTTTTTTTTAACATATATACAAAAAAATCAATTTTATTACATATGACAACTAGTACCTGACCGGCCGGCAAGTCCGTACGGTATGTGTACTTTCAATAGTTACTATGTGTAAATACATGTTTGTGAACAATACTTATATTAACAGAATTCAAAATACAAGAAACAATTGTACGTATTTATGTGTGAACTTAAATGCTGTAAGTACAACATTCATTATAAACAATAGTTGTTAGTATTTAGGTGAAAACCTAAGTACAGTGAACACAACTAATCAAGAGAAACAATTGTGTTCAACTGAATAACAAGAACAAATCGGCTGCAAACTGATATCCATAGATGATAGGAATCAGATGACCGACAAATCAGTGTGAAAACAATGTGATAACATGATGTTTAGTTGAGTCCGACAGTGAGGAAATGCAATTTAAAACAACATTACAGTGTTGTTTCAGAATAGCGAACCGACAATGTGTTTGCGTGGGTGACGATTCACACAAACATATCTGTGAGTTTAACGTTCTGAAATGATGACTGAAAAGTAGAAAACAAAAGTCGGAAAGCAAAACCATCTTCGTGTTCGTTCGGGTGACGATTCGAACGAATACGCACGAAGGCGACGCGTTTCGACGAAACGAAAACGAAATACGATGCGAACGGCATTAAATCAAGAAAATAAAATAAATTATGTTTTACAATTTTGAAACTCATCAAAATAATTAAAACAACTATTTTTATTTAAACACATAAATCATGCGTTACGTTCCGGAAACGCAACGAAAACACAAACCGAGCAACCGAAACGAACCCGAACACCCTCTGGGTATTTAAAGGTTAAATGAAACCTTTCACTTCATTTTTCACATTTATCTCTCTCTCTCTAAAACACCCAACTCGTTCATCTCTCTCTCTCTCTAGAAGAACAAGCCTTCAAATCCTCATATCTTGGTCAATTCTCAACGAAATCGGGTGTTTTTGGTGTCCACACGTAGCTCTTAACCTCCTCTACAAGGAAGTAAAACAGATCTGAAGAATTATCCACGAAATCTCGAGGTATTTGGCTTTGAAGTTATGAAAATTTTGGGTTTTGTACCCTTTTAATCCGACTCACACACATAACCGGACCCAAGCCATGCCTTTCGAATCCTATTTCTATTGAAACAGCATCTTCGCATAACACCAATCAAGGAACCACGTTATCACAGCTCAAAGGAAGGGGATGATGAACAGGTTCGCGAGTCTTGGAGCCGGTCGAAGTATCACCAGCCGAACCTGGGGTTCATGGAACACATTGGCCGAACCCTAGCATACAGCTAACCTCACACAGGCCGGAGTCTTTTGCATGAGCGAACCTATAGCCCAACGAACCTGTGTGGGCTGAGCTGCGAACCCTTGGCTGCATCCCCATCGAACCTATGGGTTTGTGCGTGGGCGGTCGAACCTTCTGCCTTGTGATGACCGAACCCATGAGCTGCCATGTCCACGAATCCTGCTGCCAACCACAAGCACCGAACCATCGACGAAACTACACCACTGCCGAACCCTCTTGATAATCTAGCGAACCAACTTATACAGACGAACCATTGGTGTACCACGAACCTGTGACCATTAAACGAACCATTGTTGGGTTAGCCGAACCATTGTTGGTTAGCCGAATCTTCTCCCATGCAGCGAACCTTCTAACCTGCGAACCAACTAGAGGGCCGAACCTTAACTCACTTACTGGCCGAACCTCTCCAGTCTCCATGAGGTTCGCTGGAATGGGACTTACCACCTCCAACCGGATTGGACTCAAACAGCCAGCCCATGATCCCAATTCAGGCCCAACCTTTTCAAATAAGGGGTCCATGTAATTTTCCTTAGGTCCAAGTTAAGGACCTCACTCGGCCCACATACACATTCCATATAATCATTCGGCCCAAGGCCCATGTGAAATTCGGCCCAGCATAGACACCCCGGTCCAACCCCTCTATGTAACTCAACCGATCGGCCCACATATCATGGATACTTATTGGGTTGACCTAAAAAAACATGTGGCCCAAAACTCACATCTTCGGCCCATATAAACCATCGGCCCACGTACATTATCGGACTCAAAACCTCATTCATAGGCCCAAGAAATTATTGATTCGGCCCAATACCATCATATGACTCCTTTCGATTAGTTATGGCCCAAGACAAAACCCACATTCAGCCAAATGGGTAATAAGAAAAGTCAACACATTAAACTAGTTAATTATGATAACATGCATGAGATTATCAAACTAAGCTACTACAAAGTTGATAAGGTTGTGGACTTAAGCTCCCAACACTTAAAACTAGGTAGCTTTAATAAATTAACAAGTGATTTCAAGTGTAAGCCAAATGAATCAAGGAATTTGTAAAACTGTAAATAACAAACGGGCCGAATAGGGATAACCGAGACCTACGAGCGTTAACCAATTTTAGGGTTAACACGTACACAAGCACAAGTCACTACAATTTATACTTATAAGTTGCATACAACGTGAATTCAATACAGGATCGTGAAAACTACTACAAGTACAACACAGAGTGCGTGCATTCCTTAATTAAGCTAAGTCAACCACTACAATCGCAAGGTGAGTTCATATGCCCCTTTTCTCTAATGTTAACTGATTTTAAACTTTCGGGGCTGAGAAACATGCTTACTTTTATTTACTTAAAAGTTTCAGCTTAACATCTTGCTTATGCTTGATTTAGATAATATTGTTTAACTTATTATCACTATCATTGTATGCATGCTTGTATGATCTTGATATGACAGGGATAACTCAGATGAATATGATAATATAACTTCATAACTCATCAACACAATAGAATAACATAGTTGTAAGATTATCTCTTATGACACTTAGTTATCCTTACATGAACAAACATTGGGATAATCACAGGATAACATAAAGGCAACAACCACAAAACACAAGAATGTTAGGAAGATAATATATCTTCATAATAACATTCAACACAAGAGTTAAGTAAGTGTCATAAGATATATTCTTATAATACTTAATTTACAACTCAATACATAATACCAGGTAACATGAAACAATTATCATCCACCACCTGAGCGGATTAAGGGTGGTAAGACTAGTTCTTACCACGGCTTAATGGCAACATGGTGACTACATGGACAGCTATCATCCACCACCTGAGCAGATTAAGGGTGGTAAGACTACTTCTTACCTCGGCTTAATGGCAACATGGTGACTACATGGACATCTATCATCCACCACCTGAGTCGATTAAGGGTAGTAAGACTAGTTCTTACTACGGCTTAATGACAACATGGTGATCATATGGAACAATTGGAATGATAATCATGATAATGTATCTTCATGATAACAACATCATTCACACATTAGTTAACATAAAGTAATAAGACAAGTTCTTATTTAACTTTGTTAACAACAATGAGAACACACGACGGGATAGAGGTAAATCGGATGCATTGTAATCTGATTACGTGAGGATCACAACGGATTCCTTTTAGGCTCTATGCGTTGCAATTTGAGAACATATCACAAGTGGTTAATTAACACTTTTAATATTTAAAATGATCAACAGTTAACTCCACAAGTAATAGAATAATACAAGGAGCAGATTAAGTAAATCTATTATCCTTAATACATGTAAGGGTTATCTATACTTCGGTCCTATTATTATATTTATTCTATACATGATATAATAGGTGATCAACAAACGAGATGAACAAGTGAAATGAGAATGGGTATTGATAGTTGTATTGCAAGTAGTGTAGAATTCTAGTAGTTATGTGGTGGGATGTTGGCTAGGGCTTGGTTCCCTTACATATGCCCTATATATAAGCATAACTACTAGGATGATATACCGTTTGTAAATATAACTATTGAGAAGCCATTGGGTGAACGGGTGAATCAAACAACATACCAGTAACAGAAAATACATTGTGATTGTGCATGTGAACAAATCAAGGTTTTCAATTACTATTTATGAACTCACCAACCTAGTGTTGACTTTGTTTAAATGCATGTTTTCTCAGGTGACGAACAGGTGTAGTCATTCATATGCAAAGGCTAAGCTAGTGGACTTTTAGAAGACCTAGCTTCATTTTGTGTTGCATACTTTTGATATGACAAAACATTGAATCATATTTTGTATATCTTGTACAGTTACAAGATAGAAGCCACAGTGATTCTTTTGGTAGAATTACTTAGTTAAATCATGAATATTGTGATGTAATTTAACTTTGTAATTCTGTATTGATGTCATTTTAGCATTTCTCATTTTATATCTCATGTGCTATGTAAACAATCTGATCATTTTGATTATCACAACGATATTGCGCCCCGGGAGCCTTCCGCCCGACGGGAAAGCCGATCCGTTCCCGCCGGCTCGGGATGTGACATTACATTTAATTAAAGAAAAAATTTGTTTTTTACATTTACACGTCTATGTAGTCGACCAACTTATTTTCATCTATAAATCTTTGATATTCTTGCAGCCTGTCATGATATACGAACTCCCAGTCGGATGCGGCATCATTTCGGTAACGTTTCTAAATAGGATTTACCGTTGGCATTGGATAATATCCTTGTAAGGTAACATTAATGAAATGGACGCCAAGATGAACTACTGATACGACGTTATGTCGCGGCAAACTATTAGCAGATGTCCACAAAGGAAAGATGGTTTGAGGACCTCGACCGCTAAAAAGGTGAATGATTACGCCAAATCTTTGAGCAATTACTAAACCTGTGTGAGGCATAAACATCCAATGTTTGGCAGGAGCAGGTGCAATCTGTTGCCAATTTATTGTGTTGCGTAGTACATCATAAGATCATGGGTCGTAAGAGTTAAACACATATCTGTACAGATCTGCGTTGAAATCCAATTCGTGCAAGAGTTGTTGTCGAATAAATGCCCAATGACTTTCATCGAATCCTAAACCCACAGCTACAGAACGAAAACCACAGTTACCATCTGGCTCGACATCTTGTATGTTTAGCACGTTTTCCAAGACCTGCATCGGAGTATCACCGAATTTCTTATTGTGTACATCCCTAGGGACTGATACATTTGCAGGGTTATGTTTCTTTACGCTCGAAAGTATGTTACGAGGATCCATGTTCGCTCGGTCAGATTCTCAACTAGATCTTATTCCTCCTGAGTGAATCTTCTAACATATGGATGACCCTCTAGATTCTGAGCAGGTTCGTGATTGTGATTGTCGTTAATCACCTGTAATTTCCAGGATTCATGAACTTGGTTGTATAACCCTATCAATTGAAACGGACAACCGATTTTCTTGCTCCCTGACCGTCTATGGATTGCGATGCTATTGTGCTCGCCACCACGGTCACACATGAGCCAGACTTTGATTACACTGCCTGTTGTCTTTGATTTCTTCAATCTTCTCTTGACTACAGTGTAACAATTGTCTAGTGCTCTACTTTTCACCCACCCTACCAGCGCTTCCTGATGTTCCTAAAAGTGGTCTAAGAAAACAACTACAAATAATAACCTAGACTTAACTTAATTACAACGAGTTAAAACCAAAAATCCTAAACTAAACCACTACGACATGCAAGTGTACCTATCAATTGTAGAATAGCTAATGAAAGTCCGGATATCGAACCCACGAGACACTGACTTAACGAAACGAGATTAGAAAACGATTTAAAACAAAGAGGGGGGTTTTGAATAAAAATGACAATTCAATTAAACTAATTATCCTAATTAAATTAGAAAAAGCAGATTCAACTAATATTAATTCCTAAAACAGATTAATTAATTTGATTAAAAGAAATGAATTACAATTTTAGAAAAACCTAAATAATTGGGAAAAACTCTACTTAGGTAGAAATCATGTTTGTGATTATTGACACTATTGACTTTGTTTGATATGATGGAACTAGGATCTTAAACAACAAAATATAGGTAACCTAATGGATTCTGGATCAATTACCAAATGTAACAAACTAAGAAAACCTAATCTTGCACTAAATACACTACTTAATTGAATCACCTTCCGGATTTTTCCAATAACACTTTTGTACTCAAATGAACAAGTCGCATTCCTGATTTTCTCATTCCAATACACCAAATATGCAAGGAGTAATCTTAAAATGTCTAATTTGACACGAAATGACAATAACACTAAGTCTTTCAAAGAACTATCCCTTCCGGGTAATTATTATGAAAACCCTAATGCTAAAGATCACCCGACAAGTCTATCACCTTCCGGATTTCTAAACATAGATACACATAGAACCCTAAAAACATCAATTATATCTTTTCCTATGGCTAGTGATATCAAACAAGCCATAAACTAGTCATAACACTAAGTCAATGACCTAATACGTTTCTAACACCGAAAGACATTCAATAAACACGTATGGAACATGATATAAACTGATGTAATCAAGATTAAATATGCAAAACTCATCAAAATGACAAACTAAGATCTGTTACAAAAGTATTTTCCATCATAAGTCAAAACCATAGTCAATAGTCATCAATAATCATTCAAACATTCATTCTAACCTAAGTAGAATCAAAGAACTAGCCTAATAACATCATCATCAGTCAAGAATACTCAGAAATAGTAAGATGAAATGGAATAAACTACTGAAAATTAAGAACAAATGAGAACAAAGAGTGACCAAGATGAATTCACATGTAAACAAAGCTTTCTAGCCCTCCAATGCTTCCCAAATGCTTCCTCAAGCTCCTGAAATGCTCTCCTACCTCAAAAATGGTCGACAATGATGATCCAAACGGCTTGGGAGCGTCTTCTCTTTATTCTCGCATTAATCTTGACTTTTTTCAAATTTTAAAGCACGTCGTGTACCGCGGAGACCAATTTAAAACATAATCGCGTACCGTGATGGACAAAATAAGCGGGGAACTCCCGAAATCCTTCGCGTACCGCGAAGGTGATATTCTTCCTCATAGCGTACCGCGAAGCTCTCCAAATGATTAAAACTTGTCTTTTTCTCTTAATTTCAACCAGGGCTCGATTCCTTCGGGTTTCGAACTCGATTTCCACTCATTTCATTCGACAAGCCTGTAGAAACCACAAACATGTAAAAAGAATCTAAAAATAAACAAGAACGATATATTTACAACTTAAAATCGACTCAAAATCATTTAAAAACCGGATGTGTTTTACAACCCATCAAAAATACCCACACTTGAAAATTTTTCGTCCTCGAAAAAGATTTGCAATGGAATCACAATTAGAAATTTAGTTTTAAACTCAAAATTTTAAACACATACGCATTAACCACGATTGTCAGTATTTGTATCCACCTAAACCAACAACTGATATCTAGGTTCCCTAATCTTGATTCATTATGTTCAAATGATTCAATCAACTATAGGTATTACACTCAAGTCATATAGATCAACCTAATCCTGAAAAACGCTTTCAAGTTACCATTACATTCGAACAACCTAAATGAATTTAAAAGTCAAACCTTAGATGGAATGGATGAAGGTATGGGCATTTTGCTTCTAAATTAATGAGCCTAACTTAGTGGTGTTTCACTCGGTTGCCATCCGGGGTATGACACATAAGCTGCAGCTCTTATTTAATTTTGTTTTATTTTTTTCTGCAAGCTCAGCCCATTTAGTGGATTGGTGGATGATGTTTTTAATCAGGCGCCATAAGTCTCGAATTTATTTTCATAAAAAGAGAATATATGTGCCAGGTTTAATTTTAAAAACATTAGGTTGTTTGTTTGTAAAAGTTCCTCTAATCACAATTAAACAGTTTCAGAATCCCCATATTTCCCAAGGCAAAACCCATTAGCATCATTAAGATTAAGTAAATTATATCAATACTAGAGAACCTTTCTATCAGTTAGGCCTACTAACATATCCTAAATTAGATACGTATGTTTAAACTTTTAAGACAACACAAAATTCCTGATTATACTATCATTTTCCATTTTAATGCAAAACCTAATTCAAAGACTTTTTACAAAATTATATACCATATTTACACAATCTAACCTAGAAAATTTAAAATCAGACTCAATTTACAATTAAATAACTACAAACCTAAATAAAAATGAAAAAGAACAAAATAAAGGAAAAGAAAAGAAAAATTTGGAAAAGACTTAGCTGGTTTTATGTAACAGCCGTGCATGTCAAATCCAGAATAACACGATCGTATAGCATTCCATTCGCGATCGGGTTATTGTAATCCTGTTGGGTGCCTTTCTACTACAATATATGTAAGTTATCACTACCCAACTGATAAGGGTAATTCAAACCAAACTACAAATGAAGATCTAAACAATCCAACAAAGATTAACTATAAAATAAAAATTAAAATAAAAGACTCAAACCTAACTAAAACTAACTTGATTAATTAAAAATGACTCAAATTTAAAAAGGAAAATCTTTTTGTATTTATTGATTATTTTTCAATTTTAACTAAAAATTATCAACTTATTTACTAAAATTTTCAAAAATTTACAATTTTTACACAAATCTCATACCACACTTAAAATCACACATTGTCCTCAATGTGGAATATGAAATAATGAATAAATCAACAATAATATACAATTTACAACATTTACAACTTCCCTGATATGTGACAATTTCCTCGTAAGTCTTATCAACCGCCATCAAATCCAATCGCAATCACAATTAAATCCCAAATCGCATTCTGAACATTCACGATGAATTTGGCGATCCACTAACACTCACAACAAACCATCAACATATACATGGATAATATAAACAACCATAAGATATTAAACATGAACAACCACAAAATATATACAATCAACTAGTCTATATACAATTGTGTTCAACACAAAATCTAATCCAAATATATACAGACCATGATAATAAAAACAGAAATAAAGAAAAAAATACAAAAGAAACAACTACAACTACTAAGATGCTGGAATCTACTCATGAGGCTCATCACCCTGTCCTTCTGGCTGCTGAGGTGGATCTGGAGTCCTGAACCACTCAGGAATCTCTATCCCTAAGTGTGCAAAAAGCATGCGCAGCATCTGACCCTGCCTCTGCTGCTCCTCCCAAAGAATGTCTAAAGTAATACGTGGAGGGTGAGGCTGACGTAGGGGAACAGTCTGCTGAGGCCTCTCCACCCTATGTAATATCCTCTGGCGCTCCGGTGGCACACCTCTCTGCAAGACCTCGACATCTGGGGGTCCCTCTGGTGCAGGCCTAGCTGGCTCCCATCTGGCTGGATCACCCATGGGGCACATGCCAGCTAGCCGCATGTCATCTAAACTATATCGTCCAGTCTCGGCCCCACAGTCAAAAATCGGCGTGGGAATCTGTTAAAGACTCCCAGCCTACTCGCTATCCTCCCAATGTAGGGCCCCAGATCTAGCCTAGCCGTCGCCCCTCCACGGCGAACCCTCGCAAATGACGACAGTAAAATACAAGCGAGGTTAGCAAGGCGACGGCTAATCATACTATACATGCAGAACAGGTCTAGTTGGTTGCACTTCTCTGCACCGGCCCTGCGACCGATGAGAGTGCAACTAACCATCCTGTGAATATATCTAATAAGTGGATCGCGAATCGAAGACTCGACAATCGCACTCGTGTATGCTCTATCTGCAATGGACATCCAGAACTCCTCTAGCTGACGCTCTGTGATACCCAAATCACTGAGCTCCCTAACAACTGCCCTCAGGCTCTGAGCAAACCCAGGCTCTCTCACCTGCTCAGCTGTATAAAATCCCGTCGCAATCGCGAACTGTGGGATGCTCATAGAAAATGTGCGTCTACCTAACGCAAAAGAAACAGCAGCAGGATCATCGAATGAGCCTGACATCTGACGAAAAGTCGAATGGAACTCGACTGTCAGCTCTATGTACTGAGGCCACCTACAATCTAGAGCAGTCCTCCACTCATCTCTAACAATGGCATCGAACTCCTCTAAACGTGATAGCCTCTCCAATAGATCTCGATCGAGTGTACGATGGCGGTAGTGCTCCATCGTCACAAACCTCTCACATCGAGTAGCCTCCTTTGTCCCTTGCTCAAACTGTAGGACAGTTTGGTCTCTAAGCACACGATCGTAAATAGGAACCGCCTCGTCCTCATCAATCGGAAGGATCTCAGGAGATGAATAGTGGATCTCTCGAGCCCTCCGCCTCGACGAACTTGAACCTCTGGCCCTCTTGGCCCCTGCACCTGAACTCTCAGCAGCTCCAGACATCCTACAATAGCAATTTACAAAAATATAAAATACAAAACAAAATTTAACATTAAACTACTTTAAACTATGTAAAAACCTAAGTTTAATTTTATTTACAATTTTTACAAACAAATTATATTTACAAAGAATAAATTTAAAAATGAAAACCTATTTACAAATATTACAAATTGTTATAAAAATATAGTACACTAT
Source organism: Mikania micrantha (assembly GCA_009363875.1). Taxonomy (NCBI): domain Eukaryota; kingdom Viridiplantae; phylum Streptophyta; class Magnoliopsida; order Asterales; family Asteraceae; genus Mikania; species Mikania micrantha. The sequence goes on along the minus strand of CM018691.1, from coordinate 23,916,597 downwards.
TACTAAAATATAGTACAAAAATTTATTTATAAATTAAAATTTTATTTACAAAATTTACAATATTAAAAACTAATTTTAAATATTTACAAATCTATAAAAATAAAAATTTAACAAAATTTATTTACAAAAATTATTTACAAAATTTTACAAGAGTTTAATCCTAATTTCAAAATAACTAACCCTTCTTTACAAAATTTATATATTTACAATAATACATTATAAATTACATTTTATTTACAAAATTAATATACAAAAATTTATTTACAAAATTTTTACAAAAATCTAAAATGTTAACCTATTCTACAAAATTTAAATTTACAAATAATCAAAAGGTATATAATATAAATCAGTTTACAAAAATTAAGTAAAAATATTATAACTTAATTTACATTATTATTAAAAATAAAATATAATGCAAGAAGTTATTTACAAAATAAAATTTCTGTTTACAAGTTTATTTATAAAATTTTACAAGATATTAACCTAATTTTTATACAATAATTTACAAATCTATTTTTAATTAAAAGTTCAAATTTATTTACAAACTATATGATAAAAGATGTATTTGCACATTTTATTTACAAATATTTTCTGTTGACAACAGCTAAACGAATTGGGTTCCGGCTTCCATCGCGTACCGCTAAGGACTGCGCGGCGGTACGTGGCCCCTTTTTAAGACCAGCAAATCGATCGGTTTCCATGGCGAATAACCGAACCCCCATTTCGTTCCAAAATCAATTCAAATCAATCCTAATCTACTGAAAAAAATTCGAAATCTATTGAGATCTACATCAAACTAAACATTACCCTAAATCTAAAACCTAAAATCGAAAAAGACATAAAGAAACTAATACCTAATTGCGTATTGAACTGGTGATGATGGAGGGATGAACCGGAGATGGTGGTGCGCGAACTGTCGACGATGATGGTGATGGCGACTTGCACAGGGGTGATGGAGAAACCAAGAGTACGTGCTTTACGGCTAGAACTTCAAGTCGATTTGTTTAATCAAATTAAAGAAGCACAAAAACAAGCCCAAAAAGATGAAAACAAGGAACAAGAAGGAATGAAGGGCATGATTGAACAACTGGTCAAAGGAGACGATGGAATTCTTCGTATGAGTACAAGAATCTGGGTGCCAGTCACTGGTGGCTTAAGAGAGAGAGTATTGGAAGAAGCGCATAAATCTAAATACATGATGCACCCAGGAGGCGATAAAATGTACAAGAATCTGAAAGAGAACTATTGGTGGATTGGCATGAAGAAAGATATTGCCGCATATATTGCAAGATGTTTAACTTGTTCACAAGTTAAAGCTGAACACCAGAAACCTTCTGGTATGTTGCAACAACTGGAACTGCCTGTCTGGAAATGGGAAATGATAACCATGGATTTTATAACTAAACTTCCTCGAACCAGTCGTGGAAATGATACTATTTGGGTTATCGTTGATAGACTGACCAAGTCTGCTCATTTCTTATCAATGAAAGAAACTTACTCTATGGATAGGCTAGCACAGTTGTATGTAAATGAGATTGTATCATTACACGGTGTGCCATTATCCATTGTGTCAGATAGAGATAGCCGTTTTACATCTCGATTCTGGCAAAGTTTTCAAAAAGCTCTCGGAACACGTTTAAATTTCAGCACTGCTTATCATCCACAAACTGATGGACAGAGTGAAAGAACCATCCAAACGTTGGAAGATATGCTCCGAGCTTGTGTGATAGACTTTGGAGGAAGCTGGGATGATCACTTACCTTTAATGGAATTTTCCTATAATAATAGTTATCACTCAAGTATTCAGACTGCACCGTTTGAAGCTCTTTACGGAAGAAAGTGTAGAACACCAGTTTGTTGGTCTGAAATTGGTGAAAATCAGTTGTCTGGTCCAGAAATCGTGCAAGAAACAACTGACAAAGTCTTTCAAATTAGAGAAAGATTAAAAACGGCTAGAGATCGACAAAAGAGCTATGCAGATCGAAGAAGAAAGCCATTAGAATTCAATGTTGGTGATAAAGTACTACTCAAAGTTTCACCATGGAAAGGAGTAGTACGATTCGGTAAAAAGGGAAAGTTAAGTCCACGTTATGTCGGACCTTTCAAAATTACTAAACGAATCGGACCGGTGGCTTATCAGCTTGAACTACCGGAAGAAATGGCAGGAGTACACGATGTGTTTCACGTTTCTAATCTTCGAAAATGTTTGGCCGATGAATCATTATTAATGCCACTTCAAGATGTTGAAGTAAATGAAAAACTAAAATTTATCGAACAACCACTTCAAATCGAAGACCGCCGAGAAAAGAGACTCAAGCGTAAGAAATTAGTGTTAGTTAAGGTTAAATGGAACTCTAGACGTGGTCCTGAAAACACATGGGAACTGGAGTCAGAGATGAGAAAGAAATACCCACAGCTATTTCAATAATCTCGAGGACGAGATTAAAACAAAGGTGGGGAGGATGTAACATCCCGTTTTATGAATATAAATAAAATATCGTTTATAATTAAAATATTATTAGTCAAAAATATAATAAAAAAAAATCAATCAATCAAAACGTAAGGTCTCGTCTAATAACATAAAATAATTTATTTCATAAAATATGATTATTCGCGAGTATAAAAATAAGCGTTTAAAATTTTAGCGTTTGTTTAAACGAATAGGTAGGATGAAACGATTATTAGAATAATCATTGATTGAACGATCAGTCACTGTTATATGAGACTACCTAAAATTAATAAAATGTATTATAATTAAACTTTCTCCGTTTTTAACCAAACTTAGGTCAAAACGAAGAGAAAAATAAGCCGGTTCTAGCAGTATTTTTAAAATTTTATAAAACCTTATATTTTAAAAGTTATAAGAGAAAAACAAAATTTAAGTTTAATTAATTATTATTATTATTATATATGTGTATGTTTGTTGTGATGCCAGCGAAAGAAAAAAAAAATAAAATACGTACATATATATATATAAAGTGCACGTGTGATTGTGTTGTCAAAAGAAACTACAATTAAGATAAGCAAATGCTTATCCATCTATTTCATATATCTCAAATACATGCATACATCATAAGTCTTGGAAACGAATTAGAAGTAAGCAGTCGATGGAAAAGTTCATAAAATTATAGAACTAAAATTTTCTTGAGCATACAATCATAAGGAATTCCTCATAAAGTAAGGAGTCGGTACGTAAATAGGTATGTAATCTAATCTTTAAGTTTAACTCATAAACTTAAGCTTTTGTATGTTATTAGTTATAGGGTTAGGGTTAAGATCTAACCCCATATGTATAATTGTATATTAAACTTATGATATATTTTAGGATCAGAAAAATAAACTCATCAGGAATCATCCTTGCAAATAGTTAGAAGGATAGATTAAGCAGAAACGCTGCCCAAATTCATATTGAGAAGTTCTAAAGCTGTTACCCAGCCAACCCAAAATTCAGGTGAATACATTTAACTTGTTTTTAAATTTATAAATCAATTTTTATGAGCATGGTTTGTTTAAACTTTGACGCATAAAGGGATACTATTAGACCAGCATTTAGGCTATTAGTATACGTATGATTTGCAAATCGTATCCGCATATGGGTGAAATTCCCATACGTGGCTGGTACAGGTGGGCTGGAAGGTTAAACGTAAGACGCGTTGCGCAGGCAACCTAACCAGTGACCAGCTGTGGGCTGGAGGGAACAAAACGTAAGACGCGCTGCGCTGTAGTTCCTAACCAGTGACAGTTATAAACCAGTGTATGCAGTAGTTGTATCGATCAGTGAAATAACCTGCTAAATGTGTAGTATTGCCAATATTACTTATGGTTAAAGGACCGAACATGCTATGCTTACATATCGAGTCTGTTATTTGTATTCACCAACTTTATGTTGACGTTTTATTTTCAAAAAACTTTTCAGGTGATAATGAATGACAAATCAGAAACAAGATTAGAGGTTTAGGGCCTATGACGCCTTAAATAAAATCTTGTGGTGAAACCGAGGAGCGATTGGAGTTATACCTCCAAGTCCCGTGTAAACCGAGATATGTAAATGCATGTTTGTAAAAACTCGGTTTAAAATGAAATAAAATGTTATGTTCATATCTATGCATATGAAATTTTATAAAATCCTGAAAAGTTAATTACAAGCGACGAAAATATGGTTTTTCATACCTATGCGTATGGAATATATGTAAATTATGAAAAACGGTTTTCACATCCATGCATGTGAATTATTTATAAAATTACGAATTTATGAAACAACGCTTCCGCTGAAACATATTAAAATAAATAATATACTCTGACCGAGACTGTAATTATCAATGAAACCAATCGGGTCGCAGCGCCCGGGCCGCCGAAAGCCCGGGGTGTGACAGGTTGGTATCAGAGCTCCTGGTTTTAGCAAAATAGGTACTAATGATTGTATCTAAGCTTTAACCGAATTAAGATAAGTGTCTTTCAAAGAAATAGGTAGAATAGTATACTTGAAATACTAACAATGATTGAAATAATATGATGAATTCTGATGATAGCTTATCAGCTAAATTGATGAATTGTTTTTAAGACCTTGTCAAATATCATATTTTGTAGACAATGTCTCGAAACCAAAATCCTGGCGGACCGTCTGTAAACACTCGTGGGCGAAAGAGAATGCACACGGATGCAAATGAACCTGTGATTCGAAAAGCTGAACTTCAAGAAATAATAGCAAAAGAAATCAAAGACGCAATACCTACGATTGTTGCGGCTATGAAAAATAATGAAAATTCGAATCCAGAAAATACAGTGACAAAAGCAAAAGAGGTGTCGGGTTCGAACAATGAGAATACCAAAGCTTCTAGTGTAAAACGATTTAGAACTAAAGGATGTTCATACAAAACATTCCAATCTTGTAAACCTCCTGAGTTCGTAGGAACAGAAGGAGCTGTGGTAGCGTTAAGATGGCTCGAAAAGATTGAAGCGGTAATTGCTATAAGCAAATGTGCCGAAGAAGACATGGTTCTGTATGCTTCAAATTCCTTTAAAGACGGAGCATTGGAGTGGTGGAACTCCATTATTCAAACCAAAGGTAGAACCAATGTGTATGCTATGACTTGGGAAAGTTTTCGAGATCTCGTAACTCGAAAGTTTTGCCCAATGAATGAGAAGGAACAAATCGAGCGAAAATTTCTGACTCACCGCATGGTCGGTGCTGGGCATCGTGAGTACACTTCGAAGTACTTTGAGTATGCTCGATTGGTGCCACACCTTGTGACACCAGAATCAAACCTGATCAGTCGCTATATCTGGGGACTTGTAAGTGAAATTAGGGATATGGTCAAGGCGGCGATGCCTCAGACCATTGATTCAGCTGTTGAGCTTGCAGGGTTGCTTACTGATGGGATGGTAAGAACCCAAGAAGAAAAGAAAAGTCTAGAAATGATCCAAAAGGTCAATCAAAGTTCAAAGAAACCTGGAGGAAGATTTGAAAAGAAAGAAGGAGGTAGTGGTATGATCCCACGATGCAAAATGTGTGGGAAAAATCATTTGGGAAAATGTCTTCGACCAAAATTTTGCAGCCATTGCAAATTGACGGGTCATACAGTGGATGAATGCCGAAGAAAGAAAATGGTGACGTGCTTCAACTGTAATGAACAAGGCCACTATCGAACTGAATGTCCTAAGTTAATCAAGGCAAGTGGAGTTAGCGGGGCTGGTGGTTCAGGAACAAAAGCTGAACCAAATGCAAAGAAGACAACTAGAGCTTTTGTCCTTAATGCAAAAGAAGCTGCGGACATGCCGGATGTCATTACCGGTACGTTTCTTATTAATAATGTTTACGCTAAGGTTTTGTTTGATTCGGGAGCAAATCAAAGCTTTATTGATTATGATTTCTGTAAGCTTCTAAATGAACCATTAGTGAAAGTAGATAAACCTTATCTGGTAGAAACTGCTAATGGTGATGTAGTCAAAATAAATGAAGCGTTAGTAAATGGTAAGATCACACTCTTTAAGCACAACATACCTGTGAAATTCTTACCTATGAAGTTGGCCGGTTTTGATGTGGTAATCGGAATGGATTGGTTAGTTATAAACCAAGCTTGTATCTTATGTGACACCAAATCCATTGAAGTTCGTATTCCAACGGGAGAAAAATTGATCATCAAAGGCGATAAGCCAACAAACCATGTTGGAATTATTTCCATGATCAAAGCTGCTAAGTATTTAAACAAAGGTTGTTTAGCTTACCTAGTCACAGTTATAACTGAAGATCAAGAAAAGAAGAAACTGAAAGACGTACGTGTTGTAGCTGATTTTCAAGACGTGTTTCCAGATGAATTGCCTGGTTTACCACCAGAACGTGAAGTAGAATTCAATATCAATCTGGTACCAGGTACTGCTCCAATTGCTAAATCTCCTTATAGATTGGCACCGACGGAAATGAAAGAGCTCAAGAAACAATTAGACGAGTTACTGGAAAAAGGTTTTATTCGACCTAGCTCTTCACCTTGGGGAGCTCCAATCTTATTCGTCAAAAAGAAAGATGGGTCAATGCGGATGTGCATTGATTATAGGGAGCTAAATAAGGTAACTATCAAGAACAAGTATCCACTTCCACGAATTGACGATTTATTCGATCAACTTCAAGGAGCCTGTCATTTTTCTAAAATTGATCTTCGATCAGGATATCATCAATTGAAAGTCCAGGAAGAAGATATTCCTAAAACTGCTTTCCGTACAAGGTATGGGCATTATGAGTTCACTGTTATGCCATTTGGACTTACTAATGCTCCAGCTGCCTTTATGGACATGATGAACCGGATATGCAAACCTTATTTAGACAAATTCATCATTGTGTTCATTGATGATATTCTTATTTATTCAAAAACTCCAGAGGATCATGCTATACATCTTAGAACCCTACTTGAATTACTAAGACATGAGAAATTGTATGCTAAATTCTCTAAATGTGATTTCTGGCTCACTGAAGTACAATTTCTAGGGCATGTTATTAATGCTCAAGGTATTCAAGTGGATCCATCTAAGATAGAGGCTATTACCAAATGGGAGAACCCCAAGTCACCAACAGAGGTGCGTAGTTTCTTAGGCTTGGCAGGTTATTATCGCCGATTTATTCAGAATTTCTCCCGAATAGCCGTTCCTCTTACTTCATTGACTCAAAAATCTGTAAAATTCGAATGGGGTCCCAAGCAAAATGAGGCCTTTCAAATTTTTAAAGATAAGTTGACTCAAGCTCCAATCCTAGCATTACCTGAAGGTGTTGAAGACTTTATTGTCTATTGTGATGCTTCTCATACAGGATTAGGATGTGTATTGATGCAACGAAACAAAGTGATTGCTTATGCATCACGCCAGTTGAAGACTCATGAAAAGAACTATGTGACTCATGATCTGGAGTTAGGTGCCATAATCTTTGCATTAAAGTTATGGAGACACTATCTGTATGGAGTTCATTTCACAGTTTATACTGATCACAAGAGTTTAAAGTATATCTTTGGTCAGAAGGAACTAAATATGCGACAACGAAGATGGATGGAAACGTTGAATGACTATGACTGTGAAATTATCTATCATGAAGGAAAGGCAAATGTGGTTGCAGATGCCTTAAGCCGAAAGGAGATAGAGAAACCAAGAAGAGTACGTGCTTTACGGCTAGAACTTCAAGTCGATTTGTTTAATCAAATTAAAGAAGCACAAAAACAAGCCCAAAAAGATGAAAACAAGGAACAAGAAGGAATGAAGGGCATGATTGAACAACTGGTCAAAGGAGACGATGGAATTCTTCGTATGAGTACAAGAATCTGGGTGCCAGTCACTGGTGGCTTAAGAGAGAGAGTATTGGAAGAAGCGCATAAATCTAAATACATGATGCACCCAGGAGGCGATAAAATGTACAAGAATCTGAAAGAGAACTATTGGTGGATTGGCATGAAGAAAGATATTGCCGCATATATTGCAAGATGTTTAACTTGTTCACAAGTTAAAGCTGAACACCAGAAACCTTCTGGTATGTTGCAACAACTGGAACTGCCTGTCTGGAAATGGGAAATGATAACCATGGATTTTATAACTAAACTTCCTCGAACCAGTCGTGGAAATGATACTATTTGGGTTATCGTTGATAGACTGACCAAGTCTGCTCATTTCTTATCAATGAAAGAAACTTACTCTATGGATAGGCTAGCACAGTTGTATGTAAATGAGATTGTATCATTACACGGTGTGCCATTATCCATTGTGTCAGATAGAGATAGCCGTTTTACATCTCGATTCTGGCAAAGTTTTCAAAAAGCTCTCGGAACACGTTTAAATTTCAGCACTGCTTATCATCCACAAACTGATGGACAGAGTGAAAGAACCATCCAAACGTTGGAAGATATGCTCCGAGCTTGTGTGATAGACTTTGGAGGAAGCTGGGATGATCACTTACCTTTAATGGAATTTTCCTATAATAATAGTTATCACTCAAGTATTCAGACTGCACCGTTTGAAGCTCTTTACGGAAGAAAGTGTAGAACACCAGTTTGTTGGTCTGAAATTGGTGAAAATCAGTTGTCTGGTCCAGAAATCGTGCAAGAAACAACTGACAAAGTCTTTCAAATTAGAGAAAGATTAAAAACGGCTAGAGATCGACAAAAGAGCTATGCAGATCGAAGAAGAAAGCCATTAGAATTCAATGTTGGTGATAAAGTACTACTCAAAGTTTCACCATGGAAAGGAGTAGTACGATTCGGTAAAAAGGGAAAGTTAAGTCCACGTTATGTCGGACCTTTCAAAATTACTAAACGAATCGGACCGGTGGCTTATCAGCTTGAACTACCGGAAGAAATGGCAGGAGTACACGATGTGTTTCACGTTTCTAATCTTCGAAAATGTTTGGCCGATGAATCATTATTAATGCCACTTCAAGATGTTGAAGTAAATGAAAAACTAAAATTTATCGAACAACCACTTCAAATCGAAGACCGCCGAGAAAAGAGACTCAAGCGTAAGAAATTAGTGTTAGTTAAGGTTAAATGGAACTCTAGACGTGGTCCTGAAAACACATGGGAACTGGAGTCAGAGATGAGAAAGAAATACCCACAGCTATTTCAATAATCTCGAGGACGAGATTAAAACAAAGGTGGGGAGGATGTAACATCCCGTTTTATGAATATAAATAAAATATCGTTTATAATTAAAATATTATTAGTCAAAAATATAATAAAAAAAATCAATCAATTAAAACGTAAGGTCTCGTCTAATAACATAAAATAATTTATTTCATAAAATATGATTATTCGCGAGTATAAAAATAAGCGTTTAAAATTTTAGCGTTTGTTTAAACGAATAGGTAGGATGAAACGATTATTAGAATAATCATTGATTGAACGATCAGTCACTGTTATATGAGACCACCTAAAATTAATAAAATGTATTATAATTAAACTTTCTCCGTTTTTAACCAAACTTAGGTCAAAACGAAGAGAAAAATAAGCCGGTTCTAGCAGTATTTTTAAAATTTTATAAAACCTTATATTTTAAAAGTTATAAGAGAAAAACAAAATTTAAGTTTAATTAATTATTATTATTATTATTATATATGTGTATGTTTGTTGTGATGCCAGCGAAAGAAAAAAAAAATAAAATACGTACATATATATATATAAAGTGCACGTGTGATTGTGTTGTCAAAAGAAACTACAATTAAGATAAGCAAATGCTTATCCATCTATTTCATATATCTCAAATACATGCATACATCATAAGTCTTGGAAACGAATTAGAAGTAAGCAGTCGATGGAAAAGTTCATAAAATTATAGAACTAAAATTTTCTTGAGCATACAATCATAAGGAATTCCTCATAAAGTAAGGAGTCGGTACGTAAATAGGTATGTAATCTAATCTTTAAGTTTAACTCATAAACTTAAGCTTTTGTATGTTATTAGTTATAGGGTTAGGGTTAAGATCTAACCCCATATGTATAATTGTATATTAAACTTATGATATATTTTAGGATCAGAAAAATAAACTCATCAGGAATCATCCTTGCAAATAGTTAGAAGGATAGATTAAGCAGAAACGCTGCCCAAATTCATATTGAGAAGTTCTAAAGCTGTTACCCAGCCAACCCAAAATTCAGGTGAATACATTTAACTTGTTTTTAAATTTATAAATCAATTTTTATGAGCATGGTTTGTTTAAACTTTGACGCATAAAGGGATACTATTAGACCAGCATTTAGGCTATTAGTATACGTATGATTTGCAAATCGTATCCGCATATGGGTGAAATTCCCATACGTGGCTGGTACAGGTGGGCTGGAAGGTTAAACGTAAGACGCGTTGCGCAGGCAACCTAACCAGTGACCAGCTGTGGGCTGGAGGGAACAAAACGTAAGACGCGCTGCGCTGTAGTTCCTAACCAGTGACAGTTATAAACCAGTGTATGCAGTAGTTGTATCGATCAGTGAAATAACCTGCTAAATGTGTAGTATTGCCAATATTACTTATGGTTAAAGGACCGAACATGCTATGCTTACATATCGAGTCTGTTATTTGTATTCACCAACTTTATGTTGACGTTTTATTTTCAAAAAACTTTTCAGGTGATAATGAATGACAAATCAGAAACAAGATTAGAGGTTTAGGGCCTATGACGCCTTAAATAAAATCTTGTGGTGAAACCGAGGAGCGATTGGAGTTATACCTCCAAGTCCCGTGTAAACCGAGATATGTAAATGCATGTTTGTAAAAACTCGGTTTAAAATGAAATAAAATGTTATGTTCATATCTATGCATATGAAATTTTATAAAATCCTGAAAAGTTAATTACAAGCGACGAAAATATGGTTTTTCATACCTATGCGTATGGAATATATGTAAATTATGAAAAACGGTTTTCACATCCATGCATGTGAATTATTTATAAAATTACGAATTTATGAAACAACGCTTCCGCTGAAACATATTAAAATAAATAATATACTCTGACCGAGACTGTAATTATCAATGAAACCAATCGGGTCGCAGCGCCCGGGCCGCCGAAAGCCCGGGGTGTGACATTAGTCTCCACACATCTAGCAAGCATCCTATCCAAATTCTGCAAACAATGATCGAAAGAACTTCCAAACACTGAAAAATCATCCATGAAAACTTCCATGGAAGTCTCGATCATATCCTGAAATATAGCCACCATGTATCTCTGAAATGTGGCTGGAGTATTACATAACCCAAACGGCATACGGCGATACGCAAAGGTACCGTATGGGCATGTAAACGTGGTTTTCTCCTGATCCTCTGGTGCTATAGGGATCTGGAAATAACCTGAGAAACCATCAAGAAAACAGTAAAACTGTTGTCCTGACAACCGCTCCAACATCTGATCAATGAAAGGTAATGGGAAAGATCTTTCCTGGTGGCATCATTCAGTCTTCTATAATCGATGCATACTCTCCAACCAGTGACTGTCCTAGACGGAATCAACTCCTTCTTCTCATTCACAATGACAGTCATGCCTCCCTTCTTAGGAACAACCTGTACCGGACTGACCCAAGCTGAATCTGAAATGGGATAGATCAATCCGGCATCTAAAAGCTTAAGAACTTCCTTCTTCACAACTTCAGACATGTTAGGATTAAGCCGTCGCTGTGGTTGGACCACCGGCTTGTAATCCTCCTCCATCAAAATGCGATGCGTACAAAACGAAGGGTGTATGCCCTTTATGTCCATCAACTTCCACGCAATCGCCTGCTTATTCGCCTTATGCACCTCAATCAATCTCGACTTCTCCTCCTCCGTCAATGAAGATGAAATAATGACGGGTAAATCAGAATCACCATCCAGAAATGCATACTCCAAGTGATATGGCAACTCCTTAAGATCTAGGGATGGTGGTGCCTCAACAGACGGTTTCTCAACCGGATCTGTACTCTCAAAAACCTCAAAAGCAGTCGGGTACTCAGGAGGCTTACTAGCCAGACTGCTCGGAATGTGCTCAGAAGAAGCATCAATCTCAACAGCCTGGTTCTCCTCACCCAGGTCTTGATCTTTCAATAAATCTGATCCAGAAATGTAATCTAGACACCGATCTATGTAAGGAATGAAAATCAAGAAAATACACAGAATCATCCTGACCGTTCGAATGCTTCATTGACTTCCTTACATCGAATGTCACATTCTCCTCACCCACACACAATGTAATCTTACCTTCAAACACATCTATCATTGCCTTAGCAGTGCGTAGGAAAGGACGTCCCATAATGAGCGGGACTCGGTCATCGGCCTCCATGTCTAGAATGACAAAATCCGCGGGGAATACAAACTTATCAACCTTCACCAAAACATTCTCCACAATTCCCCTTGGATACTTGACCGATCGGTCGGCCAAAGTGATGCTCATATGCGTCGGCGATGGGTCTCCAAGATCTAGCTTCTGATAAGTCGAGTATGGCATCAAGTTAATGCTAGCACCCAAGTCAGCCAACGCGTGGTTCACAGAAGAACTGCCAAATAAACATGGGATAGTGAAAACCCCTGGATCGTCAAGCTTCTCGGGCAGTTTGTTCTGGACCAACGCAGAACATCGAGCTCCTAATGTGACTGTAGACAGTGACTCTAGCTTCTTCTTGTTAGACAGAAGATCTTTCAAGAATTTAGCATATTTGGGCATATGCTGGAGTGCTTCTACAAACGGGAGGTTAATCTTAAGCTGTTTGAACATCTCTAAGAAATGTCCATACTCCTGTGCATACTTCTGCTGCAATGCACGTGCCAGATATGGAAGCCTGCTTATGTCAACCTCGGGAGTCCTCTTCTCTTCCATCTTCTTCTTCTCTACCTCAACTCCCTTCTTCTCAACTGAAGACTTTCCTTCTGGTGCTGTACTTGCTGGGCCTAGCCTCTGGTGCACCCTATCAGGAGTCTCCATCTCTATCTCCTCGTCAACCGGTTCCTCTACATCGACATCCGGTGACTTCTCCGCCTCCTTCTCACCTCCACGACCACTCCTAGTCGTCACAGCCTTCACATGACCTTTCGGGTTTGCCTCAGTATTCCCCGAGAAGGATCCACCCTGCCTCTCATCCAAACTCTTCGCAATGTCACCTACCGATCGTTGTAGGTCCAGAAATGCTGACTGTTGATTCCTCAGCAATGTATCATGCTCCTAAAGCTTCACCTGTGTGTGTTGATCCTTGGCAATCAACTGCTGTAGCATCTGCATCTGCTGCTTGTGCATTCCTTCACTTCTGGGTCACCACTGCTGCTCGGACCCGCTCCTGAATTCTCATTCACTGCCTGATTCTGACGTGGGTGATAGGAGTTGTTACCACGCCAGTTGTTGTTTGAGTTTCGCCAATTTGAGTTAGGATTCCAATTAGGATTGGGATTGGAATTGAAGTTGGAAGTGAAAGGCTTGTTCCAACCAGAATTAATGGAATCTAACTGCTCCTGATCAGTAATAGGGCACTCGGCAGTCGCATGTCCTCCTCGACATATCTCACACTTCTTCAGCTGTGTCTTCAATTCCTTCATATCTCTCGCTAGAGACTCAATGGTAGCAGCAAGGCTAGTGTCAGGAGTGACCTGATAAACACCTCGAGCAACGGATGAGGTGTTGGTAGCCTTAGTGGTGGAGGATCTAGCGGATGGCTTCTGCTGCTGCTCGGCTCTAACAAAACTCTCAAACATGTCAATACACTCATCTGTATCCTTCATCTCCATGATATGCCCTCCTGCAGCTGTATTGAACATGATTTGCTTCTCAAGTGTCAATCCATTGTATAATTTCTCTACAAGTGCCCATTCAGAAAGTCCATGCTGTGGACATTTGCTAAGCAAAGTGTGGAATCACTCCCAAGCTGCAGAGTAAGACTCATCGGGCTCCATATGAAATGAATGGATTTGGTCCCTAAGACGAGCAGCTTTGGAAGGTGGAAAATATTTCTTCAGAAATTTCTTTCGAAGATCATCCCACGTGGTGATAGAGTTCTTAGGGAGGCTGTCGAACCAGGTGGATGCACGACTAGCAAGAGAGAATGGGAAAAGCTGCAAGCAAATGTTATCCTCAGAAACTCCATGTAGATTGAAGATGTTGCAGATCCTAGAAAAACGGGACAGATTTCCAGGAGCATCCTTATCATCAAGACCATTAAACTGAATGGAATTGGTGATAGCAGTCATGATGTAAGAAGGGAATTGCCAAGTAGCATCATTGGCAAACACGGGACGAGTGACCGGGTTGCAAATTCGAGTGAATCCATCGCAAGCTCGGTCGTGAACGGTACGTCTACTCGGTGGTATCTCCTCGGCCATGTCGAAGAAAACAGGTGAGATTGAGAAAGGTGAAGTGGATGTCTGTGAAGGTGAACTAGGTGTAGAACTAGAAGGAGAAAACAAAATCGGGGCAAGAACACATACCTGGGAAAGGCGAATCCTAAGGTTCGTGTGAAACTCTTGCTCCGGCTCTTCAAAAGCTAAAACTGGCGGTGGTCCTTGTGATCGAGTATGTGGCATGCACTGTAAACGATTACAAGTAAGGGGGTTTAACAAACAAAACAAATAAAAACCTAAAAGCTAAAAGACAAGAAACAATTAAGGCACATAAGAAAGAAAAGAAAAGACTCAAAACCTAAAATACTGAAAACAAACAAATATTAGACCTACTAATTCTTAAAATCACAATCTAAACTAATTTCGTTATTGCCAAGTATCCCTGGCAACGACGCCAAAAACTTGATGTTCCTAAAAGTGGTCTAAGAAAACAACTACAAATAATAACCTAGACTTAACTTAATTACAACGAGTTAAAACCAGAAATCCTAAACTAAACCACTACGACAGGCAAGTGTACCTATCAATTGTAGAATAGCTAATGAAAGTCCGGATATCGAACCCACGAGACACTGATTTAACGAAACGAGATTAGAAAACGATTTAAAACAAAGAGGGGGTTTTGAATAAAAATGACAATTCAATTAAACTAATTATCCTAATTAAATTAGAAAAAGCAGATTCAACTAATATTAATTCCTAAAACAGATTAATTAATTTGATTAAAAGAAATGAATTACAATTTTAGAAAAACCTAAATAATTGGGAAAAACTCTACTTAGGTAGAATTCCTGTTTGTGATTATTGACACTATTGACTTTGTTTGATATGATGGAACTAGGATCTTAAACAGCAAAATATAGGTATCCTAATGGATTCTGGATCAATTACCAGATGTAACCAACTAAGAAAACCTAATCTTGCACTAAATACACTACTTAATTGAATCACCTTCCGGATTTTTCCAATAACACTTTTGTACTCAAATGAACAAGTCGCATTCCTGATTTTCTCATTCCAATACACCAAATATGCAAGGAGTAATCTTAAAATGTCTAATTTGACACGAAATGACAATAACACGAAGTCTTTCAAAGAACTATCCCTTCCGGGTAATTATTATGAAAACCCTAATGCTAAAGATCACCCGACAAGTCTATCACCTTCCGGATTTCTAAACTTAGATACACATAGAACCCTAAGAACATCAATTATATCTTTTCCTATGGCTAGTGATATCAAACAAGCCATAAACTAGTCATAACACCAAGTCAATGACCTAATACGCGTCTAACACCGAAAGACATTCAATAAACACGTATGGAACATGATATAAACTGATATAATCAAGATTAATATGCAAAACTCATCAAAATGACAAACAAAGATCTGTTACAAAAGTATTTTCCATCATAAGTCAAAACCATAGTCAATAGTCATCAATAATCATTCAAACATTCATTCTAACCTAAGTAGAATCAAAGAACTAGCCTAATAACATCATCATCAGTCAAGAATACTCAGAAATAGTAAGATGAAATGGAATAAACTACTAAAAATTAAGAACAAATGAGAACAAAGAGTGACCAAGATGAATTCACATGTAAACAAAGCTTTCTAGCCCTCCAATGCTTCCCAAATGCTTCCTCAAGCTTCTGGAATGCTCTCCTGACTAAAAAATGATCGACAATGATGATCCAAACGGCTTGGGAGCGTCTCCTCTTTATTCTCGCATTAATCTTGAATTTTTTAAAATTTTAAAACACGTCGCGTACCGCGGAGACCAATTCAAAACATAATCGCGTACCGTGATGGACAAAATAAGCGGGGAACTCCCGAAATCCTTCGCGTACCGCGAAGGTGATATTCTTCCTCATAGCGTACCGCGAAGCTCTCCAAATGATTAAAACTTGTCTTTTTCTCTTAATTTCAACCGGGGCTCGATTCCTTCGGGTTTCGAACTCGATTTCCATTCATTTCATTCGACAAGCCTGTAAAAACCACAAACATGTAAAAAGAATCTAAAAATAAACAAAAACGATATATTTACAACTTAAAATCGACTCAAAATCATTTAAAAACCGGATGTGTTTTACAACCCATCACTTCCTCAGACATAAACTCCTGACATATAAAAACAATAATAAATACCGTAAATGGATAGCGATAATATACAATCATCAACATTTATGTTTCATTTAAATTACCTCTTTGGTTTCCCAGTTAACGTTTGAAGCCGTCGGCTTTTCTTCATAACCCTCCTCCGGGTTACTTTGTTTACTGTCGTCATACACGAACCCATACGATGCTTGACAGTCAAAACCGACATCAGCGTTAGGTTCAGCATTCAGATCTATCGTGCCGTATGAATACTCAACAGGAGGCTCTTCGTTCAAATCTGGCACGTACTAGTTGAAAAAACTCTCGTCCCATAACGATATCGTTGCAGATATGATTATCTTGAAATATATTAGAATTCGAAAGTTACGCGTTCGTTTGAAACGATTCAAGCTTATATACAAATTTGAAAATGTTCAATACGACCCATACTGGCCTATACGGCCTGTACTAGGTCAAATCAGTGTCCTTTTGTCAGAATTGAAAAAGCAAGACGGGACATACTGGCCAGTACGGGCCGTCTTGCTGTCAAATCATTGTACTAGGTTGCAGGAAATGTCTGTACGATGAATGAGACGGGCCGTCCTGGCCAGTACGGCCCGTCTTGCTCCCAATCATTAGCACAGGTTGTCAGACTGAATGTTTGACTAAGTACTGAGACGGGCCATACTGGGCAGTCATACAAGCAATACAAAAATTAGATTTTATTCGGTGGGACTTGATTAAATAAAGTAGTGTAGGTATAGTTTTTTTATTAATCAATCAAATATTTGTTTAAAATTTCATATAAAGGCCATCATTAGTTACATATAATCTATATCAATAAACAAGTAATTGAAAAAACACGTAGTTTTGCCATGTATCTTGATATTATTTTTATCTCTGTTTTATTAAATAGGAAAATGTGTAAATCTCTATTTCCTTCCTTTTTTTTGAACGACAAAGCTCTCCACGTATTAATGTTGTATTAACCGGACTCATCTAGCAAAAGTGCAAACTTACCCCATGATGTTTGAAATCCCATAAAATAAGTAAACCCTCAGCCTCATTAAAATCGAGCTCATGTAAAATCTGAGCTCAACCTTCCCATCTAGCGTCCTTTTGAAAATGCCCCAAGTTAGAGCTCGAAAGTCTAAATCGAGACAAGGTTCTTACCTTATATCACTTATACAAATTCACAAAGACCTCCATCGCGTTCTCGTTTTTTTTTTTTTTTCTCTCATATTAATAGTATTGATACTAAAATAATATATTTTTCAATATTTAATATAAAATTAATTATAATATCATTACTAGCTATTAATTATTATTTACGGGTTTGTTTGGTATGAAGAATTGTAATGGACAAGTGAATGGAATGGCCGACAGGTGAATGAAATTGACAAGGTAAGATATAGATCATTACCATTTCATTTTCCTATTTGATTACCTTTGGTAATGAAATGATACATTACTTCTTGTTGTTTGGTAGACATAAGAAGATTAATGAATGGAATACAATTTATGGGTCGAGTCATGGCTCAGACCATCGGTTGGTTATTGTTTAGCTCATGTACGATCATGGGCAGTTTATGGATCGAATCATGGGTTGGGTCATGGGTCGGGTAATTGTTTGAACCATGGATCAGCTCATGGTTTGGGTCATGAGTTTGTTTATGGGTCGGGTCCTAATTCTAATCATTGTTCGCATCATGGCTTTAACACGGGTCGAGTCATGGTTCGAGTCAGGGGTCAGATCATGGTTTTGTACATGAGTTGGGTGACTTGGGTCATTGGTCGGATTATTCCTTCAAGAGAAAGAATGGAAAAAAACACTCACACTCTAAAGAATAAAAATCATCAAAATTGTAGAAATCACATTACTTATGGAATAGTACATTTTATTCTTATGTGGTAACCAAACATATTTCTTTTCATTTCAATGCAATGACTCGTTCTATTTCAAAAATAATAGTTTGTCACGCAATTTTTTTTGTCACAAATTGCTACCAAATTGCGACAAAATACCGACGAAGTATGTGAAAGTAAACAAAGCCTAAATTTTGTCACAAATGCGTCACAAGTGCGTCACAAATTGCTACAAATTTCCGACAAAAAGAATCAATTTAATTAAAAAAATATTTTGTCGCAAATGTCTCGCAACTTGCTACGAATTTCCGACACAAATAAATTAATAAAATAGTTTGTCGCAAAGGTGTAGCAAGTTGCTACAAATTTCCGACAAAAACAATTTAATTTAATTAATTATATATTTTGTCACAATTGGGTCAGAAATTGCTACAAATTTCCGACGAAAATAAAATCGATTTCATCAAAAAACTATTTCGTCACAAATGTGTCGCAACTTCCTACGAATTTTCGACACAAATAAATTAAATTTAATTAATAAAATATTTTGTCGCAAATGTGTAGCAAGTTGCTACGAATTTCCGACAAAAGCAATTTAATTTAACTATATCTTTTGTCACAAGTGTGTCACAAGTTGCTACAAGTTTCTGACGAAAAAAAATCAATTTAATTAAAAAAATATTTCGTCGCAAATGTCTCGCAACTTGCTACTAATTTCCGACACAAATAAATTAAATTTAATTAATAAAATAGTTTGTCGCAAATGTGTAGCAAGTTGCTACAAATTTCCGACAAAACTAATTTAATTTAATTAATTATACATTTTGTCACAATTGCGTCAGAAATTGCTACAAATTTCCGACGAAAAGAACATCAATTTAATCATAAAACTATTTCGTCGCAAATGTATCCCAACTTGCTATGAATTTCCGACACTAATAAAATATTTCATCGCAAAGGCGTTTTTGTTTTTTTTTTGTTTTTTTTTTGCAATCTTATAAAATCTAATGTTTCTTGACACTGTCACCTCCAACTTTTAACTTTTATTATCAGTATCCGATATCAAATTTCTTTACTTTTTTAAAGTTTACAAACAATATCATTCTAGGAAGCCATACTTCGAATTTCTTTCTTTTTCTAACAATACCAACAATATTAGGCTCCGCATGGTTGTGTCCTAGACTCCTATCCCTCCAACCTATTGTGTTTAGACTAGTCAACTTTTTAGTCAAACTACAACCTCAAACCATTGGGACTCTCTTGAAAATTTGGTCATGCATGTTTAATTCTAATGCCAAATATATATGTTTTGTTAAATTTGTAGATTCATGATTTGGATATTCAAATGGAAGCTGACAGGTAGGGGTGTTCATTTTCGGATATCCGAAGTTTCCGATATCCGAAAATTTCGGATAGTGTTTTTCACTATCCGAATCCGAAATTTCGGATTCGGATTCGGATATCCGTTCGAATATCCGAAATCAGAAAAAAAAAATAAAAAAAAATTAAAAATATATATTTCGGATATCCAAATATCCGAAAATTTTTCGGATACCCGAAAATTATCCGGATATCAGAAAAATATCCGAAAATTATCCGAAATATCCGAAAAATATTCAGATATCCGAAAAAAATATCCGAAAATCCGAAAAAATATCCGAAATAAAAAACTATTTCGGATATCGGATATCCGAACTATCCGAAAATTTTCAAAATAGGTATTCGAATCCGAAATTTCGGATATCCGAACTTCCGGATATCCGATTTTTTCGGATATTTCGGATTCGGATTTTCGGATATTTCGGATTCGGATATTTCGGATTCGGATACGGATTTTTTTGAACACCCCTACTAACAGGAGATCAAGGCTAGGGCTGGAAGAAGATATACGAAAAGAGCGACATGAACGACATGAAATGCAACTATAAATGAAAGAGTTCGTGAAATATATGAAACGCCATATTAGTTAGATGTGTTAAACTTGGATATATTTATAACTTATGTTAGATTTGGAGACTTGTGGATGCTTTATTTGATTGTGATTGAATTTGATTTACAAAGCATGTTTGTATGTGGTTTTTTAGTTTACTTTTTAAAAGCATGCTCATGTATATATCTCCAATGGTTTTAGCAGGAAAAAAATCATTTTTTGTGGGTGGATTTGGTTTTTTTAAAAAAGAAAAAAAGGAGATTTCGTCGGAATTGCGTCGCAAAAAAAGAAGTGTTTCGTCGGAATTGCGTCGCAAAAAATAGAAATGTTTTGTCGGATTTGCGTCGCAATACTCAGGAATTTTTTGTCGGAATTGCGTCGCAACGATTTTTGTCGGAATTTCGTCGCAACGATTTTCGCCGGAATTTCGTCGCAACGATGTTTGTCGGAATTGCGTCGCAACGATTTTCTTCGGAATTGCGTCGCAGATGTTAAATACATACATATTATAGTAAATACAATAAATGTTACTTTTTGTCGGAAATTGGTCGGAACTTCTAACGTCTTGTTTTCGTCGCAAATTTTTAGCATTTTGCGTCGGAATTTTGTCGGAACTGCATTTCCGACCAAGGGTTTTCCAACAACCAATTTTTGTAGCAAATTTGTCGGAAATTGTGTATTGCGACCCATTTCCGACGCAAATTTGTGTCGGAAATACAACTTTTTTATAGTAGTATAACGTTACACAACTTAACGAATAGTCTTTTACTATTATTTTTTACTAAAAGATCTTTTTATATTTAAACAAAGCCAAATAAAATATTAGCAAATGAATTAATGACTGAATTTATGGCCTACAACCAACGCACCCACGTTTAAAACCCCCCAGCCCTAGTATCCTACACAAATTTGTTTTATGGGTTTGACTAATAAGCATTTCTTTTATTTAAAAACTTTTATTATTTAAATGATTATAGTTAATTTATGGGTGGTGTTAAACTTACACCTAAAATAATATCTGCACACCCCTCAAACGCCTCGTAGTGGCCACTACGGGGCGTTTTGGTACGGATTGTACTATCTTGGTCAAACGACAGGTGCACTTATTACACCTAAACGCCCCGTAGTGGCCACTACGGGGCGTTTTGGTACGATGTTCTGAAAAAGTTTCCGACATGTGAGTTTATTAGACCCAAACGCCACGTAGTGGCCACTACGGGGCGTTTCTTGTTTAAAACGTGCCAATTAGTTTCTAACTTATGAATTCATCGTCCATATATACAAACATGCTGCTTTACAATATCACACATTCTCTCGAATTACTTTCCAAATCGTTGAACGAGTTTATCTTGTTTCGTTTATCAAATATCTACACTCTACACCCATATTTTTCATTTGAAATATGTCTTGGTGGGACGGAGACTTTTTCTTCGGTCAATATTCCGACGTTTCGCGTGTTGCTGAAACATATCAGGTACGAAACTGTATTTACTTACTTTTATTGTTAATCAAATGACAAACTAATCATAATGTTTTTAAGGATGAGACTGGTGCACAATTGTCTGAGGCGACAAATAGACCAGCATTGCCAGATCTTAACGAAGAGGTTGCGAGTCAAACTTCGTACTTGCAGTTTGATTTGAACCAGGAACCTTGCGATGATGAAGACGTTAACATGGAATGTTACGGTGGTGAACAATCACAACCATCCCAAGTGGCGGTTAAAAAGGAAGAAGCTGACATTGTATACCAAAATATGGACTGGAATACCAATGAGGTAATTTATTTTCACTTGTTTTTAGTTAGATGGACGTTAGTTTAATGACAACATTGTTTTCAGATATCCATTTCTGTGGAGGAGCTGATGGCATGGGTGAAAAGTAGAGCCCTTGATAATGGATACGTCGTAGTTACCGGACGATCTAAGAAAAAGAAGGGGACCGATGAGGTCAACAAAATCTGGCTTGTGTGTGATCGTGGTGGTGAACACAATAGTACAGCCATCTTAAGGCGTACCGGTAGCAAAAAAATCGACTGTCCTTTTAAATTAATAGGGATATACGACACTGATTCTTATGGTTGGAAGCTTCAGGTCAGAAATGACAAACACAACCATGAACCTGCTCAAAATCTTGAAGGGCACCCGTTTGTTAGAAGAATGTCCGAGCAGGAACAAAACATGGTGCATCATCTGACTGAGCAACACATGGAGCCACGCAACATACTCTCCAGCCTAAAGAAGCAGAATCCCGACAACGTCTCTATCCGTAGAGACGTATACAATGTGCAGCAAAAATTTAAAAATAAACAAAAAGTCGGATCAACCCCAATGCAGGTCTTAGAGAACCTGCTACATACTAAAAATTACGTATACCATACTCGCGAAAACTCCGAAACGAATGTCGTGGAGGAGATTTTCTTTTGTCATAAAAAATCATACACCTGGTGGCGTGCGTTCCCACATGTTCTTATGATCGACGCGACTTACAAGACTAACATGTACAAACTTCCTTTTGTACAGATAGTTGGTGTTACCTCAACACACCATACGTTTTGTACAAACTTCCTTGCTCTGATGAATGCATGTCGTAAGGTCTTTCCGCACGCTTCCAGGTATTTATGCAGGTGGCACATAAGCGAAAATATCGCAAAACACTGCAAGGCGAGTTTTTAAGACGGTGATTGGAAAAAGTTTAAGGGTCGTTGGGGGAATTTGTGTGACTCTTCGTCGCCAGAAATTTACGACTACAACTATAACCGCCTGTACCAACAACTAGTCGCAGATAACCGTCAAAGTAAGCGTCATTCAATATCATTATCATTATTTTTGGTAAAATTACGTTTTCGTATGTTATAGTTTTTTTTTATTTCAGGGGTTTTGAATTATGTGACTCAGACTTGGTTAAACCCATACAAAGACATGTTTGTCACAACCTGGACTAACAGAACGCCTAACTTTGGTCAACGTACAACTAACAGAGTCGAGAGTCAACATTCAAACTTAAAAAGATATCTGAGAACCACTAATAACTCGCTCTCGACACTGGTAGGTTTTGTTGATCAAATGGTAGAATCGCAGGAGGTAAGCATGAAACATGGGTTTGAAACAAGTTTAATAAAGACAATGGGTCATCATAAAATACCCATGTTTTATAACTTACGTGGCAAGGTTTCACATAAAGCTCTTGATTTACTACTTCATGAAATAAATAAGATAAAGGTTATGCGTCAAGGTAGTATGTCATGCGGCCACCAGTTGTGGACAAGTTGTGGCTTGCCATGTGCTTGTCGGATCTCAACATACGAAAATACATGTATCAAATTACTGTAATCAATTCCTCTTTGTTTGTTTTTTACATTTTTTTGTTGTAAACTGATTATTTTCCTTTCATTTGGATACAGACACGATTATCCCGCTTTCTGATATAGACATCTTCTGGACAAAACTTGATACTCGGTACCCGACACTTCTAGAAGACGAAGAAATCGACGTCGCAGAACAAATGGGTCTGGTGACGCAGGAAATAAATTCAAAACCTGAGTCAGTGAAAAAGAGTCTGGTTAAAAAAATACTTTCGCAAGTGTTTCCGTTTAAAAGTGAAAAGAAAACGCCATTGGTTCAGAAGGATTTACGCGGACGTCTGACATTGAAGGCTCAACAACAAAGAGGTAATGAATCTAGACAAAGCACAGTTGTTGACTCACAAGAGAGTAGTTTTCAACTTCCAAGGCATAGTTCATTCACTCCAGCAATGTCAAACCAGCAAAGACCCGCTCTCCAACGTAGTCTTTCAACGTCTTCTAGAGGGAAAAAAGGACTCGAGACAAGTCAAGTTGACTCGGTAGTTGCCTCGCCAGTGAAACCAGAAGGAATGAACAATTTTAGACGATTTGGTGGTTACATTCCTTCAATGCTTCATTGTTATGTAAGCAACATACAAGATGTTATGCCAGACGGTAATTGTGGATTCAGGTATGTAGCCGTTGGGTTAGGGTTCGATGAAAATCAATGGGGTTTCGTTCGCCAGCAACTGTTACAAGAGGTGGACACCAATAGGGAAGCATACAGATATGTTTTTAACTCCGTTGATGAAAATTTATATGAAGCAATACGTCATAGCATAAACTGGTTTGATATCAGACCTACACCTGAAGAACATTGGATGCTTATGCCTTATACCGGACTTGTTGTTGCACAACGATTTGGCGTGATAGTTCACCTTGTCAGTCAAGGAGGGTGTGTCACGTTTTTCCCGTTATGGTTAGCTCCATCGTCAATACCACAACATAATGTGGTTTGTCTTCTTCATATGCCCATGCATTTCGTGAACCTAAGGTTGGAGGGGGATTATCCGATTCCAACCCTAAGTGCGGTCTGGAAACGTTACCGAAATGATGCGGCCGGTGCGTGGGAGATGGTTTATCAAGAACGAATCCAACGGTATAAATCGATTATAGACGCAAACAAAGAAGTATATTATCACAACGAAACTTTGTAACAACGACAATTTGTATTTATCTGTCATTGTTTCTAACGAAACATTTCGAACCAATAATCTATATTACAATTATATATAATACAATTAAATATAATACAATTATATATAATACAATTAAATATAATATAATTATATTTAATATAATTATATATATAACTAGCCTTAAACCCCGTGTATTACAAGGGTTGAATAATTATAAAATTATATTATAAGATAAAGTATAATTAAAATATTTTTTATATTATATAAATTATAATAAATAGTAAAATATTAGAATTATAAGATTCATTATTAGTAAAAGAAGATTACAATTAAATACAATACAAGTATATAAAATATAATATCATTATATGTAATATAACATTAAATTAAAAAAAATAAATCTAAACACCACGTAGTGCCCACTACGTGGCGTATGCATTTTCGATAACCCCCAAACGCACACCCGTTTCCCCCACAAACGACACCCGACCCCCGTTTGCTCTCTACGCCACCGCCGCCGACCACTGTTGCTGACACCCGTTTGTTCCTCGTTTACGACTTCAAGGTTAGTAATCCGACCCGTTTGATCGATTAGGGTTAAGGTGGATGACCAGGGGTTGGGATCGTGAGGCAAACGCACCCCCGTTTACCCCGTTTGGACCACTACAGGGCGTTTGCCCCAGATTATTCAAACCAAACGCCCCATTTGGGCCACTAAGGGGCGTTTGCCTTAAATATTATTATTATTATTATTATTATTATTATTATTATTATTATTATTATTATTATTATTATTATTATTATTATTATTATTTAATATTTATTGTTGTTGTTATTAATATTATTATTATTATTATTATTATTCTTATTATTATTATTATTATTTAATATTTATTGTTATTATTATTATTATTATTATAATTATTATTATTTAATATTTATTGTTATTATTATTATTATTATTTAATATTTGTTATTATTATTATTATTATTTAATATTTATTGTTATTATTATTATTATTATTTAATATTTATTGTTATTATTATTATTATTATTATTATTTAATATTTATTGTTATTATTATTATTATTATTATTTAATATTTATTGTTATTATTATTATTATTATTATTTAATATTTATTGTTGTTGTTATTATTATTATTATTATTTAATATTTATTGTTGCATATTATTATTATTATTATTATTATTATTTAATATTTATTGTTATTATTATTATCCTTCAGATATGTCTTCTTCTGATGAGATGGATATTGCTGATGACGATGTGGGACAGCCGCATGTTGATGATCTAGATGTCGAGCATTTCGACGAGCTTAGGGACCATCCTTGGTTGGCATTTCCTTAGGGGACGAGCGCGCGTAGGAGGCACGATCGACTCCTGAAGAAGGAGATGGGCAACCAGAAGGCGATTGACTACGATTTGCTGGCCGAGCTTGGCCAGCAGGAGAGGATGGCGGCGATCATTGGCGAGGACACGCCATGGTCTCGTTTGTTTGAGATGACGTATGCTCCGCAGTATCGTCTCATCACGGTGGAGTTTCTTTCGACATTCAGGTTCAGGCCTCAGCCTCCTGATTTCCAGCCACAGCCAGGTCAGGCGCAGCAGGCGGAGGTATCCTTTAGACTCTGCGAGGCCGTGTACCATCTGTCTTTGGCAGAGTTTGGGAGTGTCCTCGGTTTGTACACCGAGGAGGAGACTCATATGCCGATCTACACGACGGCTATTCATACAGCTGACGACGCCGTCGACAGTGCTTGGTGGCCTCGGATCGACGACGATGCCTTTGACCGCAGCGCCCGGGTCACCCGTATTCGTGACCCCCTCATCAGGTATTTGCACCGGTGCATTGCCTCGTCTGTTACAGGACGTGGCATGAGCCAGGAGTGGTGCACTTCACATGTTTTATTATTTTTGTATTGTATTTTGAGTGGGAGACCGTGCAACCTTGCACGTTGATCTTCAGGGGGGTGTATGTGACCCGTATTGCTCGTTTTAACGGGCTTATAGATCTAGAGCCTGCCGGTATGGAGGCCTTTCATCCAGTTCGTTTAGATCGACGGACGGTGCTGGGCATGCGTATCGCGCAGACATTCCCACGGCTCGGGCTTCGATTTTCACTCGTCAGGGGAATCATTTGGCAGCCGGGGCCAAATGATCTCCATTACAGAGACGAGGACCCTATGCCTGTGTTCCCACAGCCCCAGCCGCAGCAGCAGCCACAGCAGCCGCCGCCGCCGCCACCACCACATGGCGAGGGGGAGCCGCATCAGGATGTGCCACATCAGCATCCTGAGCGCATATACAGAGCGGTGCGGCATCCGGCTCGTGTCGAGGCTATGCTGCAGGGTATAGCTGATTCGACGCAGCAGCAGCAGCTCGAGCTCACGCAGCAGCTGTTGCAGATCCAGCAGCAGGTGCAGATCCAGCAGCAGGTTGAGCACAGTCAGCGGCTCGCTCATACCAGCGAGCAGCTGACGCGACGACTGGATCGGTTGGAGGATCTGATCTCGTGGCATGTGCATGTCGAGCTTAGGCATGCACAAGGTGAGGGTATCCAGCTTTTCTGCAGTTCCTCAGCCACGAGATTATCCTCCTCCACCTTATTATTTTCAGTTATATTTGTATTTGTTAAACAAACACTTGTATTCATGTTTATGGTTTGTATATATTTGGTTGTTTTGGTTAATGATGCGTGCATATATTTGGTTGTTTTAGTTAGTGATGCGTGTTTATTATTTAAATATGTTTTGTTGGTGATACGTGTTTATTATTATATGTTTTGTTGTTGATGCGTGTTTATTATTTAAATATGTTTTGGTTGGTGATGCATTATTTATCGTATTATTCTGTAACATCAGTATGCTTAAACAAAGAACGTCATTCATATATCAATTAATTAATATATTTAAATTTTAATTAAATCTAAAAATTAAAAACATTTTTAGCTTTCAAAACTAAAAGTTTTAAAAAACAATTAAAAAATAAACGAACCGAGAGACCGTAAAAAATAAAAAACAAGTTTTAAACAAAAAAATGTTAGATTTTTACAAATAAAAAACATGCGTTTAAAAAAATAACTAAACTTTTTAACGTACGAGAGATACGTCGTCGTAAAGCATAAATGCTACGAGAGATACGTCGCAAAATATAAAAATAGTTTTTAAACAAAATTTTATATTTTTAATATTTTTTAACAAAAAAACTATATTTTTACACCCCAAAAAACATACCCAAACCCCCCAAATCACACTCAAACGCCCCAAGCTGCTGCGTTCGATTTTTTTGAACCCTATACGCCCCTTAGTGTTCACTACGTGGCGTATAGGTCTGAAAAAGCTGACAAAAGAATTATGTCGTTTAAGGTTGTCAGTCTGTGGCTAAAACGTCCCGTAGTGGCCACTACGGGGCGTATGGGTGGCGGCCGGGTTGTTGAATTAAAATTATGGGGTGTGTAGATAACCCCTCCCTAATTTATATATAGATTGCTTTATTTTATAACTATTAAGTATTAACTAATTGAACGTACCAGCCGACCCGATCCACGGTTATACGTAAACTTTATTCAAAATCGAATCGGGTAAAATATGTTATATTTTTACTATTTTGGATACGTCTTTAGATTTTTTGATACTCATCTTACGTCTTCTTCTTGGTTTTTGGTTTTCATTATATCATGCTTGCCGCCAGGGGCGGATCTATGCTTCGAAAACAGGTTCACCGGAACCCACCGCGAATCGAAGCGTTAATAGGAAAAAAAAAATTTTAAAGGGTTAAAAAATAGAGTGAACCCATTAGTATTTTGAAGGTGAATCCCAAGCATATAATATACAAGTAGTCTAATGGTAAGGGAATCCTGGTTTTATCTCGTAGGTCACAAGTTCGAATCCCGCTCCTGTTTTTTTTTCATTTTCCAGTTTTTTTTTTAATATTTGTGGGGTTATCCTTTCAGTTTTTCTGCCCAAAATAAACCCCCCCCCCCCATTTTGATTCACGCTTCATTTTTAAAACTTCCCCCAAAATAAAACCTAAAAACCCTACTCGGCTACTCCACATCTCCACCAGTCACGCGATCGACCGACGAGGCACCAGCTCGGCAATTCGGCAGCTCCACTGCTCCACGCCTCCACGCGACCTGCTCCGGCCTCCCTGGCTCCCTGCTGCGGCTGTGCACCTGTGCGGCCTGCCCTTGGCCCTTGCCCCTTCGACGACCACAGTCCAAAAAAAAAAAAGGTATCAAACATTCAAACTATCAATCATTCTAATTCTTTGAACTTGATGTTTTTTTAACTCTTTAGGATTGTTTTGTTTGGCTATTTTGTGAAATTGATGTTTGATTTTTTAGGTATTTTGTGAAACTAGTGTTAGATTTTTTTAGGTATTACGTGAAATTAGTATTAATTTGTTTAGGTATGTTGTGAAACTTGATTAGGTATTATGAGTCTTGATAGATTTTTCAAAAGAGTTGGAACAAATGGTGAATCATCATCGTCAACCAACAAAGGATTAAAAATTGATTTGAATGATCTTCCGTGGGATCCTTCGGAAAGAAAGCCAATTTCATCTTATCACCCTAGTCAAAAGGATGAAATTAGAAGAGCTTATTTGCTTAAAGGTCCGTGTCAACCAACAATGAGTGTTTATCCACAAACATTATACACAAACAAATTCAGAAAATTTAATCCGGAATGGTACACACAACAACATGGGAATTGGCTTGAATACAGTGTTAAAGCAGATAAAGTTTATTGCTTGTATTGTTACTTGTTTAGAGAAAGTGGACAAAATAATGCATTTGGGTGTGAAGGGGTTCGATGTTGGAACAAAGTCAAAAGATTTGATGTCCATGTTGGTGATTGCAATAGTTTTCACAACAAATCACTTAAAAAAGGGTCAGATTTGCTTAAAGAAGCTCAATCGATACATGTGGCTTTTGACAAACAAACTGAAAAACAAAAAAAGGAATATAGAATTCGATTAGGTATTTCTGTTAAAGTTGCTAGAGGATTGTTGAATGGAGGGTTACCTTTTCGTAGTCATGACGAGTCGGATAAGTCTGTTTACAGAGGACATTTCATTGAGTTTTTAAAATTGATGGGAGAAATAAATGAAGAAATTGGTAATGTTATATTAAATAATGCTTGCATTTCTTATGTTGAAAGAGAGTTCTTACAACAAGTTTCAGTCTAAGATGTGATGCAACGTTTTCAAAAGATGAAACCACGAAGGGAGCGATTATAGGTATGTTTTCCTTTTTTAAATTTGTAACTACTATCGTATTTAAATTATCCGACCCGGATTTTTTTTTACCGTGTTTTATCTAATTGAGAAGTCTTAACATAGTGAACCCACTGAAATAAATTCCTGAATCCGCCACTGCTTGCCGCTAAAAATTATTAAAAACTTACACCGGTTTAAAATCATAATGGCTTATGAATTTATAGATACAAATAAAAAAAGGAATAATTACATATATCCCCTTATTTACAACTCTAATCACATATATATCCAAGTCAAATATATTCCCTTCTTTTATAATTTTCCTTCTTTAGATAAGGAGATACATGTAATCTAAAACTTTAGGTGGGGGGATGCATGTAATTTAATAGGTAGAATACAGGATGTATGTAATTTATTTTTTAAATCGGATATATATGCGTGTGTGTGTAATTTATGAAGTTTACATAAGAATATATGTAATTGCCCCAATAAATTAATAATTATAATGAAAAAGCCTTATACATGTATAAAAATTATAATGAAAAAAAAACAATGATTTGAATTAATGTTTATGATGTCATTATGATTACTACAATTAAGGATAATTATTATATGATACGATCATACACACGCGCGTGTGTTTGTGTTCAATTAAAAATAAAGAAACTGTTTCTACAAACAAGTTTAAAGAACATAAAAGTAACTTTTTTTAACTTAAAAGAAATTACCTTTATATCATTTAAATCATTTGACTATAAATGATTTTTTTTTCATTTCGGTTCTTCAACTTAATAAAAAAATTACTTTTATACTCTTTAAAGCATGCAAATATAAATAATTTTTTTAGTTTTATACAATTTGTTGATTTTTATTTTAATGAATTCCTATCTGTGTTTACGTAAATGATGAGTTAATTATTTAACAGGAAATAGATGCATTTAATTGGAGAAAAATAAATAAAAACAAATATGAAGATACTATATAAAATTTATATCTATTCATTTTATATTTATCTGTTAGTATAAAGATTAGTTAAATTTTTTTAATATATTATTTTTGTTTATTTTTAAAAATGATATATTTTGTATGTCATTATATAAAAAAAACGATTAGCACATCAAGAACTTCCAACGAAAATATATAGTTTTTATTTTAATAATCTATATAAGGATTATGATCAACTAAATAATCTCTTTAACCTAAAAAGCCTATGAAAGATTATACCTTTAGATCATGAGATCAAATTTAAAAAGAAAAATTTGAAATTTTAGAGGGGAAAGTTGTTAGAGGGTAATTTAGTCATAACCACTTTCCCCTCACATTTTTTAAACGTTCATAACTTTTGCATACGATATTATTTTTAAAAAATATATATCATAAAAACAAACATTTTTTTATCTTTAAAATGAGTATAATATTACTACAAAAAATTAAATTTTTTCAGCTCATTGTGTCTAATTATTATCATTGTGTCTTTTTAAACGTTTGTGTATAATTATCTTTTTGTGTTTTTCTTAAAGATAATTGTGTTTTTTTTACTAGGTAATTGTGTCTTTTTTAAATATCAATGTGTTATTTATACTTGTCGTTGTGTCATCATTGCTTAACATTATGTATTATGCAACATCATTGTGTCTTAAATTGTTTATGAATACACAATATTGAGCACACAAAAGACACAATGTCTATACAAAAGACAATATTGAGGAGAAACACAAAAGACACAATGTCTATACAAAAGACACTGTGACTTGTCATTGTGTCTTTTTTACTGGTAATTGTGTCTTTTTTAAAGATCATTGTGTTATTTATACTAATCATTGTGTCATCCTTGTTTGACATTATGTATTATGCAACATCATTAATTATGTCTTAAATTGTTCATTAAAACACAGCATTGAGCAGAAACACAAAAAATACAATTACCTATACAAAAGACATAATAACATGCACAAAAGACACAACGACCTGTACATAAGACAAAATGAACTAAAAAAACAAAATTTTTCTATAGCAAAAACTATATTAATTTCGAAGATAAAAAAATGTTTATTTTTATGGTATATTTTTTTTCAAAAAATAATTTCGCATATAAAAGTTATGAACGTTTAAAGAATATGAGAGAATTTGATAAAAAGTCAACAAAAGTAGGCATGACTAAAATACCCTCCAACAACTTGATTTAATCATAGCCATTGATTAATGATCTAATGGCTCAAGATCATTCTTAAGCTTTTTAGGTTAAGGGGCTTATTTAGTTTAACTTGACCCATCTATATGATGTGTTTAATAGAATAACTTTCTCATATAGTGTTCAGATCTAGGGGTGAGCAAACTGGTTGAACCAACCGAAGCCCGAGAAAACCTGACTCAGATCGAAGCCTGGTTTTTACTAAAAACGAGACTTAGATCAACCTTAATAGAGTATACCGGGTCATTTAACCGATTGGGCTTTCGGTCATCAGGTAAAACCCTAGCCCAAAAATTAGAAACATGTATATTGTTTTTAAGATGACTGTAAATTTCACGATCCGTTATGTGGTGACAGAGGCAATTCTTGTTTAGTGGCTCATGAGAAGATGGGCAATGGATTGTGCCCATAACATTTTTGAGTGCCCACAACTAAGTCTGCCAAAGTTAGATATGCAACAAACTAAATAGTTCAGGATGATTGTAACACCCCGACCAATGGAAGAATTATCGGAGCGTACACGAAGTGTAGATTGTTCAAAAACACAGGGTGTTTATTGTACTAAATTCAAACTATTTATTATAATAAATTCAAACTTTCATTACATCATAAAAGGAAATACTAAATCAAACATTAAAATTCTAAACATAATAATCAACTAAATCAAATCTCCTTGCATGCCTAAGTAGCGTTTCCACCTTAAACATGTTTAAATAAAAAGGTCAACTATAAAGTTGGTGAGAGTCATTGTTTTGACTCGATAAATAGTTCAATAGTTTCAAAGTTATCGTATGCAATTCAAATGAAACAAGGTAAACTAGGCATTCATGTGGAAACAAAACCGATAAACAATTAGTTGTGTCACCTTTCAATTCTATCTCAACGGTGTTTCAACATGTATAGAATCTACTAAGCAACTAGTTGTGACGCATGATCAATTGTCGTAGTTGTATGTGGACTTATTGCCATTGCCATAGTTTAAATTGTGGACTTATTGCTATTGCCATGAGTAATTGCAATCAAGCTAGTTTGCGACATAAAGTACATAGATTCACACAAGTTCACATATAGAATTGCATAATAAGATAAAGTACATGTTTCAGCCCCGAGGTTTTGTAAACAAAAACAAAATAAGAAAAGGGGTTAATGAAACTCACCTGGATAGCTAGTTCGAAACTTCGAATAGTTCAAAGTTTCCAAAATGCTTTTGTAATCCTCATGAACCTAAAGTTTCAAGTTCAGGAAGTTCTAACTTCAAAAAAAAAAATTCCTAAATAAATTCTAAGCTATACTAGGTTCATGATTTAGGTTCTATATGAATTTGGAGAATTTTAACTATTTTATAGTTTACAGTTTACTAGTTTTGCAAAATGAGACAAAGTTACATTTTTAGATGCCAAAGTTGCATAAAATAATTAATACCCAAATAATTATCATAAGTTGAGGGATAATTAGTTTAAAAACATTAAAATTTATAAAGTTTAAATTCTAAGTTCATTTGTTTTATTATAAACGTTTTAAGTTAAAACTATTGTTGGTTTACTTAAAAATAACTTTTATAAACTAAAAATATTTTTCTTGTTTTAAATATATATCTTCAGAATATATAATTATTTTCTGAAAATTTTATTAAGTTTAATTTGTAAATTAATGATATTTATAAACCAAGTTTAATTTGCACTTGTATTCGAATAAAACAAATTTAACTAAATAAAAATTTTTCTGAGTTAAATTTATTCTATAAAATTTATAGAAAGATATTCCAGCATGTTAATAAATTTTAACAATTTATATAAATTACTTATGCAATTTATACAAAGTTTAAATAAAGTGAAATGGTGAATTTATTCAAATACATCCAAGAAAATTCGAATAAATTTTTTTTCTTAAGCTCATCTAGTCGAGAATACTCCATAAAATATTTCTGGAAATTTTTAGAATTTTCTTTGTATTTATTATATAACTTTTAAGCATTTTTAAAGCTTAGTATTTACGTTTTATAATTAAATAAAACGAGTTTTTACGAATGAAATTTTTTGTAGTTCATGAAACTCTTCATAATCATTCTGAAATTTTTCGATATTTTTTTATAACTTTTTAATATTTTTAATAAATTATTTACACAGATTTTCGGAGTTTTAAATCAATTTTTAATAGGTTTTCTGTATAAATAATCAAAGTAAAAATATTTATAGGCTTCTAAAAGTTCCAGAATCATTGTGAAATTTTTCCAGAATTTTTGTAATGATTTTGATATTTTATCGAATTTATAAGCCATTTAATTAAAAATCTAGTTTTATAATTAAATAAAATAGATTTTTCAATGGTAATTTTTCCCTTGTTTATAAAAGAGTTCCAGAAAGTTAATGAAATTTTAATTGTCAGTTGCTAGTTTTCCCCAAATCATATAAACCCTAGTTTGTTCTAGATCCAAATCCGTTTCATTAAGTCATCATTAACAAAAATCAACTTAGGGGTTTTGATCTACATGAAAAACCGAAGAGATTGAGGTATTAACTTACTTGATTCGGTTGAGGGAAGGTCGTGTTCGAATGGCTCGTATTAGCGACGGGTCTAGGCTTGAATCCGAGAGATAGAACGAGTTCGAGAGACGTCGGTTAATGGGATTTTGTTTGGAATGATAAAAGGATGAAAAGCCCTAAGTTTCCTTATATTTATAACCGTCTTAGAGCCGTTTCCCGAATGGGTTTCAAAAGGGTTATGCTAAATATACCCCCCCTTTGTATTTTTTTTACTTGTCGTACCCCCTCCTTAAGTTTTTTAAATATATACAAGTAAACCTTATGTTTTTAATTAACTAAAAAGATTCATAAACCTTTAAACAAAAATGTGAGGGACTGTTTTTACAAAACTCAAGCATCACGGAATCATTATCATCATCAATTCATCGTTTAAAAATCAAATAAATACGAAATCTAAGCTTAAATAACCATAGTCGAACTCAAACTCAAAGTCTATTAAAACGAGCATAAAACTCAAAATTAATTGAACCCAAACAATCCTTTAACCTCTGCGAAACTCTCTGCGTAAACAAAAGCTATTCACAATCTCAACACAAATCAAGAAAAAGGCATGTAAGAACCCGATGGTTCGACTTCGGTTCATCAAGCAACGAACATGAATTAGTTAGCTAAGGTAGGTGTTTCATATACAATTACACTCGTTTTTGTTCGAGGAACGAAAGCCCTATGTTTGTAACAACAATCGGGCCTCAGTTCAATCGAATTTGAACAAAGAGGAACTAGGGTTCATACAATTAAATCTGATTTTGAATGAATTTAATTTTATATTTTGTATAGGGTATGACAAGTAAGAGGAGATACGTTTAGAAGAATTTAAAGTAAAAATAATATTTGGTGTATTTTGGTTGTGTTATATAGTTGAAGGGTTGATTTTAACAAATTTATATTTAATATTTTAGGGGAGGGGGTATGACAAGTTCAAAAGAGGGGTACATTTAGCCACACCCGTTTCAAAATCGTGATTTTAGGGAATTTAAAACCGAATTAGACGTTGTTTTCAACTTGATTTTATCCTCTGTGTACGTTAGGAACTTGATTTCGTTCATTACGGGATAAAACCCGTGAATTTTGGTGCCAAATAAATGAGTTTTTTTGATGTGAAATACAAGTTCGCCGGATTCCGGCATCCTTGCCGGATTCTTCGCCGGAAAAACGTGGAAGAAAAGGGGGAAGGATTGGGTCTTTCAAGAAATGACACATTTGGTCCCTATGGCTTAATTTTAATTGTATCTCATCTTAAATCTATAAAATAAAGTTTCCAACTTACAAATTTGGCTACATATTAGTTAGTTTGAGTGTTTAAAATTATGTAATCTATTTGTTTATTTGTTTTTTTATACTTTATATTATATGCTTGTAGTTTTAAATTGTTTATGTATGTATTCGTACCCACACATAATTCATAATAATAATATTAATAATAATAATAATAAAATTGTTCTTTTATTTACGTCGACACGGATTACATTTATTCAAAAAAAAAAATCTCGGATATGACAATGATGGCTCCTTCAAACCCATCCAACTCAAAAGCTGGTGTTGTTAAGCCATCAACAGCCTACTCATTAGAAAAATAAAATAAAATAAAAATAGATGATAAAAAAAAATCTTATAGGCAATAACGAAGGATAGGCTGGACGGCCTCTGCACCGGCCATGTTCTTTTCGCTTTAGTCTAATTTTATACGTTTTTCATTCGAAAATTTAATACATGTTGTGTTCGCTCTCCAAGATTTATGAGTCCCCTCGGCTGTATTTCAAACCAAGTTCTGTCAAGGCCAGGGGCTGATTCATTTGTGCTCTAGGGGGTGGTAAGGCCCCCACTCAACATTAGTTGGTTAATGTAAAATTGCTAGCAAATCAAGCTCAAAAAAATTAGGCACCCATGTTTCACTTCACTAGGCCCCTTCTTCGTGTTAATCTCTCAATGATGGCAAATTTAAAGCTTATCAATATTCGATATTAACTAGAATTATCATACTTGATGCAAGTTAAATTTCAACAATGTGTGCATAAGCATATGTGTTTATGTGTGTTTTTAATATTCTATCTCTATTTGCTATTTTGATACTTTTTAATAACTATAATATAACAGTTTTCACTATTATCTCAAATTATCACCATTTGACTTTTTTTTTTACATTTATCTTTTGCCCCCACTAACAAAAAATCATGGATTCATCAGTGGTCAAGGCAATAGAAAAACGGTATAGCATTTGAATCCATGAAGATCCAAAGAGAAGAAGCTTCAAATTGACTAATTAAAAACATTAAGCTACATGCGCAAACGTTTATAAGAAGTGAATTTATTAATAAGAAATTGGAAGAAAAACTATAAAGTAGATCAAGATTCATATATTTAAACTTTTTAATTTATTCAACAATTATCAAGATTACATTCTTTTTTTTTTCTCAAAATTCATGTTATTTTCATGTCATCATACAATAAAAATAAAATATGTATATATAATTACAAGTTATTAGGTCACATATCTAAGATTGAAACATAAAAATAAATTTAAGTTATCAAATTGGAACAAAACAAAGTGTGAATGACTTGATTGAAACAAAATTAAACTTGATTATTGTTTCTACAAAATTAAACTTGGTTATATATTAGACAAAATACTAAATTTTCATTTGATATATTCATATTTTAGAACTTCAAAGTTTATATTTAAGTAAAGGCTATAACTAATAGTAATACTAAATTGAACTGATCTATTATATATAATAAATCAAAATAAAAAAAGGACACATGTCACAAATTTAGACTATTTTCACAATAATTTTCTCGCTTCTCTCTCTTATTTAATGCATCATACATTAAATAATATTATTAAATATTGAATACGCATTTTTAGATTTTTAAATTGAAAATACTTAAAGACATTAAAAATATATTAATATAAAAAAACATTTTTTTTCAAAAGCAAAATTATTATAAAATAAGAAATATTGAAAATGGTTTTCTAAAATAAAATGTTTAAAAAAAACTTCGAAAAATTAATATTTAAAAATAAATATGATTTTTTTATTACTTAAAGTATTAAGTTTTTCAAAATTTTTAATTGTATTTTATTTTAAAAATCCGACTTATATTATAAAGATTTTTGTTAATGACTATATATTATTTTTGTATTTAACCCGTGT
Organism: Mikania micrantha; assembly: GCA_009363875.1. NCBI lineage: Eukaryota > Viridiplantae > Streptophyta > Magnoliopsida > Asterales > Asteraceae > Mikania > Mikania micrantha. The sequence continues at coordinate 23,878,781 of CM018691.1, read as the reverse complement.
AGCACACGGGATATTAATCTGGTTTGTTATATATCAAGCCGGCCTATTAAATTAATAAATCTATCTATACTAATAAATCAAAATAAAATGTGACACATGTCACTTTTTTATACCATTCTTACAAAAATTTTCTCGCCTCTCTCTCCTATTAAATGCACCCATATTCTTTTTTTTTAAATATTAAATATACTTTTATACATTTTTAAATTAAAAAAGGTTTTTAAAACATAAAAATATATATTAATTTTAAAAGAGTACATTTTTTTAAAATCCAAATTATTATGAAATATAAAATATTCAATAATTGTTTTCCAAAAATAAATATTCAAAAAAAATGATAAACTTAGTGTTTAAATAAATAATATTATTGTTTTATTGCTTATGTATTAAACTATATAAACTATTAATCATATTATTATTCACTATTTATTATTTTATTTTTTTTAACCCGTGTAATACACGGGGTATTGACCTAGTATTAAAATAAATAAATAAATGTGGCACAAACAAAACGAGAACTTGATTCAAATCTATTATATATAATAAATCAAAATAAAAAAGGACACATATCACAAATATACACTATTCTAACAATAATTTTCCCGCTTCTCTCTTATTTAATGCATCATTCATTAAATAATAGTATTAAATGTTGAATACACATTTATACATTTTTAAATTGAAAATTTTTTAAGACATTAAAAATATATTAATACAAAAAATGCTTTTTTTTTCAAAAGAAAAATTATTATAAAATAAGAAATATTGAAAAAAAAAATTCTAAAATAAAATGTTTAAAGATATATTATTTTTGTATTCAACCCGTGTAATACACGGAATATTAACCTGTTTAATTATAAAAAAAACGTCAATTGACAGGTTGGCCATTGTGCTCAGGGGCGGCCCTAAAAATTCAAGTGTCCCGAACGTACTTAGAAAAAAAGGCCCCTAGTGAATTATAAACTTGTGTTTTTTCGGTTTTGTATTTGGAAATATAAGTAAATATATATAATTTATAACGATTTTTAAAATTTTTGTGCCCTTGCGATAAATGGGCCCTGGATGGAAGTCGGGTTTGCCCCTCCCTAGCCCCCAGGGCCTCCCATGATTGTGGTAGATGATTATCCTTCCACGTTAGCATATAAAATCCCAACACTTGAATAGTAATAAAAAAAAAAAGAAAAAGATTTAAAGATTTTAACAAATTTGTACAGTGGTTGATTTCCTTTTGACAAACAAATAAAATCTCATACTAATTTCAAACAAATTATCATGATTTTTTTTTTTTTTTTTTTGTAACCTAGGTATCACTCAATAGACTTGAAGTTCTACTCTTCATTGTCGTGATCGTTTCCTACTAAGCTGTTGTCTATAATTCCCCGCTAAATTGCTTCTATGAACTACCTTTTTTTTTTGCAGGATAAATAGCAGAGGTTTATCATAATAATAGGTTAATAAGAATTTCTTACTAAATATTCCTCGTTTAATTTAAGCGGGCCGGGCTTGGAAGCTACAGTTCGTTATAGTTAAAATTAAGGCCTGGACCGGGACCGAATTTCATAATATTTAAGGCCCAAATTACCTATATAAATAAAAAGTAACGTAGGTGGTGGAAACTCTTTTTATTTTATAGGTTAAATACTAATTGTTTTTATTACCTATATAAATAAAAAGTAACGTCGGTGGTGGAAACTCTTTTTATTTATAGGTTAAATACTAATTGTTTTTACAATAGAAAGCTATTTTTAACATAGTTGAGTTGGTAGATCATTTCATTTAAAAGGAAGGGGCGTGGGTTCAAATCCCACCCCAAACGTTTATTTTTTGCTCTATTTCCTCATATTTTTAACTTATTATTTTTATATTGTTTTGCTTAAATAATAATTAACTTAACACTCTTACATCAATTTCGGTGTAGTTGGGTTGGTAGAACATTACCCTTACATTTAGGGTGTGGGTTTGAATTCCATTATAAACCTCTTTTTTGCCCTATTTTTTCTCATTTTTTCATTTTGTCTTTTATTTTCTTTTTCTTAACTTTTTTTCCTTTGTTTTTTTTTGTCTGTCTTTTTCTTTTTTTTCTTTTTCCCTCTCCGCCGTCATGAAACCCCTTCTCCACAATCAAGAAACTGCCGTTAAAACTGATTTTTTTTGCCATGTAAATATTGGTCATGGGTTGAGAACGGGAGTGGAACTCTATGAGATCGAATCTCCCGTTGTTCCTCAGTAGCTCAGTGGTAGAGTGTCACCTTGACGTGGTGGAGGTCATCAGTTCGAGCCAGATTATCCCTAAATCCAATGTGAGTTTTTCATTTTGATTTGCTACCCTGCCGTGATTGAATGAGAATGGACTTTTGGCTCTTCTTAAAAAATAATAATAAAAACAATTGTTTCATTGGGTTACTGTCATGCTATGTCATATATCGTCATTCTATTCGGCCCTTCTGTAAAATATGTTTTTTTTTAGTTTAATGAATACCAGGTTGCACCCAATGCATTTGGTTTTGATTTTTCTTTAACACATTTACTACGTTAAATTTTTTTAAGATTCGTATTTTCACTATCTCAACTTTTTAGAAATTTTGTAAAATATCGGTTTAACCTCATCAGATTTCTAAAGTTTCGAATTTGTCCGTTTTGTTTCTTAAATCTTCACCCTATGCTTTCGGGCTTAACATTTTCGCCTTCTCAATTTTCTAAAAACGCAAAATGTTATTTAACTTCCTTGTACATAACATTTAGCAATGTCGGTGTCAAAGACGGCGCAAACATATCAACTTCTGTATATATGTATTTTTTTGCAGCCAATTGAAGCATATGCATCCTTGGCTAAATTGGTAGGATGTTGGTTTTCGTAATCTTGGTCGCAGGTTCGAATCCCACGTCTTGGTTTTCTGCCTCTAACAGAAAATTTAGGTTTTTGTAAATTAGCCTTCTTATTTAAGTTCTTTTGTTGCATCAAAAATACACTAAGACTATTTTGTTTAATGGTCTACATAATGTTTGTGTTTTTGTTTTCTAATTTCTTTTGCATTAATTCTATGCTAGATAGATTGATTTTGTATTTGTACGTGGTAAGTTAAATTCCTATCGTCTACAACTTTAATGTTTTTTTTTTTCTTAAAGTTAATGTTGAACGAGTTAGTTAAAACACTTTTTCTCAAGGGTAGACAATTACTAACGTGGTGGTTATTGTCTTTTCTACTAAAAGACAAAATAACACTTCCATATTTGTTGAGAATCAAAACTAATGTAAGGCAGAAGAGATGGAAACTTTGTTAGCAATATTTCATAGAAACAAGGAATTCTTTCTTTCTTTTTTTTTTTGCGCCTGGTTTTTCTTTTTCTTTTTCTACTCTTATAATATAATCTTTCTCTATACTTTAGGTTAATGCTACTACATTATATTGATAACTACATTTAGGTGTAAATACTAATCAAATCGAGTCCATTTATTTTTCAGTTGGGTTAACTTTGATATATTTTTAGTTTTTGGGCATAAATATATATCAAAACCGCCAGGTTACATACGACGTATTTTTTCCTTTTTTAAAATACGTTTTCGGGTTTTTCTACTTTGAAAATATAATCATTATGTATGCTTTAAGTTAATGTTGTTGTATTATTTTGATAACTTCATTTAGGTATAATACTAATTAAAATAGAGTCCGTCTATATTTTCAGTCGGGTTAGCTCATATATATTTACTTTTTATACATTTAGGCATAAATATTGATCAAATTCGTTGAGTTACATACAATGTATTTAAATAAACTTTCGAGTTTCATAATTCTAATTTTACAACGACGTGATATTTTATCTACATCTCATTTTCTTCGTTTTCCTTCACATATTTTTACAATGATGTAATTTATACATGATCAAATATATCGTTGCAACATGTTTTTTAAAATATAAAGTTATCTCCTATATTGTATACGATTAGATTTTTTCACAATAATTTCCCTTTATTAATTTGAAGTTATAAATTCGTATGTCCCTTTGAATTAAACCATCATGTTGCAACACACGAGTCTTAATCGTAATACCCGCGGCAACGCGCGGGTCACATTTCTAGTTAGTACTAATATAAAACATGGGCCGGTTTTCACGTTCTATCGGGCCATTTCTCTTGGAACTTAGTGTAGAGGTGCCAGACTGCCAGTTGGCAAACCGGTTTCGGTTCCAAACGATTTCGGTTTCCGGTCAACAAAGTCAATAACCGGTTTCGGTTTCAGTTCAGGTTTTTGGCGGTTCTAGTTCAGGTTTTTGGCGGTTCTAGTTCAGGTTTTGCCAGGTAAAGGTGGAGCCGGTTCCGATTTCTCTGAGAATCCGGATCCGTCTATGCCCACTGGTTCGGTATGACCGGTTCTGGGTTTTTTGCCCACCTCTACCCTAGTGTTTACCATGATTTGATAGTTCCTACAAAACTACTAAATTAAAAACAAAATCATAATTTCTATTGAGGATTACTTTCTATGGATTTATTTGTTAGTATTGAAGTCGTTGTTTATGTTGAAATCTGTTTACAAAACATAATTCTCATTGGTGTAGAACTAAATGATAACCTATTATAACACAGGATCATTATGTCTAACAGTATATCTCTTTTTTTTTTTTGTACCAAACCAATTGTAATAAATATAAGGGTTGTATTTGTCGCGCTATATCAATGGTTATGATTGATTTTAAGAGCTTTATAATAATTAGGCCACAAGATAGGTTATATATGCTTGTAATCTTATAAGCTTAACTTGACGTATAATCCATTGATCAATATAATACTTGACGCTTGAAGTAAATTTGTTCTTTGTTTCTTGAGTATTCTGCAATATTACAAATTACTTATTCATGTTAGGTAACTAGTAAGATTGTTTTTGCATGTTTTACTAGTTAAAGATTTACTTCTTGTTGTTAATCACATGTTGGATAAACATTAGACGCATCCGATCTTTCGTAAAGTTCAACTTTGTTAACTGATTTTAATGGTTAAGTTAAACTAAAGAAGCCTCTTGATCTAAAAAGACTAAGGTGCTGTTTGTTTTTTCAGAGGTTAAATGTCTGCAGTCTGCGGACCACATCTGCAGACATCTGCAGGAGAAGAGTTGGACCAAATGTCTGCAGTCTGCAAGAAGCAGACTGTTTGTTTTTTGACGTCTGCGAGCTGCTAAATTTGATTAAAAATTAAATAAACCATTTTTTGAAACTACAACAGTCTTTCATCATTGAAATTTAAATTCTAGTTTAACATCCATCATACAACATTCATAAAACCACAATAACAATTTTTAAGAGTCCATATTTTGCATCAATTGCTCCGCAATTTCATCTCGTAATAGAGTCATATACTCTCGATCCGATGCGGTACCATTTGCTTCGACCTCGTCTTCATCAGCAACAACGTTCACATGAGTATTTCGAAATGACAAATTAGGTTGATCATATTGTGCAAATAACTCATCGCTCAAACCTTCCTTCCTTATGAAATTATGTAACGCGAAGCACGCAATGACAATGTTCCTTTGTGTAACCAACGGAAATGGCGCCATCCTCTTCAATATAGGAAATCGTGCTTTCAAGACACCAAAAGCACGCTCAATGACGTTTCGAAGTTTTGCATGTGCATGGTTGAATTTTTCTTTATTGGTCAAAGCACGTCTCCGACGAAAATCTCCAAGCCAATACCTCACATTACGATATGGAGCCATAAATCCTCGTAAATGTGCATACGCGGCATCACAAAGATAATATTTATCTGTAATGACAACACAATTAATTAGAATATTAAAATTAAGATATTTATTTAACAAACCATAAACATACCAGGTGGTGGAAACGGGAATGGAGCATTTGGATCTGATAACGCCTCAGATAAAATTCTAGAATCATGTGCGACACCTTCCCAACCGGCCACAACGAACGTAAAAATCATGTTGAAGTCACAGATTGCTAATACGTTTTGATAACAATCCCCTTTTCCCCTCCCTCTATATAAATCTTGTTTATTAGAAGGAACAATAGCATGTATCAAAGTTCCATCCAACGCACCAATTGCTCCTTTAAAAACCCGTCGAAGCCTCTTGTTATGGCCCGGAATGTTTGAATTCGGGTTGAAAGAAGTTGGAAGTATCATATCTTTAGCAAAAAGCATCATTTTATCCAATACTTCATAAAAAAATTTATGAATTGTTTGCTTTGAGTGTTGAAATCTACGCTTAATAACCACGTAACGTTGATTATGACCTATTATCATCAAAAACATAGCCATCTTTTCCTCAACGGATACATGTTTGCTATCTTTTAAAGAATATTGTACTCTAAAAAGTGCACATAGTCGGACAAAGGATTCACGAGTCATACGTAGCATTTCATGTCATTGTCTGGGATTTCCTTGCAATAACTCTAAAGTGTATTGTTGTCCTGTCATATCTGAATCATTGTCTCGCATTCGTTTCAAACCTCTCTTCCAGAAAAAACGAATGTACAAGTACATAAGAATTACGAGAAGTAATTTTTTATCATGATCCATTATGATCCTGTGTTAAAAAAAGCATATAACCAAATAAATATAAGTATATAACATAGAACTTTTCTAAAAACACCAAAAGCAAATATGTTTCAAGCAAACATGTTTCTTAACACAACCAAAAGCAAACACAACCAAAAGCAAACATGTTTCCTAACACAACCAAAAGCAAATATCTTTCTTCAGTGTTTTATTAGTCCTAAACTTGTAGCCGTCATCACAATCCATCCTCTTAATACTTCTGGGATATCTGGCAATGTCATCCATGCTTCTCTCATACCTGTGGACACTCCAAAAATATGAAAAGCAGCTAAGAATAAAGGATCAACCGGATCTAACCCAACCAACTTTAACTTCTCATAACATTCTGCAACTGTTGGACCTTCTTTGCCTTTAATCAAGTATTGCAGAGCCTGACGCATGTCGTGTGCCAAATCATCAGAATTAACAGATGAGGATTTTGTGGTTTTTGACCTCTTGCTTGGGTTAGAATCCGGGGTAGCCTCACGAGTATCAGCTGTAGGCTCGAAAGTAGGATCAGGTGTAGGCTCGAAAGTTGGATCCTTAGTAGGATCAAGAGTAGGCTCAGATGTCTGGTGGGAATTGTCAGCATCATCTTCTGTGTCATGAAAAATGGAGTCTGTTATCAGAAGTTGTTGCACACGCTGACAACAAGATGAGCCAACAACTGATGTGGTTTGGGATGAGGTCCACTTCATACTCCCAGTGGCAGAATTACCATCAAACAATGCTGCACACAGATCTGGAAAAGGCAATGGAACCGTTTTCAACGATCCGGCCTTCGGATGCCCCTAAAGCCAAAATAAAATTAAATACTTCTTTTATGTAGATGGTAACACAATTATATATGTGAACATACCTTTTTAAATTCTTCCCATTCTTCATTCGTTAATGTGAAAGTATTTGTTTGGGCATTGTATAAGTTCCCAGTTTTGTTTTTCAAATAAAGCCATCCTACGTATTTGGTTTTAAGGTTATCAAAAGCATTTTTCATTTGCTTTTGAGTCAACACCATACCAAACTTATCCTTAAGAACTATGCCTAACTTATTCCACGAATCTTTGTGTAAACTCAATCCTTTTTTCCCCACATTGTTTATCTCTTCAATGCAGGTCTCTAATAAGCATTTAATATGCTCATTTGACCATTGTTGTTTCTCTCCCATTATTTCTAATAACCAACAAACAAAACGCAAGTTACATTTTGCAAGAATACATTGAAATAAACAAACAATCACACATTGCAAGAAAAAACAATCACAGCGTATGGAACTTTGATCCATCCAAAAATTCAACTTTCAATATCAATTATATATAATTCAAACATACACAGCTTATGGAACTATGATCCATCCAAAAATTCAACTTTCAATATCAATTATATATGTTCAATCATACACAGCTTATGGAACTTTGATCCATCCAAAAATTCAACTTTCAATATCAATAATATATGTTCAATCAGACATAGCTTATGGAACTTTGATCCATCCAAAAATTCAACTTTCAATATCAATTCTATATGTTCAATCAGAAAAAAACTATAGGAAATCAAACTAGGTTAAAATCAGAAAAAACTATAAGAAATCAAACAAGGTTAAAATCAGAAAAACTTTAAGAAATAAAACAAAATTATAACTAGTTGATGGGTTTACCTTATCCTTGGAAGATGGTTGAATGTTACAGATGTTAAAAATGGTGGAATCAAGCACGATGGAAGCCGGCGGTACAAATGGTGGATGTCGGCGGGCGAGATGGTGGTGGAGATCGTGGATGCCGTCGGTTAATTATTTGGTGGTTGTCGCAGGTAGGGAGAGATTGCTGCGACAGGCCAGTTGAAGATGGAAGCCGTCGGTTATTTGGTGGAGATCGCTCGGCGGTGGAGATCGCTCGGCGGTGGAGATCGCTCGGCGGTGGTGAGTCTGGTTGCCGGCGGTGGAGATCGCAGGTAGGGAGAGGTTGGGGGCGACGACAGGGAGAGGAATTTGTTTTGAGACCTAACTAGGTTTTTCCCGTCGCGCGTTGCGGCGAGAAATTCTTGGATTGTTAGTTTTAAGAATTCATGTAACTAAAAATTTGATTATATTTTATTTACAGTAAAAATAAAGGAATAACAAAGAAAATAGTTTACATGTGTTGGTTCCTTAATGGCTTTGGTGCCCCCCTACTGGTTTTTCTTATTCAAAGACATGGATTATTAGCTATGCTCATTTTAGTATATACAATTACCTCTATATTTATTGCTATAACATGAAAATCTCTCTAAAGATCTCTTTGAGCAACATGTCTCACGATTTGAAGATAAAAAATGTCCATTTGAGTGAAACCAAAGTGGATACAAAAAAAAAATGATAAGGTGCAATATAATAACATTAAAGATCAAACTTACATCTTCCTCGTGTTGCTATCGGCCTCCATTCATAAAGGAATAAATTTTTAATGCCACATGCATTGAACTCTGAATCACAAATTGCTAACTCTAAACTATCACAATCTACAAAATAGGCGAAGCAAAAAACAACTACAACAAAAACTTAAATAGGAATATGAAATAAGGAAACAGATGCAAAATTACCTGCAGTGAAGCAAATGCCGCTCTTTTAATCATAGTGTAAATCTTAATAGAGACCAATATTTGTCTGGTTAGTATTCCAAAAAAATATTAGTTTACCAACTCTTGTAGAACAAATCATGTAAGCATATTAACAACCAAGTAACAACATTCGCATATAAGGTTATAGGTTCATAATACGAACTTTGGATGCCCAAAAATTGTTGGTAATGAATATCAATATAAACTTTGATGGTTGAATATAACTAAAATAACTTACTTAAATAATCAACATGTATTAGAGAAGGAACAAAACCTGCTGCAGAATGCATGTGAAGTAAATAGGAGCTAAGCAACCTGCAGGCTAACTTATAGTATAAAACAAATGACAATCATAAGAACCTACCAATTCATTTCAGCAATGCATAAACATTTTCGTTTTTCAAGTCTTTTCTGAATAAAATCTTAATCTACTGTTCTGAAAGTGATTATTGAAAAAATTGAAGGAGAACTAACCAAAAAATAAATTGATTCATTAGACTGACAAAAAAATTGATGGATAAACTGACAAAGAAAGAGCTTTTTGTAAAAATTAGATTAAAGGAAATGGTAACCAATAAATTTTTCTTACCAATACACAAGTTAGTTTTGGTGTAGCCCGTATGAAACTCATTATCTGACTTCAAAATAATCTGATTAATAGAAAAAGATGAGTCAAAATGGTATCAAAGGTGAACCTGCAATCCGTTAAAACGGTTCTTGAATATGTTCTTTAACAATAAAAGTACTTTTTTTTTATGCAAGTCCCCTAATTTTTCACTACGCCAAAAGACAAACCAATAATAATGTAAAATGAGGTTTCAGCTTTGATTAACAACCAACAAAAACATAACTGTTTTCCTATGAATAATGAAACCCAGAACAACAAATATGTTTTCCAAAACTGTCATTGGAGACAATTAACAACCAAAAAAAAGATTTATCATAATTTTTAACCTTTGATTACCATTTCTGTTTAAAAACTGCATAAGGTAAAGATATTTTGTCACTTCTCACTCCTGTATGATAAAGAACCAGATTGGTCAAGCTATTAAACTATGTCTGCTATCTTACCTAAAGTTTATACCATAAATGCTTGTGTTAATCACACAATTGCAGCTATCTAAACATTTACGTTCTGATGAGAAGAAAAGAAGAATGTAATTACAACCAAAACAAAATTTCAAAGCTGATTTTTGGTAAAATGTTTAATTAGCAACTCATCATACCACAAAAATGGAATTTACATTTATTTACAAAGACAACTTATTACACAAATTTATCATTTATTGATTATGGGAGGTAGAAAGATACCTTCAAAGGCTTTACAAGTCCAGAAATCAGGTTGTCGAGAAATTAGATGTTGCTATTTTAACATTAGAGAAATCATCACAAAATCATAAAATGAACAAAATAGCAGATCTCACGAACTCCTTTGAAGATTTAGGGCATTCATTCCCTTTTTTCTCTCTAGAACTTTAAGAAGAAGCAGATGAATGTTTGTCCCTCTAAAAGTCGATGAAGAAATGATTACCATGCGTTCTCTTGCATACACGCCAAAGATACAGAGGTATGGGCTCCCATGCCTACTTGACTGGTTCAAAAGCAGCAGAGTGTCAATGTGATAATTTTGGTGTTCGAAGTATAAACCGTTAAGCTGTAGTATTCCTCTTTTTGGGCCGATATAAAAACAAATAAACAGATACTATTCATTAGCCTGTCTATTTTTAATATATATATAATGAGTAATGAATGAAAAACACGGGAAGAGGTAAAGTAGAGGTGAGAAGAGGTAATACCAGGTCTGCGCCAAAAAGAGGTCGCGCAGACCTTTTTTAATGAAAGGTCTTCCGGAAAACAAACAGTCTGCCAACCTCCAACCTCTTCCCGCGTCTGCGCGGCGCAGACATAAGAGGCTAGAAGAGTTTTTTTCCAAAAAACAAACAGCACCTAAGATGATATTGATAACTAGATCATTAATCAATGGTTATTAGGGGTGTTCAAAATATCCAAAACTCGAAAAAATTCGAAATCCGAATCGTATCCGAAACCCGAAAAAATCGTACCCGAAATCTTTTTCGGGTTTTTTGGGTTTTTCGGGTCGGATAATATGATTTTAGATTCGGGTTGGGTTTCGGATATGCAAAACGTGGTTTTTCGGGTCGGATATCCGAAAAACCCGAAAAAAACAGGGTTATTTGGGTTGTTCCGGTTATTCGGATGAACGATTTCTGGTTTTCGGGTCGGATAATATATTTTGAATTTCGGGTCGGGTAGACCAAAAAAATTTTCCAGCCCGAATAACTCGTTATCCGACTCTATGAACACCCCTAATGGTTATGATTAAATCAAGTTGTTGGAGGGTATTATAGTAATAGCCACTTTTGTTGACTTTTTATCAAGTTCCTCTATCTTGTTTAAACGTTCATAACTTTTATATACGAAATTATTTTTCTGATAAAAAAATATACCGTAAAAACAAGCATTTTTTTATCTTCAAAATTAGTATAATATTGATATAGAAAAATTTTATTTCTCTAGTTAAATGTGTTTTTTATACAAGTCATTGTGTCCTTTGTACATGGATTGTCTTTTGTTTATAATATTGTGTATTTTATACATGTTATTGTGTCTTTTGTATTTCTGCTCAATGTTGTGTTTTCCTGAACAACTTAAGACACAATATGTTGTAAAATACATAATGTCAAGCAAGGATGACACAATAACGAGTATAAATAATATAATGATCTTTAAGAAAGACACAATTAACTGTAAAAAGACACAATGACGAGTATGAACAATTTTGTACAGGTTATTATGTCTTTTGTATAGGCATTGTGTCTTTTGTATATGTTATTATGTCTTTTAAATTGGTCAATGTCTCTTTTATACTGGTCATTGTGTCTTTTGTGTTTAATCAATGTTGTGTTTTCATAAACAATTTTAGACACAATGATGTTGTAGAATATATAATGTTAAGCAAGGATAACTCAATAACTAGTATGAATAACACAATTATTTTTAAAAAAGACACAATTACCTGTAAAAAGACACAATTACATATAAGAAAAACACAAAAAGATAATTATACACAAACGTTTAAGTAAGACACAATGACGATAATTAGACACAATGAGTTGAAAAAAATTCATTTTTATAGCCAAATTATACTCATTTTAAAGACAAAAAAAATGCTTCTTTTTATAATATATATTTATTTTATAAAAATAATATCGTATGTAAAAGTTATGAACGTTTAAAAAATATGAGGGGAAGTGGTTATGACTAAATTACCCTCTAACAACTTTTCTCTCTAAAATTTTAAATTTTTCATCTTAAATTTAATCTCATGATCTAATGTTCAATAATCATTTTTAATCTTTTTATGCTAATGGGTTTATTTATTTGAACATAATCCCTGATTTTAAATGGTCATTTGGGGTACACATAAGCAACTATTTAGCTTTTTGACATAAAAGGCAGATTGATAAAATATTTGCTAAAATAAGTGATTTGAAAAATATTTAACAAAACAAATGTTTTGTTATTTATTTCTTTATTTTTAACTAATTTATTATATTTTTTTAATACAAACTAACATATTATCATATATTTTCTTTTTCAATCAAATCGCTTTAGGTTTTCTATTTAATTATTATATTTATTTTACAAACCATATTGAATACAACAAAAAAAAAATTTGTCTAATAAACAAAATTGTAAAAAGCTGTCTAGTTTCGTTTTTAAAGTTTATTAGATAATTTTTTTTGTTGCATTTAATATGGTTTGTAAAATAAAATAAAAGGAATTATAAAAATTAAAAAACCTAAAGTGAGTTGATTGAAAAAGAAAATATATGATAATATGTTGATTGAATTAAAAAAATACATAGCAAGTTAGTTAAAAATAAAGAAATAAATAAAAAACATCTATTTTGATAATATTTTTCAAATCACCTATTTTAGTAAATAATTTTTTCATCAATATTTTTTTGGAAAAAACTCAACAAGTGCTTCTATCTGCTTTCTAAAATTTGTTTCAAATTAGTATGAGATTTTTTTTGTTTGTCCAAAGAAATTAGGGATGTTCATAAAAACCGAAATTGGAATCGTATCCGAAACCAAAAAAACATATCCAAACTCTTATTCGGGTTGTTCGGATAGATTCGGGTCGGATATCCAATTTTCTAGTTCGGATCGGATATCCAAAACCTTTATATTTGAATCGGATATCCTAATTTAATCCAAATAACCCGAAAAAACCCTATTTATTCGGTTTGTCCGGGTTATTCGAATAACCTGATTCAAATAAACTAAAAAAACTATTATCCGATCCAATAAACACCCTTAAATGAAATCAACCACTTTACAAATTTGTTAAAATCTTTTTTTCTTTTTATTATTCAAGTGTTCGGATTTTATATGCGAACGTGGAAGGATAATCATCCACAAGAATGGCCAATCAAATGACCTTTTTATCATTAAAGTATTAAACTTGAATCAGGTTCTCGTTTTGTTTGTGCTACTGTTATTTATTTTCTGAATGCAATATTTGTTAATTTAATAGGCCGGCTTGATATATAACAATTTCAAATTTAATAGGCCGGCTTAATTTAATAGGCCGGTTTGATAATTATTTTACTCTTCGTGTATAGGTTTCATAAATTACTCATATAGTCATAAATTTTAGACATTGTAACACATATAATACTTAGGTTACCTCAAATACTTGACCAAATTACCCTCAAATACTTGACCAAATTACCCTCACATAAGAACTATATATGTTACAAATGTTTAAAGTTTGGGACCATATATATAAGTAATTTATGAAACCTATAGACCAAGAGTGAAATACTACCAAATCACAGTGACATCTCGGTAATTTACTCATATATATATATATATATAACCACGGGTAACCTTCTATGACTTTGTACAAACTGTTTCTGTTCATCCTCCGATGATATCTCCATTGGAGATGAGCTTCTTTTAGCCTGTATAAGTTTACCTTTTCCTTTATGTCTCTTGTCCATCTACACAAAAAAATTTGTTTATATTTCTAGATAACATATCTGCTATCCCATTATTTTTTCCTTTTATATGTTCAAAATTTATTGTATATCCTTGTCCTTGAATAATATTTTGTAAATTTACCCATCGGGTTCGATTTACCTTTTTACTTTGGTCATTTTTTATAAATTTTACTATAGCTTCACAATCTGTTCTAACTGTAAATTCTTTGTGTAAAAATATTTTAAATTTTTCTAGAGAATTTATTAAGGCTTGTATTTCAAAATCTATGCTTGTCCAGCTATTCTTTGATTTAAAATTTTCACTTGTATAAGCACAAACTTTTTCTTCTGCTTTAACACTGTATTTATTAGGTTTACTGAGCAATATTGCTCCCCATCCTTCTTTGCATCCGTCTGTTTCGATTATAATATAATCTGTTACTAATGGTAATTCTAAAGGTTTTATATCTTTTATTTTTTCCTTAATTTTTTGTATTATCTTAATATCTTCCTTATTAAAAAATCTTTGACCATTCTTTGTAGTTTTACTATATAAGGGTCCTACTAGTTTTGACAAATTAGGTATAAATTTTCTAGCATAATTTACTAATCCTAAAAAGGCTTGTATCTGTTTCAAATTTTCAAATTTTTCTGGAAATTTTAAAATCTTTGTAGAAATATGTGATTGTAATTCGATTTTTCCATTTCCAATTTCTAACCCTAAAAAAGAAATTTTCTTTTTAAATAATTCCATTTTTCTTTTTGATATCACTATACCATATCTTTTTATCTCCTCAAATACCTGTTTCAGATGTTTCTCATGTTCCTGTATATTTTCACTTGCCACTAAAATATCATCCATGTATACAAGACAAAAATCATATTTCAAGAAAATATTATCCATAAATCTTTGAAATATCGAAGGAGCATTCTTTAACCCAAAACTAAGAACATTTCATTCAAATTGTCCTTCTGAACATGTAAAAGTTGTCCATTTTCTAAAATCTTCTTCTAATTTCAATTGATTATATCCTGATTTTAAATCAAACTTTGAGAATATCCTTTTCTTTTGTATTAATTGTATTAAATTATCCTTGTTGGGTATATTGTAACCATCATCTTCTGTGTTGTCATTTAATCTTTTATAATTATATACTATTCTTGCTTTCCCTCGTTTTATTTCTCCATGATTTCTTACTATAAATGCTGCTGATCTATGTGGACTTTCTGATTTTCTGATTAATCCCTGTTCTATCATTTTTGGTATTTGTTTTTTAAATTCTTCCTTATCTAGGAGACTATATTCTATATTTGTTGTTCTTAAACACATGGATTTTTCTTTTATTATTTGATAAGGGTAAATTAGTAATTTGCTTTATGTACTAACTTACCCCCTCTTTTTTTATACATCAATAACTTTTTTATACTATAATATTTTTTTATAAAAATTGCACTATTTTACTCGTCTTATTTTTCTCTTTAATTCCGTTATAGTCTTGACTAGGTTTTTTTATTTTTCTTCGGATGTTCGTATTTACACCAATGTAACAATTATAAAAATAACAAATTATTTGGAACGAGTTGTAACGAATTTGGGGTTTACATTGTTGTAGAATAAATAGGGTTTACGTTTAAGAGTGTAAACGAGCCAAGCCGATCCCGAGCTAGTTAATTATGTTATATTCTTGACTAGGTTTTTTATTTTTTCCGGATGCTCCAAAATTCGTTATATATACAAGATTGTAAATACATTTTAATACTATAAAAAATTATATCTACAAGATTGTAAATACATTTTAATACTTTAAAAAAATAGTATAACATTTTGTTGATAAAAAAACAAAATTCGTTATATCTACTAGATTGTAAATACGTTTTAATACTTTAAAAAAATTATATCTACAAGATTGTAAAGACATTTTAATACTTTAAAAAAAATAATATAACATTTTGTTGATAAAAACCAAAATTTCGTTATATATACAAGATTGTAAATACGTTTTAATACTTTAAAAAAATTATATCTACAAGATTGTAAATATATTTTAATACTTTAAAAAAATAATACAACATTTTGTTGATAAAAACTAAAATTCGTTATATCTACAAGATTGTAAATACATTTTAATAATTTAAAAAGATACTATAACATTTTGTTGATAAAAAACAAAATTCGTTATATCTAGTAGATGGTAATACGTTTTAATACTTTAAAAAAATACTATAACATTTTGTTGATAAAAACCAAAATTCGTTATATCTACAAGATTGTAAATACATTTTCATACTTTAAAAATTATATTTACAAGATTGTAAATACATTTTAGTACTTTAACCAAAATTCGTTACAAAATCAAGAATATAACGTAATTAACGAGCATCCGGAAAAAATAAAAAACCTAGTCAAGAATATAACGTAATTAACGAGCTCAGGATCGGTTTGGCTCGTTTACACTCTTAAACTTAACCCCTATTTAATATACAACAATGTAAACCCAAATTCGTTACAACTCGTTACAAATAATTTGTTAGTTTTATACTTGTTACAGTGGTGTAAATACGAACATCCCAAAAAAAATAAAAAAACATAGTCAAGACTATAACGGAATTAAAGAGAAAAAAAAGACGAGTAAAATGGTGCAATTTTTATAAAAAAATATTATAGTATTAAAAAGTTATGGATGTATAAAAAAAGATGGGGTAAAGTATTTAATATAGCAAATTACATTAATACCCTTATTCCTTTTTCTTTCAAATCAATTACATTATTATATTATAGTTTAATATCAACCATTAGATTAACATCTTGTAATTTGATCATTAAATATGGTAAGGTTAATGGGTTATTGCTCTATCCTAAGGTTAGCATTAGAACCCTTCCCTATATATATATATATATATATATATATATATATATATATATATATATATATATATATATATAGATATATATATATAGAGAGAGAGAGAGAGTTAAGAAGGGTTTTTTTACCTAACAAGAGTAAAAACCAATTAGAGTTTGTCATATGACATGCTAAAAATAATAAAAACAAAAATCAACTATAAAAAACAAAATCCAGTGTAAAGAAAAACAAATTCTAGTATAAAAAAATAAAATACAGTACAAAAATACAATACAAAAAATACAAAAATGCAGTACAAAAAAGAATGAAAAAAAACTAAAAATCTACTACAAAAAATAAGATGTTATATCTAAATTATCATGTCAAATGCAAAATTCTATTAGTTCTTACTATTTTTAAGCAAAAATCTCTTATTATTTATTTTTCCTCTATACATACGAATTACGATACTTGAATTCATAATGAGTCCTCGCGATAGTGGCCTAGTGGTAAGGGGTGAGAATCTATAATGGAGATCTAGAGACCCAATTTTACTAGGTCAAACGATTTACCTCCTTCATGTTGGCCGTGATATCGGTCGATAAGAGCGCCTAAAGATAGCGTTCACCATTTTTGAATTCACAATGAGATAAACATAAGGGGAAAATTCTGAAAACATCCATAAGCGCCTCTAACTTTCCCAAAATGACCAAATCTGGTCAACTGTCCACCTTTTATACACGTGTGCTATGAGATCTCCGACGCCTATTTAGTACCACGCGCGCCCGTATATTTTCAAAAATGGCCCACAGGCGCCGGTCCCTCCCTGACAACCCTGTCACATGCGTCCGCTTGTATAGCGAATTTTTTTGCGGGCGTCTTTTTACGAGCATCAGAACCAAGATCAGGCATCCGCCCACTAAGAACAGGTGTCCGCCTGCATAAGGTTTTAACCATTTTAAACTCAAATCAAGCGCCCGCTTGGAACAGGCGTTCGCCCACTTAGAACAGATGTGCGCCAGCTAAGAACTGGCGTCCGCCTGCATAAGGTTTTAACCATTTTAAACTCAAATCAGGCGCCCGCTTGTAATAGGCGTCCAGTTTAAATATTTTAAAAAAATTTACAGATGCCCACGGGCGGTGCCCACTTAAAATTAGGCGTCCAACCCTTTATAAAAAATAATATAAATATCACAATTCCTAATTGTTAAGCTCTATTATTTTTTTCAAATGGATAAAAAAATACAGTTCTCAACCTATCGAGAAACATTCAAAATGGTGATATTTATCAAAATAGAGAATTTCAAAATCAACGAATGTAACGATAAATGGCTTTGAAAAAATTCGTTGATTTTGAAAAAAAATGATATAAATATCCATATTGACGGTTTCTCGGCAGGTTGAGAACTGTATTTTTTTATCCATTTGAAAAAAATAATAGAGCTTAACAATTGGGAATTGTGATATTTATATTACTTTTTTAAGGGCTGGACGCCTGTTTTCAAGTGGCGCCACCCCGTGGACGCCTGTAAATTTTTTTGAAAAAATTAAAATGGACGCATGTTTCAAGTGGGCAGACGTCTGCTCCAAGCGGGCACCTGATTTGAGTTTAAAATGGTTATAACCAAGTGCAGGCGGATGCCTGATTTGAGTTTAAAATAGTTAAAACCATGTGCAGGCGGACGCCTGTTTTTGGTTCTGACATCGATATTAAGACGCCTGCAAAAAAATTCGCTATACAGGCAGACACCTGTGACAGGGTTGTCAGGGTGGGACCAACGTTCGGGACCATTTTTGAAAATACACGGGTGCACGTGGGACTAAACGGGCGTCGGCGACGCCATAGCACACATGTTTTCTTCTTATTGGTCGTGTATGAAGGTATTTGGGCGTTTTTAAGCAGACGTCCGCGCCTGTATAGAGGGTGGCC
The DNA here is from genome assembly GCA_009363875.1 of Mikania micrantha. Lineage (NCBI taxonomy): Eukaryota > Viridiplantae > Streptophyta > Magnoliopsida > Asterales > Asteraceae > Mikania > Mikania micrantha. The sequence goes on along the minus strand of CM018691.1, from coordinate 23,859,858 downwards.
AGTTGACCAAATTTGTTCATTTTGGAAAAGTCAGAGGCGCCCATGGATATTTTCGGAATTTTCTCTAAACATAAGTCATTATGTCAACTTCAAGTACAAAACCATGTGTTAGATAATTTTAAGACATAAATTTGTTAACAAAATTTACATAATTTGTCACATTTGAAAATAGTTGTGAAAACTACATCCACTTATCAAACCATTCGATAGATAGCCAAGGGTTAAATCAAACACCACCCCACCCCACCCACCGGCCACCCCATAAACAACCTTTACAAAATGGGCTAACGTCACTAAAGTTGTAACCATGTTGGGTTCCTTATCACCAACAGGTGTGCGGTCAGGATCAAGCCTTCAATCATGCTCAAAACCCTATCTCAAGCCTTAGCTCTCCACTGACTACAACAAGCTAGATGATAAGGACAACAGTATAAATGATAACAACACTTGTTTCATCTGACTCACATATTGTTAAAGAACACAGAAAATGGGGCAAGAAGATGAGTTGATGATGATGAGGAAAGGTCCATGGACTGAACAAGAAGATGATCAGTTGGTATCCGTCGTTAACATGTGCGGAGATCGACGATGGGATTTTATAGCAAAAGTTTCAGGTTTGAAGGTGGCGGGAGATACAAAATCAAAATAGGTAGTAATTGGTTACTTGTGATTAGGATTATACGTATTCAGGGGTGGTCTGATGGGGTAAATAATTGGTTTAGGCCTCTAATTTCTTAAGGTTTCAAATTAAAAGTCTATTACATACATGTTTCATGCAATTAGGCTTGGGTTAAAGTACGAGAATTTTGAAAAAGAAGGAATAAGGTAAATTAATTGCTTAATTCTCTCTTTTTGTGGAATCATGCTAATAAACAATTGATTAAATTGTTAATTAGGTTTTGAAAAAGAAAGAATAGGCTAACATTCTTGAATGGTACCACTTAAAAAGCCACGCAATAGTTAAAACAATATACCAAATAAGTGATTTTTATTAATTATATTATTTTCTGGTTGTATCAAAAAACTCACTTTAGACCCTTTAAAAAACTTAAGCCGACCCTAAATATATTATTAAAAACAAAGTAGGAATTTATTACATTACAAAATTCAGCCTTTTATAGTGTTTGCAAAACAGGACTGAGCTGGACTATGGTATTAAATAGGATTGAAATAGTCCAGCTAGTCATATCTTTTTGAAGCATTTTCAGTGGAGCAACCCGTAATGATTTCAAGTTTTTTAAAATTTCCTCTAAAATCCATTTTCTGATGAAACTAATACTTCATTTTTTTCGGTTATTTAACTTTTTTAATATAAATGAGAACCTATACATGCATAGTCGTATATGTTTTCTCTTTGTTTTAAACTAGATTACGCAACCATGCATTGTCGCAGATGCAAGGTTGTTTAACACTGCTCCTGTCAGCATACCGTTTTTAAAAACCTAAACAACACCTTTCTTCGTATTTGATGGTGAACTGATTTATTTTTAAAAAAATCATTAATTAAACGGATAAAAGGATTTTTTTTTATGTAGCATCAAAACATGGAAAATTCTCAAAAATGTTAACATTTGATATTTTTATCCATTTTATCACTTTAACTTTCAAATGCCAAGTAACGTCTTATCAACGTTGATGCGTATACATAAGTATAGGGGTGTCAGCCTGTAAACATGAATCAGAAAACACCACTTGTCAGTTATGAGAGCCCGCGCCCATACACTTACGCACTCGTATAATCTAATATTTTACTTAATAAGCTTGGCATGAAAACTATATGTTTTGTAGGCTGACGTCTATACATGTATATGTTTACGGGTGGACACGTGCATCTCAAGCAACTGAGATGCCTATGCACGCTTAGAACACGAGCTAACATCTCTTAAAAACAGGCGAACACATATACATGCATACATTTTTAAGCAGACATACATGTATGGATATTTTTTGGTACTTAATGTAGCAAAAAAGTCAAATGTGGGAATTTTGAGAATTTTCCCACTCAAAACAAACTTATTAAAGATTAATAAAAAAATCAGAAAAAAAGAAAACAACCAAAGTAAAAAAAAAATGGCTTGTGAGAACTGTATTATCCAAGACTTGAGTTGAAAATCAAAACCTTGACTCCTAACTAGCTCCTCGGTTTGGTTCGGTTTGGTTTCTGCATACAATCGAAAACGACATAATCAATTTTTAGTTATTACGAATTGATCGGTTTTCGGTTTTGGCCGTTTTGGGTTTTTTATTGTTTTTAGTTCTCTCTCTCTCACACACACACACATACACCCAATACTAAAAATGCAAATATGTTTAAAGATGAATAATTCATAAACTAATTGATCAGACACCAACAATTATAATAAAACTAAATCATCATTATCATATCCTTACAAATTACAAACATTTGAAAAAACAAAGTTAAAAAAGTAAATATGCAAAAGTTCCTATTAGCGTCATCTTTTAAGACATATGATAGAAATAATTTAATCTCAATATTCATCATCCCTGTGGTAGATTCTTTGCGGTTTTTTTGTTAAACTAGTTTAAAAATAGCATACATATATGTTAATGACTAAAAACCGGTTTTTTCGGTTTTTGAAACATAAAAACCGAACCAAATTTCGGTTTTGTTATTTCAGTTTGGCTTTTTTCCGATTTTCGTTCAATACAGTTTTTTTTAAGTTCGGTTTTTTTCAATGTATTTGGTTTTTTTGATCAACCCTACAGTCATAACCAATTCACCAGCCCACATTATTAGTTTCACTCCCATCTCAAATTTTATGCATAAACAAATCTAAAACTTAAACTAATAAATCAATAGGAATAAATAACTAAGTAATTGGTGATTGTATATTGTGTAATTATACATATAATTTTTCCTGCATGTGTCTATCCTACCCAAATATATTTTTTTGGGTATTATTTTTCTTGAACATTTCTTCAGGTTTAAAAAGAAGTGGAAAGAGTTGCAGGTTGAGATGGGTAAATTATTTAAATCCAGGTTTGAAAAGAGGCAAGATGACTCCTCAAGAAGAACATCAAATCCTTGGGCTTCACACTAAATGGGGAAATAGGTTCAATATATTTTTTTTACCTTTTATTTATTATTTCATAATTATCTTTATTTATTCTTATTATATGCATTGTTAATTCTTGCTTGGAGAATTAATTTGAGAATTCTATGATCAAAATTTTAAGTAGTGAGTCATCCATGATGGAGTAGAGATTTATTTATTTTTATTCTGCTTTCTAATATTTAAGAATTTATGATATTTATCTTTATCTTTTTGGTTTATAAATTATTATTTAGTTAAGATACTGATTAAGAAGAAATGTATACAAAGATCGTATTTATTTATACTATGTAATATTCTTTTTTAGTGCTTTTTTATTTAGTGTACGTACAATTTGTCCCAAATTGTAAGAATTCAACTCAGGAAGCTAGCATGTTTAAATATATAAATTATTTACTTTTAATCTATAGGTTTTAAAAATTACTCATATAGTTCCAAACTTTACATATATATAACGCATATAGTGCTTAGGTCACCAAATTCCATACTTGACCAAATTACTCTCACATAAGTTACATTAACTTTCTAGTATTTTAGCATTAACTTTTTTATTTGATAATCTTTGCTAATGATACTTAAATTTATTGCTTCTTTTTCTTTTCTAGTTTATGTTGGTTAGCCAATCATAAAACATTGCATAATAACAATACTTAAAATGCCTTTGGTCCGTTTTGTCTTTAAGTGGATGTCCTTTATATAAAGGTTACTTGTGGGCTAAAGAAATATGAAATAACTCAATAAGGGATTAAAATGTCAAAACATTATTAGAAAGGCGTTGCTTTTTCTACAACACTCAAAAAGTCAAACATAGGTATGACTAATTTCAAACGAAACTTGAATAAGAGTTGAATGACCATTTAAAATAGTTAAACCACTATTTGATGCATTTTTAAATGTTTATTGGTTTTGATGTAAGATTAGATTTTGAATAGTATGAGAAGAAGTAAAAAAAATAAGGATAAGGCGGCATTTTTTATCACAAAATATTGTAAAAATGTTGTATTAACTGAAATGTAACTTTTTCCGAATTGCTTCTAAAAATATTTTATTTAGAAAATGAAAAAAGTTGTATTATGTAACATGAAAATTGCATTAAGTTATGACTTGTAATTATATTATTTTTTTTAGTGAGAACACCTTTTAAAAGAAGTGATCGGCTTTTATATATATGTAAACGAGCGGCCAATGGTTAGCTAGCATTCAAACGAGTTAAATACATCCCACATGCCACTTACACTCATCAAGTGCCTCACATTAATCAAATTACTTTATGGCAACTCTACTTTAGATAACGAATAAAGTTTATTAATTAATTATTTTACGTGACATGATTGTTATATTAATGTGCAGATGGTCCAAAATAGCTCGGAAACTTCCCGGACGAACTGATAACGAGATCAAGAATTACTGGAGGACTCATATGAGAAAAATGTCACAAAAAAACAAAAGGATGTTATCTCCATCTCCATCAATGTCAAATTCCTCTGCTTACTCATCAATTACTAGCAATCCTACTCTTGATTCACTGCCAGTGACCGAAACCATAGAAACGGTGAGTTTTATAAATGGCAAGAACAATAACGATAAAAAGAAAAATAGTGCTACAAGCATGTATAGCGCGATTGAAGGTCAAGATTCGTATGATTCAATGGATGAGATATGGAAGGATATAGCTTTGTTAGATGATGATGATGGTGTAACAAGTGTTTTTGGTTCGTATAGTGAAATAACACCTTCTTCTATATGGGATTATCCTCTCAGCACGTTGTGGACGATTGATGGTCAAGATGAGGTAGGAAGCAATATGTTTTTTTTCCCGACAACAAGCGAGTGACTTAGCACAAGGTTAACTGCTAACGTAGTAACATGTAGATACAATAAATAGGTATGTAATACGTACAACAATTGATCAAATATGTTGCATGTGAATTATGTTTTATGTGTCACAACATGTATGTATGTAGGTGTTTGCATGTGAGAGAAGGATACTAGTAATCGTTTAGGGCTTAGTTATTTTTTGTATTATATTTAAGATGAATAATGGATGTTATTTGATAAATGATGTGAATAAAGGGCAAGACTTGCATAAATTAAATGGAATTTCTTTGAGTTAAAAAGAAGATACGATAACTAAGTAGATGATGCGAGCGGTCAGTATACTAAAAACAAGACTAAATTAAAGCTATTTAACCTAAGCTAAAGACACAAAATCTAATCCTAGACCTATACTTAACCTAAACACCTAGTAATAATCGGAAATCCTAAACTAGACCGCTACTAAGGCAAGTGTACCTATCGGTGGCAGAATAGCTGGTGGAACTTCGGATATCGAACCAATGGACACTAACAAACTAAACCTAGACTGTGAGCTAACTAAAGTAAAAGAGGGGGGTTTGGTGCCAACTGATAACCTGATCAGACTGAAACTGACTAAAACACTAAACTAATAACTACACTAAAACAGCAACCTGAAACTGGTAATATAACTGAAATCTAACTGTAGTGAGGAAAACTGGTATATCTAGTGTCACACCCCGAGCCGACGAGCTGGAACGATTTTCCCGCCGGGCGGAAGGTTCCCGGGGCGTGATATCGTTTGATAATCGAAATGATCAGATTGTTTACATAGCACATGATATATAATTGAGAAATGTTAACATGACAATGATTTAGAATTACAAAGTTAAATTACAATGTATCGTTCATAATTTAACCAAGTAAATCTATCCAAAAGAATCAATGTGTTTATGTCTTGTAGCTGTACAAGATCTACAAAAGATGATTCATTGTTTTGTCATTTCCAAAAGTATGATCACACAAAATGTAGCTAGGTCTTTTAAAAGTCCCCTAGCTATATCCTTGATGTCTGGTGACTAAACATGTTCGTCACCTGAGAAAACATGCATTTAAACAAATTCAACACTAGGTTGGTGAGTTCATAAGTATGATAATTGAAAACCTTTATTTGTTCACATGCACAATCACAATGTCATTCCTGCTACTTGTATGTTGTTTGATTCACCCGTTCACCCAATGGCTTCTCAATAGTTATATTCACAAGTAATATATCATCCTAGTAGTTATGCTTATATATAGGGCATATGTAGGGGAACCAAGCCCCAGCCAACATCCCACCACATAACTACTAGAACTCCACACTACTTGCAATACAACTATCGATATCTATTTCTATTTCACCTGTTCATCTCGTTTGTTACACACCTGTTGCATCATATGTAGAATAATATAATAATAGGGTTTTAGTTATCAAACCGAGGTATTGATAACCCTTTTATGTATTAAGGATGTTAGATTAATTTAATCTGATCCTTGTATTATTCTATTACTTGTGGGGTTAACTGTTGATCACTTTTAAATATTAAGAGTGTTAGTTAACCATTTGATATTTGTTCTCAATCGTAGTGCATAGAGCCTAAAAGGAATCCATTGTAATCCTCACGTAATCAGATTTCAATGCATCCGATTTACCTCTACCACCTTGTGTATCTGTAGGCCTCAACGACATCTATTACCAGTAGTATGACATGAGAGAAGATCAATTTCTCAATCTACTAGTCAATAGGATCCCGCTGGATAATTACAATTTCACTGCAGATTAATATCACCATGTATCGCTTTCCAGACCCTGACTTGAAGTCGCCCTGTCACCGGTCATACGTTACCGGCCAATGAATCAATACGATCAACATACTAGCCCTACAAGCTAGAGGTTTGTCAGACCTATGGTACCACTATGCTATCGTCGGTTTAGTCACGTCAAATTAACTGGTCAGCGAATTATAAGGGGCTTACAGTGATCTATTTAAGTACATGGCACATGATTGAAATGATATAATGTAGACAGTTCAATAGTAATCAATTGTATTGCGTGTTCATCGGTGTTACATGTTCTCGTTATTGTTAACAAAGTTAAATAAGAACTTGTCTTATTATCTTATGTTAATTATTGTGTGAATGATGTTGTTATCATGAAGTTACATTATCATGATTATCATTCCTTGTTATTCCATAAAGTCACCATGTTGTCACTAAGTTGTGGTAAGAACTAATCTTACTACCCTTAGTCGACTCAGGTGGTGGATGATTCTTGTTCCATGTTCTCTTGTAATATGTATCGAGTTGTAAACTAAGTATTATAAGAACTTGTCTTATTACACTTACTTAACTCTTGTATTGAATGTTATTTAAAGATATATATTATCTTTGTAACATTCTTAAGTTTGCCTGTGATTATCCCAATGTTTGCTCGTGTAAGAATAACTAAGTGTTGTGAGATATAATCTTACAACTATGTTATTCTAGTTTGTTGATGAATTATGAAATTATCTTATCATATTCATCTTGATTGTTCCCGTCATATCATGATCATACAAACATGCATACAATGATAAATGATAATAAAGTAAACAATATTATCTAATCATAGTATAAGCAATATGTTAAACATTAAAACTTTTAAGTAAATAAAAGTAAGCATGTTTCTCAGCCCCGAGAGTTTAAAATCAGTTAAGATTAAATAAAAGGGGCATATGAACTCACCTTGTTGTTGAAGTGGTTGACTTAGCTTAAATTAGAATGCACGCGCTCTTGATTGTACTTGTGTTTGTTTTCACGATCCTGTATTGATTTCAGGTTGTTTGTAATTTGTAAGTATATGTTGCAAGGGTTTGTGTGCGTGTATGTGTTAGCCATAAGCTTTGGCTAACACTCGTGAGTCTCGGTCGTGGTCTTTATTATTCGGCCCTGCATACTGGTTTTAGTTCCTATTCACACCTAACCCTATTAGTTTGTGATTGATATACTTTGTCATTGATTTTAGACTCGACTTAATTAGATTTCATGTCATTAGGGTTTCGAATTATAAAATTAGATTTTTGATAATAGGTTAACAACCCTTCCCCTCTTGTAACATAACTACATGTCATCCTTGTTCCATTTGTTTCCACACTTAACCCATTTGTCAAGGTAATCAAAATAGATTGTTTTAGGCTTTAGAAATCAAACCCTCAAAATCTTGTCACCTTTTAGTAATTCGGTTTAGCAATCCCATGTACACTATCATAATCAAATTTGTTTAAGTTGTTAGACTAGTTCGTTAACTCTGTGGGCCGAGACCAATTGGGCCGAATATGGTGGTCATATTTCAAATGATATGTGGGCCAATCCAAAGTCATGGGCCGCATGGGATGTCATGGGCCGAATCACATGCTATGGGGCTACATGCTTAGTCTTGTTTCAATTAGGTATGGCCATGTGTCATGGGCCGGTTGACAAGGTCCGAATGAAAGGTAGCTGTGCCGAATGAATAGGTTGGCCGATTGAGTTATTGCCGATCGAATGGCCTTGGTCGAATGACTAAGGTTCGAATGAGTGACTCCACCATTCGCCGACTGAAGGTTGATAAGGTCGAATGCCTAGGGGCGAATGGGAGGTGGCGAAAGGACAGCAGCCAGCGATTGAAGGGTGGTCGAATAGGGTGGCAGCCAACGAATGAGGTTGAGTATGAGGCCATTCGGCCACTCATGCGGCTGTTGCCTCAATCGGCCTAACTCCTTCGGCCACGAGTCATTCGGTGAGCAATAGTTCGAGGTTGTCGAGGGTGTTCGAACTAGGGCTTAGCCGAGCTAAGTGGAGGTGTTCCAAGGTGGTAGTATGCAAGGATGTGGTTTCGAGGCAGTGGGTTCGAGTAGAAAGGCCCTTGGACGGTTTTAGGTTTGGCTCAAGAGAAAGGGTACAAAAACCCTAATTTTCGCATACTTTGCAGCTCATTTACCTCTGATTCAGTGGTTTTTAGGACGGATCCTTTGTACTTTCGTGTAGAGAACAATGAGAGCTTCGATTTGGCACAAGAATGAGGTGATTTGGTTGAGTTTTGAGAGAGTTATGGTAGAGAGAAGGTAGAGAGAGAGTGGGTGGCCGAAAATGGTTTCTAGAGAGAGAAAGTGGAGGTGTTGAATGAGGAAGAAGCCTCATTTAGAGTATTTATACTCTGGGGGTGTTCGGGTTCGTTTCGATTGTTCGGTTTTTCGTTTTCGTTGCGTTTCCGTAACGTAACGCGCAGTTTTACGCGTTTTAAATAAAATAGTTTCTTTATTTATTTTTGATGAGTTTCAAAATTGAAAAACATTAAGTTATTTTATTTTCTTGAATTATTGTTGTTCGTGTCGTTATCGTTTTCGTTTCGTCAGAACACGTCACCATCGCACGTATTCGTTCGAATCGTCATTCGAACGAACACGACGATGGTTTGGCTTTCTGACTTTTGTTTTCTACTTCCCAGTCATCATTTCAGAACGTCAAACTCACAGATATGTTTGTGTGAATCGTCACCCACGCAAACACATTGTCTGTTCATTATTCTGAAATAACACTGCTATTACGTTTGAATTGTGTTTCCTCACCAACGGACTCAACTAAATGTCCTGTTTTCCCATTGTTTTCGTACTGATTTGTCGGCCATCTGATTCCTGTCATCTATGGATATCAGATCGCAACCGACTTGTTCTTGTTATTTACTTGAACACTGTTGTTTCTCTTGTTTCTTTGTATTATATGTACTTAGGTTTTCACCTAAATACTAACAACTATTGTTTATAATGAGTGTTGTACTTACGACATTTAAGTTTACACATAAATACGTACAATTGTTTCTTGTATTTTGAATTCTGTTAATACAATCACTGTTCACAAACATGTATTTACACACAGTAAATAATAAAAGTACACATACCGTACGGACTTGCCGGACGATCTGGTACCGGATGTCACATCTAGGCTGGGAGTCAAAAGTGTGATAGATGCTGACTTAGACTGATTTATGAAGGATGAAGACTAGGATCTTAAGGAACAGACTAAGGAATACCTAATGGAACCCAGATCAGATACCAGGCAACTCCAATGGGAATCCTAAGGCTGTAATGTATGCACTAGTCTATCGGGTCACCTTCCTGATTTTCCCGATATGCAATTGCACTCTAACGGGTGAATCACCTCCCGGATTTCTTCACCCGTTTGTATCCTAAGGCACTAGAGAGCTATAAAGGTGACAACTTTGACATGCATTGACACTAACACTAAGTAGATCTAAGACAACACCCTCCCGGGTCGTTTAACTCAAATATCCCAAGTGTAAGAGACCAACCATCTAACCTATCACCTCCCGGATTTCTAGGTTAGGTCACACATGCAAATAACAATTCTTAATGAAGTCTAATCCTATGGAATGTGATCAACAACCCATAAACTAACCTAAAACACAAAGTAATAGGCCTAACATGCATCTATGTATGGAAAGACCTTCCTAAACACATGTAGATCAAACATTTATCAAGTATTATCATTCAACACATGCAAATATCATCAAAGATTCAAACTTTACAGCTGATTACAAAGCATATATCATCCATAAGCATAAATCAAGTCCAAAATCAACAAAGTTCACAACTTTATCATCCCAAACCTAGATATAACCCTAGATCTAGCCAACCAACATCTCAAAAGTAACAAAACAGATCTGAATAATGTTTAAATACATGAAAAACTACTGCTTTAAACTAAAAAATTGAAAAGATAAAGAACAATACTCAAGCTAGCTCCTTCTACACTTCAACAAGCCCTAATCAAGCCATTTACTCCATGGTTAAGCTCCAGCAGCTCCAAAGCTTGATTAGGGTTCCAAATTCGCAGAAGAAGACCCCCAAAAGCGGCTGGAAAGCGTCCCATTTATAGAAGACATGAAATTAGGGTTTTAGAGCTACAAATGATCTGGGAGTACCGCCTAGCGGGCGTGCATGAGGCTAGGCGGTGTGACACCCCGTAATTTATAGGTCAGCTTATTATTTATTTAAATTATTATTTAAATGCTTTATGTACACGTGGCACTGGAATTAGTTTAATTTAGTGTGACACGTGGCACGACAGTACGAACACTGACACATGATCAGATAATTCAAGGAATTATTGACAAACAGCACACACGTGTCGAAACACACGAACGTTGGTGAACGTCTAGCACATTGTGTAGCACAACACTCGAAACCTCACAAAACACTCACACATCGAACTTGGAAGTTCAAACGAGGTCAAACGATAGCTCGGAAGCGTGAAAACGACGACGAACGGATCAAATCCTTTGAAATAGGCTTAAGGGATCTCCAGGGGCCCACCGCGGTACGCGGCGGCCCAACAAGAGGCCCATCCGCGATACGCGGCCAACATCGCGGGGGGTTTGACTCCCGAAATCCGCCGCGGTACGCGGAGAGGATTTAAACACTCCATCGCGGTACGCGACGCCGCTCTGACGACAAAGTCTTATAAATCCAAGATTGTAATCATGTCAAGCCACCCTAGCCTCTTATTCTCGATTCCCAGACACTCAACCTTCGTCTTCTTCACCTGAAACCTTCCTGGAAGCCATTAGAGACCTGCAAAAGCTTAGAACTTGAAGGATTGAAGCTCATTAACCTCCTAGAAGCTCGAAGAACCATCACCACCACCTTGTTGTTCGAAGAAGTTGCTGTCCAGAAGCACTTAGGAGCTTTCTAACTCGACTCCATCATCATCTCAGTCTTTTAGGAGCACTCAAAGGTAGTTTCTAGACTTGAAACTCACTTTCACATCTAGTACACTCACATGCATGCTTATATTCACACATGCAAGCACTTTGGATGCACATGCAGGAGATTTGCTTCTGGGTTTGATAGTTTTAATGTATTCTTTGATGATCTATGATGTTATAATAGTGTTTTATGATGATATAAGTTGATGAGTATAAGTCTTTTGCTTAAAATGATGATTTGTGATGATATTGATGCATGCATGTATGATCCATGAGTGTTGAGATGATTTTGGATGTTCATAGATGTTTATTGATGATATTAGGAGATGATTTCATGGTTAGATTGGATTGTAATGGTTAAAATGATGGGTTTTGATAAACTTTCTATTAATAGGAACTTTTTTTGTATGAAATGGTGATATGAATGATATATGGTAACATGCATGCTTATGGATTGCTATTTAAATGTTATTAGAATGATTTGAACACTTAGATTGTGATCTTGATAATGTTTATGGTCATTTTTGACATAGTTAGTATATTTAGTAACTTTTCGGGTCAAAATAATGATAGGAGACGATTTGGCTATATTGATATGTTTAAAATGATGCTAAGTAGCCTATTATGATGATTGGTGATGTGAAAGTTGGCTTAGAAATGTTAGAATGGTTATTTCTATGCAAAACTACAAAGTTACTATTTTTAGTAACTTTATTTTTACAAAAACCAACTTATAAACATGTTGTATGATTCAAGCATGCTAAGTGGCTTATAATGTTATAACATGACGATTTAATGCTAAGTTAGATGGTTTCCGATGTCACATATGATAAAAATAGAAACTTTCCATTTTAGGAAACTTTGGTGTGCTAACATGATGAAAACGACCTATGTGACTTCATATGATGATGTGCTAAGTGTTAACATGATCACGTAGGACTAACGAGCATGCTAGAACTTTAAAACCGTTATGCTTTGTGAACTTTCCATAAATGGAAACTTACTATAAATAGTAAGTTGTCCAAAAACGCTACATGTGCGTTTTGCACACGACGAGCACTTACACACTTGCTACACGATTCACAACCGTCACACGGTTCACCAACGGGTCGTTGACTTGACATGGTCAATTTTGGTCAACTCTAGTCAAACACGGTCATTGTGGACCAACATGGTCAAACACGGTCAATGTGGACCAACACGGTCAAACACGGTCAATGTGGACCGACACGGACAAACATGAACAACCAAGGGTTGTTGGACACAAACACGAGCACTAACACGAACACTAGCATGGTCACTTACACAAACTCACGTACGGTGTACGATATAGGTTACCGGTGACCGACACACGATCTAAGCAGGAGCTTACGCTTAATTTACACTTGCATCACTAAGGTGAGTTTACGGCCCCTCTTTACTCTTTTCAAACGCTTTTAAATATGGGGAGAATACTAGTTACATCGAGTCAAACAATTATGCTATTACAAACATTTTATTGTGTATGCTGGTTTATTGGACAAACATTAAGTGTTGAACTCGTAACAAGTCCTCACAAAGTCTTACCGTTAATGTACGAACAACGTGGTAGATTTGGATGGATCCATTAGGGTATGACCAACCCCACGGGGCACAATGTTGACTGGGAGTCATAACCCGTGCAAACTCTGACCTAATTTACTGTGTGTACGAGACATAGTGGAGGCAAGTACAAACAGGTCTAGTTCGGTAGTGACGCACTGACACTTGGAGCCTAGGGCTCGGTACTAACATTTGATAAACATCATGACACACTTGTATTACTATATGTATATCAAAACCTGTGAACTCACCAACCATTGTGTTGACACTTTTTCTAACTTGTATTCTCAGATAACTAGCGTGGCTAGCATGAGGACAGGAATGCACACTTTAAGGGACGAGCATTAGGGATCTACATGCATTCTGTCGTGTCATTTTGAAAACAATTTTGCTTTTATTATGTCAAACAATGTTTTATTAAACTTATTTCATTCCGCTGCATGTGATGATAACTATAATTTTTCCGCTGCAATATGATTTATATTTCCGCTGTAAACTATTTTGTTAAGTGTTTGTGTCGAACATTGTATTTGTAAACGCATATAGAAGTGTTCTATATGACCTTGAGCTGTGATTCTGGCCACGTCACGCCCACGTGGACTAACACCACAAGTGGGAATTTGGGGGTGTGACAGGCGGTACGCGCGAGATAAAATAGTCGAGAGGCTGATGAAGTCAGGCGCAACGCCTGCGGCCGGTGCTTCTGACTAGGCGTAGCGCGCGGATCCTATGGAATATCAGGGAATGTTCCCAGGCGCAACGCCTGGGTACAAGCATTCCTGCTAGGCGTACCGCCTAGGGTTAATTTCCTCATTTTCTTTGTTCGTTCACCAGCACTCGATTCCGACGCTCGTTTTCCCTCGTTTCAGCTCCTCCGGGACACATTCCTGCACGAAAACACTAAAATGTAAAAAAGGAACTAAAACCGACTCGAAATATTTACAAAACTAACGAAAACAGACTCAAATATGTATAAAAACGGATGTGTTAAACTAATACATCAGTAGACATAACATTTATATATTTATTCTAATAAATAAAAGTTTTAGTGGCATATGGTATATATATTTGTAGAGCATCTAAAACTTAATTTCTCACATTTTTCTCCTAATTAATACATCTAATATTAAAGATTAAATATAATTTTATACATTTCTAAAATGAAAAAGATTTTTTAATAAATTAAAAATATATTAATATTAAATACACATGCACTTTTTTTTAAAAAAGTATTATAAATTATAAAATTTTCAAAACAATTATTAAAAACACAATGTTTAAATATTAAATCATACGAAACTGTAATCATATTTTAAAATAAAAAAATCTTATATTTTCTAATTTGTTTTATTAATAACTATTCGTTATATTTTTTTATTTAACCCGTGTAATACAGTAGGGTTCTCAATTTTTTTATAGTGAGTGGGTTGATTAAAGTGTGTGGAATGATTAAGTGTTGGTGTTAATTGTGGGATGTAGCCTGTAGGTTTATGTTTTGGTAATTCACAAATATGCTGATCTTAGAGGTGTTTTTTTGCATATTCAAATGTTATTAATATTAATGGTGTTTTCAATATCTTGCTATGTATGTGTTTACATTATGGTGTTTTCAAGAATGGCAAGTGGGTTTTTTATTATATGCTGTGTTTTTGTTATTAACCATTAATCATTACTTTTTTACTTATTATGTTATAAGATTATAGTGTTTTAGATTGACAACAGTTTATTAAACATGATAATGATATGTTTGTCATACTCTAATGTTATTCATATTTCTAAATTGTTTCGTGTGGGTAAGTTAATTAGGTTATGGTGTTGGTTGTATTTGTTTGGTGTGAATTATGATAGGGATGTTTATTGTTTGTTGCTATCAAAATATGGGTGATATTACTGGATTTTTATTATTTGTGGTGTTTTTAATGTTAATCATTTAATAATACTGTTAACTAATTAAGTTTTAAGTCTATGGTGTTCTAGATTGACATAAGGTTCTAGACCAACAAAAACAGTGTTGTCAACCAAAGATTTTTGACATCAGTTAAACCAGATCTGCATATCCATGATTTCAACTGGTGTAATTACGCTATCAAATGCTTAAATAGGAATAAGGCAACATGGAAAGCAAATGCTCATTTTAATGGACCATTGCTTATTTTGGCGGTATAACACACACCTCAAATTTAATGTACAGTTATGTATTTTTTTTAAATATTGCAATTTGTTGACTCTTTTTTTTAGATTGCTTTAGTTAATCATATTCAAAAGATGAAATACACACGCCCAGGTTTGCATGTTCTTCAGTGGCTTACAAAGAAAACTCTTCTTAATATAGAGAAGTACATGTCTGGTTCAGATATTAGTAAGTGGTTTATCACAAAAAAAAAGACCGGCGAAGCACATAAAACAAAAGAAAAGAACCAAAGGGATGAAGGTGTTGTTAATAAAGCTGAAAACACAAATTTAAGTCAGGAGAGTTGCGGATGACACTTCACATGACAACATTGCATCAATACTACAGGAATATGCAGATTAGTTTACAAAAAACAATGTTTCACTTTTTGCATGCTTTGAACAATGCTTACATTCACTTCCATCTTAGTTATTACATTACTTGTATCTCTTAGTTCTTAAGTGCCATGTAGTCTCAATTAGGTATTTTCATCATTCATTCAACACCATAATATAAAAATATAGCTTAAATATAAATGTCATCACTAAATATCATAACTAATCTCCAAAATGAAACTCCATAACTGAACTCCAAAACTAAACACCATAACTGAACTTCATAACTAAACACCATAACTAAAAACACTATAGTTAAACTCCATAACTAAACACCATAAAATAAAAACAGAGCTTAAAACGACAAAACTTGTTACATCCCCATCTCTCATCACCTGGTGACGATGTCACTCGTCACACTGAAAAGGTTGCGGAAGCATAGTGGTGATGTCTGAGAGATGGTGTGCAACTTGCTTGATCTGATATCACAACACACAGTTTAACTTAAAGATAATATATTACAAGGGTATCGTCATCACAACCACAGTTATAGTTTACAAGCTAAACTTATTATACAAACCGAATTATTTAATTACAAGTGCAGAAACGTGCAATCTCACCGGTCGTCACTGTCTATCTGCAAAAATGTTTGAATTTGAAAAGTCAGCACAAAGCTGGTGAGTTCGTAACGATCAAGTTACACAATATGATATGACAAGTAGGTTTTCGATATACAGTGTCCAAAGATAACCATGGGACCCGTATCTAGTTCCTTTCGGACAATTCTACGATTTTACGAAGATACTACCCGTCGGTAAATATCTTGATGCCTCATTATCTTAATGTTTATCACTAACATTAAGAGGATATTTTGGAAATAGGTAACAAACATTCACACAAGGGGAGAAGCAAACCTCCTAGTGAATGGGTTGTCAGCCGATAGTATTATCATTGATTCATGTTCGGCCCCACATGGGTTCACTAAATACAGTTCAGGATATGAAGACTTTTTTCGATACTGTGATAAAGAGCTAACGGCAAAATCCCATGAAATCTTACAATTTTATCACGAGTTTACATGAAATAACACATATAAAAGTGATACGTATCATATGTTTAGAAATAGTTTCACAAAAATACCCTGATGTTTGTAAAACATTAAAATAAAAGGGGTTGTACGAAACTCACTTGGGGTCTCAAAAATAGCAAAATATCATACAGACTGGTAATAATAGTTTGGTTCTGCATTAGTTTATGTTTAATAATTTATTTATGTTTTAACTTATTGATTAGATCTTTTTGAACGTTCAATGTCAAAGACATTGCATTGAAAGTCATCAAACTGATATTAAGTCTTTATTTAGTTTTTTTAATGGTTCCTAATTCAAGGTTGATGACTCATTCGATTAATCAGGATATTCTCATATTAACCAATTAGGTATTGTTGTTGATTATATTACTGAAACAGTTTCTAGATGGATTTCTAGCTTAGGCATAGTCAATCCTTGTTACTGATTACCCAGATATCATAAAACATAATAATGTGAGATTAGAATAGGTTTAATAACCATGTTCAATGTATTAATCTAACTGTTATCATAAACATCATATCGTTATTCCAATGATTATCTTAATGATTGTGATTAGTATGAAACACTTGGATTTAACCTACCATTTCAAGGAATGATCAAAACAATCACAAGCATTGTTACAATCAAATGGTTTAAACCATTATAATCTAAGATATAGTTTTATGACAACCGGGCATTACAACGGATCAAAACAACGATTTAACCGTTAACATATCAAGTTCTTCGTTTCTAACCATTCCTAGCCATTATCTAAGCAATAATCAACAACCCTAACTATTTCATTATGTTCAAAAACAAGATCTAATCAACCCATTATCAAACTAGTAGGATGAAATGAATCGTTACCTAATCGGACGTATTTCTCAGATAAAAATGATGATCAGGACTTGTAGAATAGTTCCCTGGTGCGATCCGGACATTTAGATGGCTTAAAAACTGAATTTGAGTGCTGGAAACCTGAGTTCTTCGTCTGTAAAGGAAGGTAAGTTCGAGAGAAAGATAAATAGTGTTTATTCTACATGAATTCAGATTCCTTAAGCTGATCCTTAAACCGCCACACTCATCGCGTACCGCCAAGGAAGGCGGAATGAGGCTTGGCATACCGCGAAGGAATCCGGAGTCGAAAAGATATTTTGGACTCCTCGCGTACCGCCAAGGACCCTCAATTTATCCTTGGCGTACCGCAAAGACCCCCGGAGTTCAATATTCTCGAATTTTTCTTCGTTTTACGATTCCGGAGAATCAGGAACTCCGTTTCGCGCACGGTTATCACCCACGTTCACGATTTTTCGTTTACTTTCAAACCGTGATAATCACAATTGTTCTATTAACGTGGATTTCAAGCACGACGACATGTGCTTTCAATCAATGGTGACGAAATCTTCGAACGTAATTGTCACATAACTAAACTTCATAACGCCACCACAATACTATAAAGACATAGCTTAAATATAAACTCCATCATTAAACACCATAACTAATCTCCAAAAATCCAAATAACAATTTCAAATCATCATCAACTTCAGGAATATTATACTTTATACCTGATTTTGGTGAATTTTTAACAATTCCCCTTGGGGTGCTTATAAAAAAAAATACTAGATTTAGTTAAGATAAAACATAAACATCAAAAGCATACAATATGACAACAAATGAAAACGCCATGCATATGCCACCATATTGAATACACCATATACAGTGCTAATATAAACACCATAAACAGACGATATGACACTGAATGAAAACACCATAAATCTTCATAATAAAAACACCATAACCTAACATACGACTGCAATCATCATCTTTACATATTAACCTACAATGGCAAATTAATTATTCTTATCTAAGTAAAAATTATATACACTATCTAAAACAAAACACAAATGGATCTATTTATTTTACCTTGCGTCTCTTCTGTGTTTGAATTCATCACATCGTTACCCCGAAAAACGAAACCAGCATTCACATACATATGACACCATATTGAAAACGCCATATACAATGCTAATATAAACACCATAAACAAACAATATGACACTAAATGAAACACCATAAAACTTCATAATAAAAACACCATAACCTAATATACGACAGTGATCGTCATTTTTACTAATTAACCTACAATGGGAAATTAATTATCCTAATCTAAGTTAAAATTACCTACAAAATCTAAAACAAAACACGAATGGATCTAATATTTTACCTTGCGTCTCTTCTGTATTCAAATTCATCACGTCGTTACCCCAAAAAACGAAACTAGAATTCGCTCGATGTAATTAAAATAATAAAATCAATAACATTCTGTGATTTTTTTTTGTAATTGATAATTGTTGAATTTGATTTTTCAAAATGTTCAGTGAGAATCATGGTCTATTGTTGATATTGATTTACCCAAAATAACCGCTAACAATAAACAAGAAAAATTACATTAATGCTCATATCTAGTAAACTTTTGAGTTATTACACTTTTTATGGTTTTGTGACTTTTTAGCCAAACTTGAATATATATATATAGGGACGTATTTTATTGAGAACTAAAATTTTGGTAGAAACTAAAGAACTACATAATACACTTGTATATTATGCATAAAAATTTTAAAATAGCAAGAGAAAAAAGTGGAGCAATTAAAAAACCAACTCATGTATAAAACTTAAAGCATAATGTACAAGTGTATTATACAGTTCTTTAGTTCCTACCAAAATTTTAGTTCTCAATAAAACACGTCCCTATATATATATATATATTATATTATATATATATAGGGGAAGGTTCCATTGTTAACCCTCCCTTATAGCGTTAACCGCTTAACCCTAGCGTTTTTTGCCCGAATCTTAAATTTTTTTTTTCATGGTTTTTATTATGCATAAATAGGGGGGTTTCTTTTTTGTGTTTTTGCTAATTCATCACCGTTTAGAAGTTATTGTAAGTGTAAGTTACTTACACTTACTTACAATCCCGTATCTGATGCAGTAAATGTAAGTAAGTGTAAGTAACTTACACTTACAATAACTTCTAAACGGTGATGAATTAGCAAAAACACAAAAAAGAAACCCCCCCTATTTTTGCATAATAAAAACCATGAAAAAAAAATTTAAGATTCGGGCAAAAAACGCTAGGGTTAAGCGGTTAACACTATAAGGGAGGGTTAACATTTGAACCTCTCCATATATATATATATATATATATATATATATATATATCTTTCTACTCTAATAAAATGTATATTTAGTAGACACGTCTCACACTCTGGTTAATTTGAAAATTGTTTTCCCGCCTCTCTCTCATAATAAATTTTAACAATTTTTAATAATTAAATCTTAAAAAATATAAATCTTCTTATTCTATTGATTTATTAATTTACTAAAAGTTGATAATTTAAATTATATATTATCTTAAAAATACAATTTTATAATTATTGAATATTATTATTCTTATTATTTGTTTTACAATTTTTAAATGTTCCTATTTCTTATTTCACTTATAGATGATAAGTAATAAATTTAACATATAACTTTTTATAAAAATTGTTGTGTGTTACATGTTATACAGGGAAAGGATAATTTGAAAACAATTTCTTCATGTGAAAACGAGGCAAAAATCATGTAAAAAAATGTATTTTATTTCGAATTTTTTTACAGGTTTGTAACACTATTGCATACATTTTTAAAAAAAAATCAAAAAAGAGCCGACCAGATATTTTTAAAAGAAATATTTTATAAAATCATGTAAAACATACGTAATAAAACATAAAAAAATCGTTAGATCTTAGGTAGCGTTACGTACTTACGTATGTTTTACATGGGTTTATAAAATATTTTTTATAAAAATATTTGGTCGGCGCTTTTTTGATTTTTTTTTTTATAAAATGTGCCCAATAATGTTACAAACATGTAAAAAATTTTAAAAAAGTTATGTTTTTTTACATGATTTTTACATAGTTTTCACAGTTTTTACACTAAAATGGGGTTTTATTTTATTAATTCCCTATATATATTCCCTAACCGGCCTTTTGACAACATAAATATACAAGTCTATCGCTTTGACATATACAAAATACCATATAAATATATATATATATAGGAAATTGATCAAATAATAACCCACTTCTATTGTGAAAACACATATGACTCCGAAAAGATCAATACAAATCTTTGGGTTTTTTATTCACTTTCTTTATTACATATGTACGATACTATGTTATTTTATGTGTTTGTGGAAAAAAATCCGTCTAATATCTTACATCAGTGTAAGTTGTTATCACATTAAATAAATGTTTGCAGTGTGATGTAAACTTACACTTGTTGCAAATCCTAAATGATTGTTAATTAGTCAACACACATAAAAAACATAGTCTTATACATTATAATAAACGTTATGAAAAAAACCGAAAATTTGGGTTGATCTTATATGAGTTATATGGGTTAGTCAGTTATTATTAGAACCTTACCCTATATATATATCTATATATATATATATATATATATATATATATATATATATATTGTGTACGTAGCATCAAGAAAATGTTAACTAATTATTGATCAACTTTCTTCTTAATTTATAAATAACACACAATCTGGTATCCATAAATTAATCAGCCCTCTAGCCTTGCAAAGCTACTATTTTGCAGGATATGTGAGCGAAGAGCCTGATAAAAGACCGATGTTTCTTCAACAACACCTTCTCTAATATTAATAATGTGATTTCCAACAGGACTTTGATCACACGTGGACACCGAAACTTCAAGATCTAAAACATCTGATCTACACAAAGGACAACTCGAGTGGCTTTCAAACCATGTATCAATGCATGATACATGAAACACATGAAAGCAATTGGGTATGGTTTTCACCCACTCATCATCTTCATATTCTCCCAAACAAATTGCACATTCAGTGCTAGTTTTATCACCTTCATTCCCTTTATCTGATTCACTCTTTCTATTGAACTGTGTAACGGGAATCATTTGTGCGGTGAACGAGTCGAGCCCACGGCTCTGTAGCTGGAGCTGTAGAGATGGATCATTACCATCTGTGTTTGCATCGCGTAGAAGCCGCCTTCGTGCGTTTTCGGTTGATAAAATGGAGCGGAACGAACACCGTCTTAGTATGTTGAAGTAGCTAAAAACTAGAAATAGGGTTCCCATGGTGCCAACCAGAGCCATAACTAATGGACTCCATCTTGATGGTTGAGAGCCTGGAGATCCTACTGGACTTAAAGCCATGATCAATATTGTGAAGTTTGAAGAAATTATCTTTTTGTCGTATGAGAAGTTGAAAACATTGTTTTTCAGGTGTTATTTTGTGGAAGATTGGATACGATAACGAAATCTATGTGAAAACCTATGCAGACTTTGTGTGGCCGGTGATAGTTTTAAGGTATTAAATAATTTACGTCTAATTATTTTGTTCATTTGTTCTCATATATATGCCTTCGATTATTAAATATAATATAATTTTTTTTTTTGAACGGCAAACTAGGGTTGATTTGAATGTCTCTTCGTAGCCCAAATGAATCCTCTTGTAGAAGTATTATCAGTTTTTCAGACTGTTGATTCGTGACGATCCCTAGACCACACTCTTTCTTATAGGATTGATCTTGATCGGGTCAAAGGGTCATCAGGTACAGGTCATGGAGCAGAAACAGGATGCCATTTCTTTCTTTTTTTACCAAGATTTCAAAAAACTGTCACCCTACATCTTAAAACCGCAAAACTAAAGGCTCTTGTTATATGTATGTTATAAATGAATGAAATAAGCAAACTTTAAGCATGAAAACACTTTCTATACGTGAGTGATTACGCCTTCTATATTATCTGCATACACACATGTTAGGCGCAACTCACACACCAGCAAACCAATGCTTTAAAAATCGATTTAAACTGCCAGAACCATACCTTAAATCCTTCAAACAAGTAACACGAACCAGTCTGATCCACATCTAGCCTGGCCGGTCTGTGGTTTCTCAAAATCATAGCTAGTAGTTTGGCATTAAGTTTGTCAACACTGGTCGAACCAAACCGTGAACAACCCTGTCATTTACAATACAGCTCAAATAGACTTCTGCACAAAAAATCATTAACATGTACCCAATGAAAATATAGTGAAAAACGGAATGTATCATTACTGAATGCTATCTCCCTATAAAAAGCTAGAATAGGTTCCTCATGATGAATATATAAATGACTAATATTACCAAATATTTGACACACTGAAACTAAATCTAGAAATGCAATTTGACTTCAAAAAGAGACTTTACAAGTAAAACTAAATTAGTTGTCAATGTTGAGGCAGTGCTGGTCTTTTATCCAACATCTCATAGGAGAGAACAAAATTTTCCTGCATCCAGATTATGATCGAGTTACAGTCAAGTTTTGAAAACTTAAAAATTAACGGTGACGGTTTCAATGAGTCGATTTAGGATGTGATTTTATCTAAAATGGGTGAATTAAAAACCTTAAACAACCTTTTTATTTATACAACTTTTATTTAATCTAATAAGTATATATTTATATAAAATTATAGAAATTAAATTTTAAATTATTTAATAATAAACAAGCTTGGCTCAAGCTTTAGGAATTAAGTTCCAAACAAGTCAAGCTCTCTTAAATTAAAACGAGCCAAGCTTGAAATTGGCTTGGCTCGTTTACACCCTTATTGAAAAGATAATTAGTATTTAATAGGAGAGAAGTGGGAAAAAAAATTTATAGAGTTCATGAGGAGATGACAAGTGTACAAGTTAGCTATTCTTTTATTATGTTAAGGATTTTGTAAAATTGACAAAAAATGTTAAATGAGTCCCGCGTTCCTGTTTTGGAGTGATAAAAAATAATCCATCCCAAACCCAACATGCCTGATCCACAACCTCTAATAGAAAACGGATTAGAAGAATTTGACGAAAATGTCAACCTTGCGTATCGTTTCCCATGTGTTTGGATCAAAACAAACATAAGATCCTCTCTCATATGTGTTCGTCTTCACAAGAGGCTCCATGTTTGGAGACCTCATAAACCACAAGCGGTGCTCTCGGTGATAAAACCAATTTCTGTTATACCTGCAAACAACAATCACAATTGACATTAAAATTTTAAAAATAATTAATTTTTTTAAAAACATGTTCCAAGACAGCCCAACACAACCCAGATGTGTATACCACCTTTATTCAATAATGAACTTGTAAGTAAAGCAGACTTCAAATGAAATGGGATAACTTACAGCTCATTTGCAGCATACAATTGGGCTTCATCTTTCGGCATACTGGATACATCATCAAACAATTCATACTAGTAAAATAACAATTTACAAGCAGAGAGACAAAAAGGCCCTTGAAAAATTATAATCTACCTGTAAAAGATGTAGAAAAGCGTGTTCAACTGAAACTTTGAAAAATACCGTTGCTGCCACAATTCCATTATATAATTAGTTAACTTAAATACTAATAAAACAGATGTTAATTGGAAATGCTAATAAAATTGCTCACATTCAACGCAGGTGCTTGTTTGGAATAATAACATTGGGGCACCGTGAAATCAGGGTCTCCTTTAACCGGCTCATCTGACCAAGGAGAACCAAATGTTCTGTGAAGATTTTCTGCGGAATTCAAATTTAGCCCAAGTGTTGTCAAATCAATGCCAAGAGCAATAGATGTCAAATCAGGGTCACTCATTCTGATTACACCCAATAGACCAAGCAGACCGAATCGATCAGGAGTAGTTTGACCAGTCTGCATTGACTTTATGCCCTGATCCCTATAGGGTTGACCCGCACTTGACATTTGTTGCAGGCGGAATTGAGATTGAGATTGGTTCTGTTGTGGATAATGCGGGATAAATTGATCAAATGAACCGACTCCAGAAACTGTGTTTAGGGAATTTGTAGGTCTTAAACCTACGCCTGGTAGCCCACTAGCCTAAAACAAAAATAAAAAGAAAGAAAGAAACACGCACAAACAATGTAATTTAGATCATAGAAGAAACGAGTTGATGACAAAATTGCATCAGCAATGATACCTGCGAGGGATATGATGAATGTGACCCTTGAAACATATCTGAACCATGCAAGTGATGTAGATCCTGGTTGCTGGTTTGCTGATGTGGATGATGTGATGAAAATGTTCCTCCCAGGTTGAAGCCTGATGATCTTCCCATCTGCATTAAATGAACCATGTAGCATAAGATGCAGAACTAAAAAAACAAAAACAAAAAGAAAAGTGTCACCGTAAGCATATCTTATAACTCACAGAGAAATGTGGAGACTGCACCATAGAGACATTGTCATGCAGTTCCTTTTGATGCAAATCAATTGCATAATCAGCATTGCCACCTGTAATCTAAAACATAGTTAACAATATGGAGTATGGTTTTATAAGGTGCAATGAAACACCAGGTTCTTGAGACAAACGCCTCATGTACACAAGTGTAAATTCGACCCTCAAGTACTTCCAAGTCAAAATTAGTGCCCCAAGAACTTCCAAGACAACATTGATCAAAACTTGGGCCCAAAAGCTGATTTGTAAAAACAACCAAAGGGATGAAGGCATTCTAATATGTTTACTTCATTAAATGGTTTATGTTTAAACAGATGGCAAGCAGGTAGTCTCCTCCAAAGCAGCCTCTCTACCATATCTTGAGGTAAGGATAAGGTTTGTCTTCATCATTCACCCCCTAGACCCCACTCAAAAGTGCAAATTCACTAGGTATGTTTGTTTCTTTAAACAGATGACATAAATGCAACATTTGGTTGTAAATAAACTTTACTTGATTGTAAATAAAGCAATGCCTTGCACACGTGATGTGTGCATCTTAGCTTTTGGGACATAAACATTAAACACCTTGGAGGGCCTCGTGCTTTTAAACCCATGATATGTGTTAGGGAAGGCAAAAGGGTAAGTTGGGTGGCGGATTTAGGACCAAATGAAAATGGGTGGGGCAAACCCGCAAATACCTGTTCTTTTTCCTTTTAAGCAAATTAGATTTTTAATAATACAAAGTATGACTTATTGGAAAATGACAATCCATGCTATCAATTTGACCAACAATAATCTCTACTTTCACTTTCATTACCAAAGGCAATCCAAGTAGTATAATCATCAAAGATTTACACTTAATTTCTACTAGATTTGTTAGTCTAAGCTTTGTAATAAAATTGTATTAGTGAGTCTTGGTTTGTTATGAGTTGTAACTGTTAGTTAGTTTTCTGTTTTCTTCTGTTGGTGTTTGTTAGTCGAGAATAATCAACAGCTATAAAGAGCTGTTTGTCTGTAATTATGCGCAAGCAGACTAGAGTGAAATCAAAGTGATCGATTTCCATAACTCTTTTCAATTACATATCAGATACCATTCTTCAAGTGGTATCAGAGCTCGATGATTTCAAAACCCTAGAATCGAGCTCGACGGTG
This sequence comes from Mikania micrantha, assembly GCA_009363875.1. Lineage (NCBI taxonomy): Eukaryota > Viridiplantae > Streptophyta > Magnoliopsida > Asterales > Asteraceae > Mikania > Mikania micrantha. The sequence goes on along the minus strand of CM018691.1, from coordinate 23,833,632 downwards.
GCGATTGACGAAGGAACTCAGCCGAAGATAATCAATCGACTGATTGATCCGACGGACTGGATCAAAAGGCACCGGTGACCTATCAGAGACGGCGAAGGAGATCCGACATGGCAGACGGACCCAACACCGGTGCGGTGGTTACAGTAAAAGAACCTGGCACGGCTTCGCTTCAGTATCCGATGCTGAACAACAACAATTACAACATCTGGGCGATCAGTCTAAAGGCGGTGTTTAAAGTTCATGGAATTCTCGAGGCGCTCGAACCAAGAATTGGCATGGCTGTGGATGCGAAGAAAAATGATATGGCGGTGGCCCTTTTGTACCAGGCAATTCCAGAAGAATTGGTGTTGCAGGTGGCGCAATGTCAAATGCCCAAACAGATTTGGGAGGCTTTGAAAGTGAGGTTTGTAGGAGCCTTCAGACTCTTCAATCTGAACTGGAGTCCATGAAGATGAATGACAGTGAAGGAATTGATGAATTTGCAAGCAGGCTGAGTCATCTGGTGTCCAAAGCAAACAGCCTAGGGTCTACAATTGAAGACAAGACACTTGTGAGAAAGCTTTTGGGTTCTGCCCCAGAAAGATTCTTGGCAACTATAGCATCCATAGAGCAGTTTGCGGATCTAAACGTGATGTCATTTCAAACCTTTCTTCCATCTTCTTTTTCATCTCCCTAATCTTCTCTGAACACCCTCCTGTAATCAGTAGATCATCTACATAAACCCCAATTATCAAAGTCTCTTCCTTTTTTCCTTTTCAATAAACAGCAGGTTCATGCTTGCATTTGACAAAACCCAGATCCTTTAACACACCATCAAGCTAGATATTCCAAGCCCTTGGTGCTTGTTTGAGCCCATACAACGCTTTAGACAATTCTGAACAAAGATGAAGGAGACTCAAGGCCTTTGAGGAGAGAACAAAGATGAAGGAGAAACAGCCTGCTGCCAAGTCTGAACAACTGCTCCTGAGTTTCGATGAATGGCAAGCCAAAAGGAAACCTGACTCAAGTCAAGGGGCTGCCAGAGGTGCGGGTAGGCAAGGCTCAAGGGGCAGAGGCATAGGTAGGGGTCCTGCGGGAAGAGGCAGAACCCAAGATCAACCATCCACCAGTTACCAGGCGAGGAAGACCAAAGATAGGACGAAAATAAAATGTTTCAGATGTGATTCCATGGGGCACTATGCCTCGGAATGTCCTACGAAACCAAAGAAGGAGGAGGTCAACCTCACTGAAACCAGGGAAGATGGACCAGCCCTAATGATGGCGCTCGCAGTCTTCTTGAATGAAGAGAAGGTAGTTCCTAAAAGGTACCAGACTGAGGAGCAAGATACTTGGTTTCTGGACAACGGGGCCAGCAACCACATGACACGAAATAAGGACCTTTTTGCCAATCTTGACAAAGGTGTGACTGGAAAAGTCAGGTTTGGAGATGGTTCTTGTGTAACTATCGAAGAAAAAAGGGACATTGTGCTCGAATGTAAGAATAAAGACCAGCGGGTGTTGTCCGAGGTCTACTACATCCCCATCTTGAAAAGCAATATCATAAGTCTAGGCCAACTCACAGAGAAAGGCCATGAAGTGCGAATGAAGGAGGAGCACTTGTGGATCTTTGAAGAAAGTGGTTCTCTGTTGATGAAGGTGCCTAGATCCTCGAATAGGTTATACAAGATCATGCTTAAAGTAGTCTCACCGGTGTGTCTGCTGGCAAGTGTTGGGTGAATTCGGCTTGGCTGTGGCATGTCGACTTGGTCACTTGAACTTTGATGCAATCGAGAAGCTGTCAAGCAAGGAAATGGTTCATGGAGTCCCTAAGATCACACACCCATCCCAGGTTTGTGATTGCTGCCTGGCATGAAAGCAGACCAGGAGATCCTTCCCGAAAGAAACCCAGTTTAGGGCAGAACAACCATTGGATCTGGTCTATGCTGATGTATGTGGCCCAATTCAACCAGAAACCCAAGGAGGAAACAAGTATCTGATGCTGATTGTTGATGATCACAGCAGGTACATGTGGCCATACCTCATTCGAACCAAGGCTGATGTGTTTGAGAGATTCAAAGAGTTCAAGGAGGCTGTTGAACTGGAATATGGGAAGAAAATAAAGAGTCTTAGGACTGATAATGGAGGAGAGTTTACCTCTAATGAGTTCAAGGTCTTGTGCGAAAGATCAGGGTTGTATCATCAGCTAACAGCCCCATACTCTCCACAACAGAATGGAATTGTGGAGAGAAGGAACAGAACTGTCATGAGCATGACCAGATGTCTTTTAAAGGCCATGAATCTTCCACAAGATATGTGGGGAGAAGCAGCAAGGCATGCGGTCTGTATTCTGAATAGATCTCCCACCAAGTCCATAGAAACCACCCCTTATGAAGCAATCAAAGGAAGGAAGCCAAGGTTAGAACACTTGAAAGTGTTTGGGTGTGTTGGCTATGTAAAAATTCTGGGAACAAACCTAAAGAAGTTAGATGACAGAAGCAAGAAACTGGTTCACCTGGGATGCCAACCAAAAACTAAGGCATACAGGATGCTAGATCCTGAAACCAAAAGGATCCATGTCTCAAGAGATGTACAATTTGATGAATCAAGGCCTTGGAATTGGGAAAGAACAGAAGATTCTCTTAGAACTGAATGGACTGAGTTTCTAGTCCACACAGAGACCGGGAGAGAGGAAGAGGAACACCGGTTTTTTGATTATGAACCAGTTAGTTCAGAACAGTACAATCTGGATATGGATAGTGAAGCTGAGTCAGCCTGGAGCAGCCCAGAGTCAACTGTTAAGGGCAGAGGTCCAATGTTGACAAGACAACCAGACGATTATGTGGGAAGTAATGATCCAACACAGGCCCCAGATGAGAGATATGATCATACTCCCCTAAGAGGATCAGAAGATATTGATGTTATCTATGAGAAAACACAAGGTTCTCAGTTACTGTTACTGGAAGGGGAACCTGTTAATTACAAAGATGCACAAGGTGTTAAAGAATGGGAAGAAGCAATGGTTGCTGAGATAAGATCGATTGAGAAAAACAAGACTTGGGAGCTCACTGATAGACCAGTTGGGGTGACTCCAATAGGTTTGAAGTGGGTGTATAAAGTAAAAAGGGATGCATCAGGGGAGATAACTAAACACAAGGCCAGGCTAGTCGCAAAAGGATATGTGCAGCAATATGGAGTGGATTTTGGAGAAGTATTTGCTCCGGTGGCTAGGATTGAAACTGTCAGACTAATCTTGGCTGTAGCAGCTCAAAATAGCTGGTGGGTTCATCACATGGACGTCAAATCAGCCTTTTTGCATGGTGATTTGAAGGAGCTAGTGTATGTGACTCAGCCAGAGGGATTTGTACAGAAAGGGGCAGAACAGGAAGTCTACAAATTGTCTAAAGCGTTGTATGGGCTCAAACAAGCACCAAGGGCTTGGAATATCAAGCTTGATGGTGTGTTAAAGGATCTGGGTTTTGTCAAATGCAAGCATGAACATGCTGTTTATCGAAAAGGAAAAAAGGAAGAGACTTTGATAATTGGGGTTTATGTAGATGATCTGCTGATCACAGGAGGGTGTTCAGAGAAGATTAGGGAGATGAAAAAGAAGATGGAAGAAAGGTTTGAAATGACAGACTTGGGTCTGCTGTCATATTATTTGGGAATACAAGTTACACAATGTAATCAAGGAATTAAGCTACAGCAGACAGGTTATGCCAACAAAATACTGGAAGAAGCAGGATTAAAAGAATGCAATCCAACCAAATGCCCGATGGAGCTAGGACTGAAACTGTCAAAGAATGATGAAAGTGAGGATGCTGATGCCACTCAATTCAGAAAATGGGTTGGGTGTTTAAGGTACTTAACTCACACAAGGCCTGATTTAAGCTATGCAGTGGGGTATGTGACCAGATTCATGCAGAGTCCTAAGCAAACTCATGTGCAGGCTTTGAAACAAATCTTGAGGTATGTAAGAGGATCTACCAAGGTGGGTTTATTTTATCAAAGAGGTGGTAATGATGCTCTGCATGGTTATAGTGATAGCAGCTTTTCAGCTGACCGAGATGATGGTAAGAGTACCACCGGGATGGTATTCTTTTATAGGACTAGACCAATAGCATGGAACTCTCAGAAGCAAGCCATGGTGGCTCTATCATCTTGTGAGGCAGAGTTCATGGCTGCTTCAGCAGCGGCATGTCAAGCCATTTGGTTGAGAAGCTTGTTGGCAGAGATTACAGGGAAGAAAGAATCTCAGGTGGAGATTAAGGTAGACAATAAGTCTGCTATTGCCCTGATTAAGAACCCTGTTTTTTCATGGGCGCAGTAAACACATAGATACTTGATACCATTTTATAAGGGAGAGTGTTGAAAAAGAGCAAATCAAGATCAAGTATGTTAGTGGAGATGAACAGAAGGCTGATGTTTTGACCAAGGCTCTGCCCAGAATAAAGTTTGAAGAAATGAAGATCAAATTGGGGCTGAAAGAGATTACAAGCTTAGGGGGGTGAAATGTTAGTCTAAGCTTTGTAATAAAATTGTATTAGTGAGTCTTGGTTTGTTATGAGTTGTAACTGTTAGTTAGTTTTCTGTTTTCTTCTGTTGGTGTTTGTTAGTCGAGAATAATCAACAGCTATAAAGAGCTGTTTGTCTGTAATTGTGCACAAGCAGACTAGAGTGAAATCAAAGTGATCGATTTCCATAACTCTTTTCAATTACATATCAGATACCATTCTTCAAGATTTCCCTTGTATGTATCCCCATTTTGTTCACTATCATCCTTGTGGTCAAATTGCTAGAATGGATTATTGTTGGCCAAACATACAAACAAATACACATACCAGCCAATAGGTCTTAATTTGGATTACTAAAATCCAATTTATCTTTCTTTATTACAATTGCAAAAACTATAGATATTGATTATTAAACATGCTTAGTAAAGTATATGCACAAGTCACCTTTAAATCCTGGTAGAGCAGGGAAATCTTCATTCTGGATGCTAAATTCTTGATTTTGCTGCACAATGGGACTAACACCAAGCCCTTGTTTTCGTAAAGAACCTGATATTTTCTGGTTTAATTAATATACATGAATATCATAAAAATTCCAAAAAACAAAGATAACACAACTATACCCATTTGTCCTTGGGCACCACCAGAAGAACTAGGTCGACTACTAAGCTGAGGAAAATCATTTATATCATATGGTGAACCATCATTGTTGTTCACATCATTCATCATTCCCATTGAGGTAACATGATTTTGAGAAAGCGGGCCACCTGAATGATAAGAATTCCCTAACATAGACATTACCTGTGGAGAAGCTGCAAAAAAAATATTCAAAAAATCATCATTCATCACAACTATAACAGATTTTATGTTTAGTCCCTCCTATTTATTATTAGTGCACAACATCAATTTGTTGTCTTTCGTATGTTAATGGTTAAAACTCAATGATTCTATCCACTATGAAATAAGGCATATAGACAGGAAAATCACAACCAAATGGGAGACAAATATAGAAACAATATCAACAAACATGCCACGCTAACAGGCCCCATGCAGTTGAAGAGTAGACAAAAGGATGCTTAAACCATATCTGAACCGCAAGAAGACCTAACATACGAGACCTTTAGTGAAGATGTTCGCATATTGGTATTCAGCAAGAATATGCATGACACAAACATAACAAATGCAGACCTTTTCCCGTACAAAATGAATATCAATCTCCACATGCTCTGTAAGTTGATGATGAAGTGATGAACTAGGTTTCCAATTAAATCGACAGATGAAATACTATTAAAGTACACAACGGTAACCTGTCGGGTTGAAAGGTGGAGTTCAAAAGTAGAGGATTGCATAGCTAACAAGTTTCAGCTTCAGCACTCAAGTGAGCGATGACTAGTGGGTGTTCAGAAGACAATGAAACAAGATTAAGCCAAGAGATACACAATACCCAAATGTGAAGCGTCTTGATTCTAGGACCCCCCCCCCCCCTTTTCTTATGCCATGAGCTTCATAAAAGCAGATGGGGTACTAATGTACTATGAAAACCATGATTTAGGTCTCCATGAGAAGTCAGGGATTTGTTTCAAGAAATTGAAGTGCTGTTCTATTGGGGCATGTATGAATAGGCATCCTTGGTCTCAAGCTTATGCATTATCAAGCCAAGTACATGTTAGATACTGTAAAGCACCGATAAAGCTTCGGTACAAGGTGTTGTCGACTAAGGGTTCACTAACTGAACCACCAAGTTTAGAGTTTCTATCAATGTAGATTGTTGCAGGTTTGCACATAGACATGTTGGCATGTCTGAAGCATAAGATTCATGAGAAAGAAAAAGACCAGTCTATAAAATAGAGTCAACTTTGATGCCAAGAAATGTAATTAACAAGAACAATCATAGTGAATCCTCAGGACAAAGACACATTTGATGTAGAAGAATGTGATCTAAAGAAGTAAGGATTATGTCATTCACATATAAGAGAAGGTATGTCATACAAGTGCCTTGTTTATAGACAAACAAGGAGGTAATACTATTACTTGCAAACCTGCGGTACCAAGCTCATGAAGCTTGTTTGAGACCATAGAGGGACTTTCGATGGTGGAAACAGAGAAAATTTTCAACCAAATAGGAGAAAAATGCGGAAACAATATCAACAAGTAAATACATAAATACATAATATACTTAATATGCTACGCTAATAGTATTTATACGAGAACATTATGCAATCTCAATATACCTTGTTGAAGCATACCACCCATTAATCTATTTGACCCCTGCACGCCTACATTTGTGGGACCAGTATTAGTGTTCAAACTCAAGCGAGAAGAGAGGCCCGGCATGGATAGCCCGCCACCTGAATTTAAGCCTCTCCCGACGTTACCACCACCAATAATATTGCCAGTTAAGCCTGTTATTCGCTGGCCTGAATTTCCTAACATAGAAGACACACCACCAGTATTTATGCGGTTGCCAATTGTTGCAGAGGTGGGAAGAATTCCAGGAATTGAACTGCCAACTGCATTTAAGCCACTACTGAATCCTGGATTCCCAACAACACCCATGGCACCTGGCACACCTCTATTAGCTAGTCCCGGATGACCATGTGAATTGCCATGAGATATCTTCAAAATAATAAATCATGGAAAAAGAAATGTTAATCACATGGATATAATCATACATAACAGAATCTCAGTACAATGCTAGGGTCTAAGGAGGGTGAGATGAGGATAAAAACCTAATTCATATATATAAATATAAATATATATAAATTTACACACACGCATACATATACGTATATATGAGAGTTCATTTCAAAACCAAAATTATGTTGAGAACCACTTGTGACGTGTAGTTTCATTTCAATTATATATACTAGATTCCAATTATTTCTTTAATTTTATAATTTTTCTCCTTAATTCTTTGAAGAGAAACTACAAAAATATGTATAGAATGTATGTGCACATATGCACTTTGACAAAAAAATGCATGTCATATATTTAACAAATCAATTATAAAGATAATCAAAACACATTCATTTTAGTCTACAACCACGCCCAGTAAATCCCCCTCATAGTATTGCTATTTGTAAGATCTAAAGAGGGTGATATATAGGCAAATATTTCCTCTATCCCTAAGGATAGAGAGGCTATTTAATATTTATACAAAAATAATTCAAAAAATAAAGTAGTTCTTTGCATTTCTAAACATTAAGGTTGTGCATTAATATTTCAATCCAAAACTAAACCCGAATTATCGAAATTTTGAGTTCCAAATATCCGAAAATTTTTTATTTGGATATTAATTTTAGAAAATTTCAAACATCCAAACCATCCAAAATATTATATTTATATATAATAATTATTAAGTGCTTTTATTATTTAAAAATAAGAAAATCCAAACTCAAACCCAAAATCTTATATTTATATGTTTATAATTATTTATTTAATTGATTTTTATTTTACTTAATCACTTTTATTAATTAAAAACAATGTATTTAAATATACTTTTTAGTTTTTATCATTTCGGATATCTGATTTACTATCCGAATCTGTATCTGAAATTCGAATATCAAATATTTGAAATTTAGAATAGTGAAATCAAAAGTATGACAATTCTGGACATCTACATGCGAAAAATCTAATCGTGTTTCTGAAAAGAATGCATCTTACAAATAAATAAATAATAGATAGATAGATATATGCGCGCGCACATTTATATATGTAATACTAAACATGTATATGTTTACATGTATGTATGCATGAATGTATGTGTGTGCACACACATATATGCATCAAAAGATAATTTTAAAAATGTAAATGTAATTTAAGTACTTGAGATAAAGGAACAGGCAAATTTGATGTAAAGCGTCCACTAGAAAGGTTTCCACTTGGTTGTTGAAGGCCACTTGAAGGGACATTGCCAATTGTTGAATTTCTTGACATGTTGGGTACATTAAAACTACCATGAATGTTATGGAGCCCTTGCATAGATCCTGCATACATAATTATTCCCATGTAAGTAGGGCTGTAAATGAACCGAACGTTCAGCAAACAGTTCGTGAACTGTTCGGCGGGAAGTTCGTTTATGTTCGTTCGTTTAATAAATGAACGAACACAAACAAGAAATTCTGTTCGTTTAGTTAAATAAACGAACATGAACAGAGGTCGTGTTCATTCATTTGTGTTCGCGAACGTTCGGTAACATGTCATTTACGTTCGGTTATGTTCGATTAAGTTCACTTATTATATTTATTTATTAAATGTGTTGTATATTTTTAATTTTTAATTTTTAGTTTAATATCATAATGTATATTTATAAATGATTATCTCCAATGCTTGAGATTAAGAATGTTGATTTTTATTGTTTAAATAATATATGTTCGTTAGCGTTCGTGAACCGTTTGTGAACAAGCTAAATTCCTTAATGAACGAACGAACAAGAATTTTCGTTCGGTTAGCGTTCGTGAAGCGCTCGTGAACAAGTTAAAAGCTAAACGAACGAACACGAACAAGGCTTGTTCGTGTTCGTTCGGTTCATTTACAGCCAACATGTAAGCTTAATTGAATGGAATGTCTAATTATTTATAAAAATCAATAAAAACTCCACTAACCACTATGTTGGAAAACAGGAGACGGTGCACCAGATTGAGCAGAAAAAGAAGTGGAAAATGGTTGTGCACCAATATTATCTTGAAGATTTGAAGACGATCTGTTCAGAGACGACTGGAAACAAAATTTTGATAGTTGAATACCATGACAAATGATAATTGAACAATAACCAGCTAAATAAATAAATAGCAGTCAGTAATGTCAATTGCTGGAAAATGCCAAATTTTTAAGATTCAAGTGTTTAAAACATGAGCTGACTAAACTGTGTGAGTGAATATGATTGTTCAATTTAACCTTCTTACTAACTAATTATATTATAACTGTTTTTGAATCGGAATGAAATGACAAATAACATATTAAATTGTGATATGTCTGACCAAATAAGATATAATTGCCACTAAGAGTAAGAGGTTCTATACTTCTATCAAGTGATTTTGTCAAAAGAAATTGGCCACGACAGTAAGATACCACATCTGACTCACTGACTCATCAAACATTCAATGTTCTAACAAATACTATACAAATAAGGACTCATGAAAGCTAAAGGTGTAGTACATTATTAAGCAACCCTGACATTGAAGAAATGCCAAAATGTCATGCAGAAAAGTATTCCTTGATGAAGTTGCCCTCTTTCTTCAAGTTGGTTTGCTAAAAATACTTTTTAAGCTCCTCTCTATGCTTAATAGCCTATTATCTGAAAAGAAAATCAAGAATAAATAAATAAGTCAAAATTGAAACCAAAATGTTGTAATTCAAAGACGGGCATTGATGGATGTAAAGTACATTATCCAATATCTCCACAATGATGGACACGACTCTAGGGTATAAGATAATTACATTAGAAAATGTAGCTACTACAAGAAGCTTTGGAGTATATAAAACTAAATAGCATAACGTTGTAGTTACATAATCTAGTCTCCGTAAAGTTGTAAACTATACATGAATTTAATCAAATACCAATTATATCTTATTATCAAATGAACCCTACAAACATATAGCTGTAACACTATAATAAATCATAAGTATCATATCAGAAATACGTATCCTGAACAGTTTTCTACAATATGCACATGTGAGGCAAACACACCCACCTGAATATTGCATAATATACCCCTTTTAAACATCATACAAGGCTCTCAAATCAACAGAAAGTCCAACAAAACCTCAAAACGGTTTCACTAATAATTCAACCTAAACAAATATCATATCAGTGTATCACTCAATAACTATGTTGTCAAAGCTCCCTAGGCATGCGCCTAGGCTCTCAGGTGAGGTGAAGCGCAAGAAAAGTGCCTTGCGACCATCCAGGCCCTCAGGCGAAGCTCCGACAAGGTTTCAACAAAGATCCCGGCTAGATTTCCCTAATATTCTAACCAAATCTTGTAAATTTCTGCCAAATTTTTACAAATTTCGGTGAAACTTGCTTAAAACTTTAAAAAATGGCCAAGAACCAGCCTATACAATCCTAAACTAGCCCTAAACAAGCATAGAAAACTAAAACCCCTAAAATGGTATATTTATGCAATGCATCTTTCTTTTCTTGGGGCCTCGCTTACTGAGTGCCTGTGCCTTGAGTGCGCCTTACGCCTATGACAACTACAATCAATACAACTTGTAACAGCTTTCAAACAGTTCAAGATGTTTAACTTCACACAAAAATAAATAATAATAAAACAAAACTAAAGACCCATCCTCCACAGTCCACTTTTCACCATCCAGTTGTCCATAGTCATTTCAAATGATTACCAAAATCCCAAGAAAATCCTGCATTAAATTTCTGCCACTTCCATAAAACTTTCAATACTATTTCATCTATAATTCAACCGAAACACGTCTCACATCAGTATATCACTAAATACAACTTACAACAGCTTTCAAACAGTCTAAAATGTTTAACTTCATACAGTGAAAAAAAGGACAAATTAAACACCCACTATCGCCCTCATTTCAACTAATTTCTAAAATCCCAACATAATCATGTACCAAATTCCTGCTACTTCAAGTATTACAGATACCAAATCACTATTCACCTCTGTTAAATAAAACCTAACTTGAAACAACGTTAACTGATACCAATTTCTTCTTGATTTTCAAAGATTTTGAAAAGTTTAGAAACCCTAACCCGTAAAGATTCGAAAGTTGTGTGTAAGCAAACATATAGATACATGTGCATACACTCAGCGTTTGTGTTAGTGCAATAGAAAGATTACCTGAAGATGCAGAAAGTGAACGGATCTGTGAAAAAAATGTCAAATCGTTAAACCGATACGTGTGTTTGAAATTGAGGATTTGAAGGTGATAAGAAGAAATTGAAAGACGAAAAGAGAGAGAAATAGCGGGGCTTCAATTTTATGGAACGACCCGAAAACGCGAGCCTATGCCTTATATAGATTACAATGGTCTTTTGGTTGGCCTTTTAACAAGCCCTATAAGCCTATAAGTTCCAAAAATATAATATTTGACCCGGCTTCCACCGGTTCATGACCCGATCTAAAACCAAAAATTAACCATTTTGGCCTTTTGGGTGAAATGAACTCGGTTTGGATTGAAATCGGTATGGTATTTGAAACGGTTTTGGGGATGACATAGGGTTGAATCCCATTTGAAACCAAATTGATCTAATCATGTGGTTTCTCTTTGGAAACTAACTTGTCAGTCGATCCGGTTTGGGTTGAACCAATTTGGACTTTGTTTGACTCAATCTAAATTAGTTCAGTTTGGCCCATAAACTAGTTTTGTGCCCCCACTGAATTATTTCACATTTTAAGCATAGATTTTAAGCATGTTTTATTACTTGCTTCGTAATTGTTACATATTGTTTTATATAATACTGTAATGGTGATGTAATTTTTCATAAATTCATGATTTCTTAAGAACGAGCTCTTAGATCATCAATTCCTAGTGTGAAATAACACTTTCTTGCATCAAAATGGGTTTAAAAAACCCATGTTGCATCACCTGAAATTCAAAAGCCGTTTGTTTTAAGATTCGATATTCATGGTGTTAACATCTTAGAAATAAAGTTTAACAAACTGTTGATGAATACTGTTTTTTAGGTATATGAATTGATATTTTACTAAAAGGGTGATGTAATTCTATATATGAACTTAACCTTCTTTTTATTAACTTAACTGATTGTGATTATAAGGTGCTCTTGGCTACACATTTGGCAAATGTGATTAATAAAGTAGTCACCCTTCTTTTTTAACACCAACGAAAACATTTTAAGTCTGATCACTAGGAAAACCCAATAAAGAAAGATCACCCACTCCCGCAAAACACAAGCGTCGTTGGTGACCCGGCATGCCCACCATTTCAAATAAAACTCACAGTCCGAATACCCACTATGGTAAAAATCTGGCTACGTGGAACAAATTGTTTGAGCGATACTCGAACTCATGACCTTCACATTTCCAAAACCAATTAATATAGGACTCATTCTCAATAAAGTCAGGGGTGGTGTCCGATAGGCTTCGAAAGTAAAGCTAGGGCTTAGGGCCCCCAAAGACTTATGGCCCCGTTTTTTAGCAAATTTTCTATATACGTTGGATTTTTGTTGAATTAATTCAAAATGAAAAAATCAGAGTGAAAAAATACAACAATTTTATACTCTATGGTGCGATAGTTTTGAGTTTCTTTGTGAAAAAAATTTAATCACGCATTCATCAATTTTTTCACTTATTTAAAAATTGAACTTTTAAAATACTTTTGATTCTTACATTGTCTTTTTTTAGTTGATTTTTCATCTTAATTAGTATGACATTTTGAATTTTTTTATTGTATTCATCGATTGAATTTCCTGCGTGTTTTTTTATCTTAACTTGTTTGATTTGTATTGTTGTTTATTTATTAATTTGGTATTTTGATATCAATTGATTTATTTGATTTTTGAATTCTTCACTTTTATTAAATGTCAGCTTTATTTTTTGAACATTTATTGCATACATGCTTTTAAAAATGTTTATGACTATATGTTTTGTTTGATATGATAATAATGTATTATCATTTTTTTAGTTGCGCTTTTTGATGTATGTTTAATACAATTTTATTGTTTTTGTTTGCCATTTGCTAATTAAATATTTATTATGTTATTATCAAAATAATATTATGTTAAGTGTGTTATCAACATTTCATATAATTGAATGCAAAATATTTATTTATTAAAAAGGCCTAATTTTATTAATCGTTTTGGACTCTCAAAATGATTGGACGGACCTTGAATACAATACTAACAATAGTCACCCTTATCATGTAAGTTTCGTTCATGATATTCAAGTTTTTAATTGGTGTTAAACACCAACGAGATCATAAATAAAAAACTCCTCAATGCTAAAGCATTGTCTACTGTTGGGGCTTAATGGATCCAATTAATAACTCCTCTACTGTAGCAGGAAATTGCAATTTTTAAAATTCAAAGCAAATTAAATGTATATGGACTTGCTTGTTACTTCTTAGTCATACAAAGCAAATTAAATTGAATATGTGTTGCAAACTGTTAATTTGGTGGGTTTCAACGTCTCGTAAATGTTGAATCTGGATAGAAATGTAGGATTTTCGAGATACACTAAACCTGTACACCGCAAGATTGTTTTTTACTATTACTATTTCTACTTCTGATCCTGCTGTTTGGTGTTGCTGACTTGCTGCTGTTACTATTACCACTTTTACTATTGTTACTACTCCTACTACCCTGTTGTCGGCTTGTCGCTGCTACTCTTGCTTAGTGGTGTCAAAAACTACCCAAAACTGACTAACCCAACCCGAAGTCGAATAATAGGGTCAGGTTATGGAAGACAAATATGATAGCCAGGTTGTTCGGGTCAACCCGTTTAACCCGAAATGTTAATATAATCTTGTTTCGTTATATTCTTAAAAATATGTCGGGTTTCGGGTCAACCCAAATAATCCGAATGATGATGATGAATTATATATATATATATATGTTAATTATTATATATAAAACATATTTAGCTTTTCACCTAAATATTTGATCAAGTTAACTACTTGTGCTTATGGTTATTAATCAAATTAAATATGATTCAACACATTTTCAATTATCTATATGATTGGTACATAAATTAATTGTAGTGATTTAAATTAGGTCAAGATATATTAACAAATGAATATGAAACCCGACTAACCGACCTGAATAGCCTATGACACGACCAACCCTGACGTTATCAAGGTTGGTTGAGGGTCAGTATTTACTCATAGATAAACCCGACTAACCTGACTTGCTTAACCCAAAACCCGACCGGGACATTGTTAAGCTTGCTAGCATGCATTTCAATTCTCCCTCATGTTTAACATGGTCTTTTTTGGCAGGTATTGAGTCAGTGTATAAAGAATGTTCATATGAAGAGTCCATGAGTTCTTGGTTACACATTTGTATGCGTGAACAGGATCTTGATCATTAGAGGATTCATTCTTCCTTACACTTCTCTAACATTTAAAAATACGAACTTTACTTTAAGTAGAGTTCTATATGTCATTTTTCATATGTTTTAATGTTTTTGTGCTAATATGCATGATACGAAATGTTTGATACTATGAATAAATGACAACATGAAAAACATTAACTTATATGTACAAGGGCCATGATGAAGTGATGTATGTTGAATGTAGAATGTGTTAGGATATGATAGTCATGTATAAGGCGAGTAAACTCATGAAGTCTTTTTATTAGTGCAACCAATAAAGTCACCTTATCGTTGTAGTCCTCTTAATGATACAATCAATGAAGTACTCTAATAGCACAATGAATTCATGTTTGGTTTGTCTTTGGGGTGATGATAGACCCATCACCTAATGCAATGACAACCTTTATGTGTAATGATGCATGTTTATTATTTAGCTTAATTCTAATTCTACTTTAATATCTAGAACTTACTCAACAATGTTGCCTTTTGCAAGTATATCGGATTGACTTTCAGGTTATTATGCAAGGATTGGATCTCTTAGATGATTGTAGAAGCTATTCGTGTTGTTTAAAGACTGGCTTATCCTTTTAGATACCTTATGAACTAATTTTGAACTTGTTTAGATTGTTTGAGTATTTATTACGTTTTGACTCTTATGACTATCTGGTAAACTATCTAAAACTCTCTATTTCTTTTAAACTTTTTATAACCTTGTGGCTTGTATGAGGGTCCTGCTTCATGTGTTTCACGAACGTCCATGATGCGTATAATCTTCCCACTAATGTTGAGGTGGAATACCTGCTAACTTCCAACCATTATAGTATACATGCCAAGTCAAGATCTTCATCGGCTCATATCCCATGTTGATGAAGAAGAAAGAATCAAATGTTTAATTTTCTATTAACCTGGACACCGTCGATCTTAACCTATGTGTGTATTTTGCGTTGTCTATGCTCTTGCATTCTACCCATTTAAACCCATTATTGTTTTTGTTTTAGCTCATACCTAACATGTATCATTTTAATAATTATTCATACAAACCCAGATTAACTATGTGAGTATGTTCAATACATGTAACATTTTATGTTTAATTTATCATCACATTTGTCACTGATGAGTATATTTTATGTCACATTTGTTCTATTGTTAAAAAGATTATGTAAATTTTTTAAAGAACTTGGTGCCACACATAAGTAAGTTGACTTTACAAGAAGTCAATTACTTATTAACTGATTTGGTTCAACCGGTTAAGGCACATCCTTTAAAGTGGAGGTATTGGGTTCAAACCTTGTTGGGTGTAATTTAATGGATATCCAGGCGAATGAACGAATCAAGGCTTTAATCTCGGGTTCGAACCTAATGGTCGGCGAGGGTTTACGGATTTCTTCCGGTTCCGCGCATCTGGGGGCACACGTGTCTCAAGGTCAGAGATCGAGGAATCGTCTTAGCTATCAATCGTCAGGATAACTGAAGGTAACACGACGAGACAGTTTAACTGCGGTTAAAAAAAAAAAACTGATTTGGTTTTAATTTGTAATAATCTGTTAACAGGTTTAACGTCTTATCCAATTCCCAACGAACCGCACACCATCTCCCGAGCCTTATCCAATCAATCCACCGGCCATTGCATACCACATCATCATCTTGTGCTATGCTTCCCTCCATTACTCCGATCATCAGATCAAAAATGGCTTCAGCAACATCGGCCACATTTCGCCTCACACAGGCCTCATCGTCTACAGCTCCTCTGAAATCAAAGCCTCATGTCACCTTCCCTTTCAAACCCTACCCTCTTTTACCCCCTTTTCACAAACACCCAAAGCTCAAAATCGCAGCCAAAGAAGACAGTCCGGAATCCGTAGCCGAAACAGACGCATTCGATAAACGTAGGCTAGAGGAGAAATTCGCCGTCCTGAACACCGGCATTTTCGAGTGCCGGTCATGTGGGTACTTGTACAACGAGGCCGCTGGCGACCCCTCGTACCCGATACCTCCTGGGTTGCCCTTCGATCGATTCCCGGATGACTGGAGGTGCCCTACATGTGGCGCTGCTAAGGGTTTCTTTGCGAGTAAGAGCGTCGAGATTGCTGGATTTGCTCAGAATCAGCAGTTTGGGCTTGGGGGTAACACGCTAACTTCCGGCCAGAAGGCTATTCTCATCTACGGTAGCCTTTTGTTCTTCTTTGTCCTCTTCTTGTCTGGTTATTTTCTTCAATGAAACTCAATACCTTACAGTTTTCTTCAAGTTTTGTAATATGTATGTTTACAATTCATTCAATGCCTCATATATTGTGAATGTATCCTCTCTCTCTCTCTCTATATATATATATATATATGTATATGTATATACGTGTGTGTGTGTAAGTGTTTGTGGTTAGGATCTTTAGGTTTGAGCTTGGATTTCAAGAATGTGTTTGGTGATGACTACTTTATTTAATAAGATGAAAAACAGTTGATGTGTAAGTGGACATACAAACTCATGTGCTTCCTTCTTAACAATTATGGTAGTATCATTCATGAGAATGTATATAGTGATTACAAGAATAAAGCAATAGTTATTCTGTCAATGATCAGTCGGAGTCTCTCTGGAAGCTCCAGTCTCGTCTTCCCAATGATAGAAGTAAGGTTTGTTTGTGTACCATCCTCATCAAACCTTATAAATAACCATGCTACGAGTGGGATTTTATGGGTATGATTGATTGATTTTGTCGATGATCAATGCATAGTTCTTGGAACCACACTTCATAAATTGCAGAAAGAGCAACTGATCCATTCATGAAAATTAGTCTTCTTGGTTTTGCCATAAGAGCAGATATTCACTTATAAATAACCATGATACGAGTGGGATTTTCAGGGTGTGATTGATTGATTTGTCAATGATCAATGATTAATGATTAATGATTAATGCATAGTTCTTGGAACCACACTTCATCAATCGCAGAAAGAGTAACTGATCCATTTGTGAAAATTAGTCTTCTTGGTTTTGCACGCCCCATTTGCGGTGCACGCATATAATGTATATATGTGTGAGCCCTTAAGGGGTAAAAGTAAAAGTGCACTAATTTTAACGTTATTTTAGTTATTTGTGAAAATAACGTTAAAATCATTGGGATGATCAACTTCAAACGATAACTTTGAGCCAGGGACTCTTTCGGAGCAGCCTCTCTATCCCAATTGGGATAGGGGTAAGGTTTGTATCTATCCTTCCCCCCAGACCCTACTGAAAAGTGGGAATATACTGGGTAAGGTTGTTGTTGTTGTAGTCTTCTTGGTTTTGCCATAAAAGCAGATATTCAAAAGTTACACAAGACCTGCATGAAGCATATATTTTTAAGCTCTCCAATTTGTTCTAATTAGAAGACATGTAGTCTATAAGCATTTGCAGACGAGTACTAAAGGCAAGAAAAGTACCATTACAGCACTTATAAATGTTTAACTGAGACTGAACCGTTGAAATTCTTGCACGAAGAATCTCACATCGATTGCCATACATTCAGGTATGTTTAATAAACCGCTTTTAAGTGAATCTGATCATAACATTTATGTACATAAATCTCTTTTAGCATGGCCATCACTTGTCTGTATAGTTCATTCATATAATTAATTAGTACAATCATTAATTTGTGCAGTTGGATATCAATGAGGATAGTAGCATCCCACTTCTAACAGCAATCTTAGTTCAAGATAGAGATACTATGCGCACAACAGAAGCTATACGGATTGTTGATTTGGGAGCTTTAGAAGCATTAACAAAATACCTTTAACTTGGCCTGCAAGATGAGAATTTGGCTGAATAACACCTATGGCTGTTTTTGATCCTCTTGTTTCATCGAGGCTCAGAAGAAACCATAGTTCATGCTCTTTTAGTTCTTGAAAGTTGAAAGTGATGATTCTGGTTATATGGTTGGTTTTTTTCAGTTTATTAGATGCCATCTGGGTTTACTCCATAATGTTGGGCTCGTGTGAATTTGCTTGAAGATTAACCTTCAGAAGAAATGAAACTGCATTTGATTGCTTCAAGTGATGGGCGTTTACAGAACCCAAAAATATACAATTTTCTTTAATCTGACGACGTGTGATGACTATTGTCCCCAAATAGCCGTTGTTAGCAAAACCCAATATATAATTTCTGAGCGTGACCGTTACCTGAAGCTCTCAAGATGGTTTTAGGGTGTCTCAAAGTTTTATGACGGACTTGGTTCGGTTTTTATTTTTTGGTTTTCTTGTGACAGGACATGAATTCAAGTCCTAGATTCTTGAGCCTTTAAAATATCACGCAAAAAGAAAGCCCGTAATAATAAAATTTGAAAAGGAGAAATACACATAAACATAGTTTCTTCGAAGTAGAATGCAAAAACAAGTCATTTCTTTGAAAAATAACTCTTAAAATAAGCCCAATAAATATATTAATATGTTTCAAAAAATATAGAGTATATTACCGAGATAATCCTTATGGTTTGTTAGTATTTCATTTTTAATACATAAGTTTTTAAATTACCCATATGGTCCTAAACTTTGAATATTTATATCAAATATAGTCCTTTGTGAGGGTAATATGGTCAATTATGTGAGAGTAATTTTGTGACATAATGACTATATACGTTACAAATGGCTAAAGTTTGAGACTATACGAGTAATTTATGAAACCTATGAACTAAAAGTGAAATGCTAGCAAATCACAAGAACCGTATTGGTAATTTACTAAAAAATATATGACATGTTATACGGTTCTGTTTGGTTTTTATGGTTACTAGTATAATCAAAACGAAATTTAATAGAATATTGTCTTTTACCTTGAAAAAATGAGTTTATTATATGACGCGTACTTATATATTAATCTATCTTATATAATAAATAAAATTTTTGTTTTTTACGTGTTATGCAATATAACATGTTTTGTTTTGCTTTGTTTTATTGTCTTAAATTTGGAGCATTAATTCATTTGTGAGTAGTTTTTTCTAATATTTTTGTAACATATTTGTATATAATTTGTATGGTTTTATGTTTTAAAAAAATTATATATAGTTCGTGATTAGAGATTTGATTTTGCTATGTAGCCTATGCTTTTGTAATTGATATATGATCCCCGTTATTAGGAGTGTACTGTGATGACTCGTCGTAATGCGTGACGGAAAAAAACTAGTTTGTGAAGAAATTAAATTATATGCACTAAAGCATTATATAAAAAAAAAATACAATTTGAAGCGTTGGTGAGACATTTCAAATTCTACCCATCAACTTTAAAATAACTTTAAGCTTACTATCAACTTTATAAAATGTTAGTTTAATCTCATGAAATTTTCAAAATTTAGTCTCGACTGCATGGATGATCTTAACTTATTTTACTTTGTTTATGTTATGTATGTACAAACTCGTGCTAAATATATCTTTCGTACTTTTTTTGATTGTTTATGTTTGTACTATTTACGTTTGAAATTCTTATCATGATTAGCTAATTTAAATTTATTACATAACAAACTTATCTTGTTATTAATTTAAATAAAACATGGATATATAGTCATTCTAATAAACCGTGCATATTATTACGATTTTAAATAAAAATTACTTTACAACAAAACGTTTAATTTTATGTTTGTTAATTTATATTGTCAACACATGATGTATATGTATCTTAGATGTAAAATAATAAAAAGAAATGTATACTAGTTGTGCACGTATAACTCCAAAGACTAACTAGATTTTTTCATCTTTGGAATTAGTAAAAACTCAACCCCATTACCACTTATATTAACCCAAACGAGCCAAACAATAATTGATACATAAAAATTGATGTCATTCTATCAGGGTATATGTAATGAGACGTGACCCTCACCAAGTGACGACCCTCAAGCCGCTGTCACGTCTCCTCCACCATTACACAAGCTATGTGACCGTCTCAGGTGACTGTGGTCATGAATGTGATGAATGTTGAAGTCTTTTTTTTAAACCAATTAAAAACATCTGCATCACCCTCCATCAAGTCTCTTCATTACATATATATCAAGCCCTCATCAAACCTTCAGCGTGACTTCTATGTGACGGTTGCGTGATACCGGGCTAGCTCTCATCAAACCCTTTGATCAGAGATAGGCCTAAGGTACATACCGTATAAAATTAGCTGGATGTCGCTACACCCTATTTATTTGTTCAAAAATAAGCATAGGCCTAAGGTATAGATCCATTGGTTTTCCTTTGGTTGCGAGTAGTAGCGCTCAAAGGTTAAAACTGCTTCTATATTTGGGGCAATTTTGACGTCTCATCCTTCCTACGACGGTCGAGATCTGATTCCATTCATCCTTGTCACTGGATCGATCTACTCATTTCAGCCTTTCTTGATCCATTTCCGCCAACAGATCTCGTTAACTCGCACGGTGGTAAATCCGGCAACGCTTCCGGTGACTTGATAATCTCTTTTTCTCATCCTACATACACAGGTATGTATGTTTAATTTTGTTAAAAGAATGACGTTTTAATGCGATCGACTATGTTGATTCGCTATTTCAGTTTGATGGCGTTGTGTGAAGTCGTCATTTGTCATACTGGCATACTGCAACACGAAATTATGCTTTCTGAATGACAGATCTGATAGATTTGTAATTGAAATATTGATCTGATTACTTGAAGGGAGTTGTTTAATTATAATGTTGTAATAACCGCTATGGATTTTCTATATGTTATATTGCAATGGCTTGAATGACCTGAGAATCATCTAGTAAATGTCTCTAGTTTTAGGTTATTTAGAGGAAATTCCAAGCCCAATATGTTATACATGTAATTTTAGCTGAACCCTTTATTCTGATGATTTGTTATAGTTCCAATTCAATTGTCCTTGGGGATATGCTGTTATCTGTTGTCTCGCTTGCACAGATGTATATTTGCTTACTGCTTCCAATTTATGTTATCTGATTTCCAAAATATGATATTGTGTGAAGGATATTTGGAGTTTTTTGCTTAGATTATTTCTAATTAGATGTTGTTTCTTCATGAGAGAGACGATTTAAACATCTTTTGGCTATCAAAGTTGTTATATTTAATCCAAAATATGATCTAACTACCAAAGGTTAATTGATTTGTTTCAGAAGGATGGAGAAAACATGCTCTCTACTTGTCCACTTTGACAAAGGAACACCTGCACTCGCCAATGAAATCAAGGAAGCTCTTGAAGGGAATGATGATGCTGCAAAGATTGATGCCATGAAAAAAGCAGTTATGCTTTTGCTGAATGGTGAAACGCTGCCACAACTTTTTATCACAATCGTTCGATATGTTCTCCCATCAGAGGATCACACTGTTCAGAAGCTACTACTTCACTATCTAGAAATCATTGAGAAAACAGATTCAAAAGGAAAGATACTGCCTGAAATGATTTTAATCTGCCAAAATTTGAGAAACAATCTTCAACATCCTAATGAATACATTCGTGGTGTTACTTTAAGGTTTCTTTGTCGTCTTAATGAGACAGAGATTATTGAGCCCTTAATCCCATCTATATTGGCTAATCTCGAACACCGGCATCCATATATAAGAAGGAATGCAATACTTGCTGTAATGGCAATTTACAAGCTTCCACAAGGTGAACAACTTCTAGTTGATGCTCCTGAGATGATTGAGAAAGTTCTCTCAACAGAAGCAGATCAGTCAGCCAAGAGAAATGCTTTTCTAATGCTTTTCACTTGTGCACAGGAACGTGCTGTTAATTACCTTTTGACCCATGTTGACCGAGTGTCTGAATGGGGAGAATTGCTGCAAATGGTTGTGTTGGAGTTGATTCGTAAAGTGTGTAGAGCAAACAAAGGAGAAAAGGGGAAATATATAAAGATTATTATATCTCTATTAAATGTTCCTTCTGCTGCTGTTATTTATGAATGTGCTGGCACACTCGTTTCATTATCATCTGCTCCTACTGCAATTAAAGCTGCAGCCAATACCTATTGCCAGCTACTGCTCTCTCAAAGTGACAACAATGTGAAACTCATCATTCTTGATCGTTTAAATGAGCTCAAAGTTTCTCACAGGGAGATTATGGTTGATATGATAATGGATGTACTCAGGGCTCTTTCGAGCCCTAATCAAGATATTAGAAGAAAAACACTTGATATTGTTCTTGATTTAATCACTCCACGAAACATCAATGAAGTTGTCCTTACCTTGAAGAAAGAAGTTGTAAAAACTCAAAGTGGAGAATTAGAAAAGGACGGTGAGTATCGCCAGATGCTCATTCAAGCAATTCATTCATGTGCTATTAAGTTTCCTGAAGTTGCAAGCACTGTTGTGCATTTGCTAATGGATTTCTTGGGTGATAGTAATGTTGCTTCTGCAATGGATGTAGCTGTTTTTGTAAGGGAAATTATTGAAACAAATCCAAAGTTAAGGGTTTCAATTATAACAAGGTTATTAGACACTTTTTATCAAATTCGATCTGCACGTGTTTGTTCTTGTGCTCTTTGGATTATTAGTGAGTACTGCCTTTCATTGTCAGAAGTTGAAAGTGGGATTTCAACTATAAAACAATGTCTTGGAGACTTGCCATTTTACATGGCTTCTGAAGAAGGAGATGCCAACGATTCTTCGAAGAAATCTCAACAAGTTAACTCAATTACTGTTTCATCTAAAAGACCAGCCATTCTTGCTGATGGCACTTATGCAACTCAAAGTGCAGCTTCTGAAACCGCCTTTTCACCTCCTACTGTGGTCAACACAACTTTGACTTCTGGGAATTTAAGATCTCTTCTTCTAACTGGTGATTTCTTCCTCGGGGCAGTTGTAGCTTGCACATTGACAAAGCTTGTGTTGCGTTTGTCAGAGGTACAACCATCAAAAAGTGAAGTTAATAAAACATCAACTCAAGTTTTGCTGATTATTGTTTCAATGCTACAACTTGGGCAATCTTCATTTCTTCCTCACCCAATTGATAATGACTCTAATGACCGAATTGTACTTTGCATAAGATTGCTTTGTAATCCAAGTGAAGAAATCAAGAAAATATGGCTGCAGTCTTGCCGTCACAGTTTTGTTCAAATGCTTGCTGATAAACAATTGAGGGAAACAGAGGAACTTAAAGCTAAGGCTCAGGTTACACATGCACAACCTGATGATCTCATTGACTTTTACCATTTGAAGAGCAGGAAGGTAAGATTATCCTTGCTATTCATTGCTTATTTATGTTTTATGGCATTTGCTTTTCTAGATGTGATCACATTTAGCAATTAATATTCACGAATATACAAATTTTCATTTCACGTATACCTTTAAAGTTAATTGTTAAAAAAAACTTGAAGTGAACATCATTCTCCATGTTTTCTTTCAAGAGATTCGATCATATTCTCATGCTTTACTGTAAGATCTATCCATTTTTTTTGCAATTTATAAAGATCTGACCAAATCTTAGCTCTATCACTGGATTTGACTAAACTCTTGTAGTTTTTAATCCTTACGAAATTTTTACTCAATTAAAAATACTTGCTTTGTAGTTGGATTGTTTGGGAATTTTGAGAAGTTATTGAAAAGGGCAAAAGGTTGAGGGGCCTATTAAAACTTTAGTTTAAGCGTTGTAATGAAGTTTACCACTTAGGTTTTTGGTGGGGTTTAAAGAAATGCCTTAACCCAATATAAAGTGATTATCTGAATAAAACTTTGGTTCCACCTGAATTTGAACTAGTTTTGTTTGATGTCGGGTATTCAGGCCCAATTATGCACACATTTATACCTCAATGGGTTAGGTGAGGAGCTCACAAGGTTTTTTCCCAGATAAATTTTAGGTAGAGCATAGTTGTCAAAGGTGAAAGACACTTAAAGAGCGAGGGCTCGAAATAAACAAGGCGCATAGGATAAACATACCATTTTTATGGGTTTTAGAAATGTTTTAGCCTTTTAGGCTAGTTTAGGATAGCATAGACTGGTCCAAGACATTTTTTTAAAAGTTTTAAGCTAGTTTAGCTGGAATTTGCAAAAGTTAACCGGAATTTACAGGATTTGTTTGGAAATTGGAATCTTGGCAGAATTTGGCCAAAGTCTTTTCCAAAACCTTGTTGGAACCTCACCTGACCTAATGTGGAATTTCATTCTGGCTCAAAACTTTTACAATTTAAACCATGTTATAGTCATCTTCAACTTCATTTTGTATGTTTGTACAAGTCCTCTCCCTTCATTCACATGGTGTTGGCTCTCATTCGTCACCAGTTTGGTGTTTACTGTTTAATTATGATAATGGAAGGCATTTATGAGTTTCAAGTTTGTTGGCTTAACTTGTGTTTGAGTTTTATGCTGTTACGGCAGTTTCATGTTTTACAGTGAAAAATGCATATTAGCACAAGTGCTTTAGTTTGTAAGAGAACCAGTTATTTATGAAATGGATGTGTTTTTTTTTTTTTTTTTGGTGTGTGTGAGATTATGAATTGCTGTTTGCACGTTGCACATACTAAATTTCGAAAGTTATGTTTTTTTTTTAATAATTAGGACAATGTATAAAGAGGAAAAAACAAAGACAATCGGAATGGTGGCTATAACCTGAAAACTTCTGTATAAGGAAAAACAAAATACCCTTGGTCATGTTTGACTGTTACATGGTAAAACATTTTTAAGCTGTCAGAAACTCAAAGTTTTCCATCCAACATGTTTTTAGCAGAATTATTATATAATACGAAAGTGAGCACATACTTGGGTGGCGATTACAATTTTAGTTGTTGGGTGGCCTTGATAAAAAAATGTTAAATAAATGGTGTTCTCCTTATACATTATTTAGTATTAAGTGACAGTCCTTGTTTTATAAACATGGTAATATGCTTGTTTATATATGCACCCACTTATACACTTTATGAATGACTTTTTTAAATTTGTAGGGCATGAGCCAGCTGGAGTTGGAGGATGAGGTTCAAGATGATCTAAAAAGGGCCACTGGGGAATTTATTAAGGAAGGAGATGATGCAAATAAATTGAACCGTATTCTTCAGCTAACTGGATTTAGTGATCCAGTGTATGCTGAAGCTTATGTTACTGTTAATCACTATGATATTGTCCTTGACGTAACTGTTATCAACCGAACCAAAGAAACTCTCCAGAATCTATGCTTGGAATTGGCAACTATGGGTGACCTTAAACTTGTTGAGCGTCCACAAAACTATACTCTTGCCCCTGAATCAAGCAAGCAGATAAAAGCAAACATTAAGGTGTCGTCAACTGAGACTGGGGTCATTTTTGGGAACATTGTGTATGAAACTTCAAATGTGATGGAGCGTACTGTTATTGTCCTCAATGATATTCATATTGACATTATGGATTATATATCTCCTGCTGTCTGTAGTGATGCAGCTTTCAGAACTATGTGGGCCGAGTTTGAGTGGGAAAACAAGGTAATGCTTTCTTTTAATTGTCTGGTTTCTTGTATCTTTTAAGAGAATAAGAGGTAGTAAAATGGGCTGGTCAACTGAACATGTAAATATAGCACATGTTATTTACGCTATTAATGTTCTTAATTAGTTCAATGAGCAACTTATGATTTGGTTTAGAGCACAAGCACCAATATATTCATAAAAGAAAGCATATGTTGTAGTCATATCTTAACTTTTGTTCCAAAACTAATCATATCTTAACTCGCCATAGACAGTTTTCTCATGTTTGATTGCTTATCTTGTTTAATGCACTAATTAACAGGTTGCTGTCAACACTGTAATTCAAGATGAGAAAGAATTCCTTGATCATATTATTAAATCAACCAACATGAAGTGCCTCACTGCACCGTAAGTAATTTATCCTTACAAGTAAGCAGGTATTTTAGTTTTTTCAATTATTAGCAAAGCGGATTGGTGCATAACTGTTGTGTGTGTATTTCCTATTTATTGAAGAGAGAATAATGTGAAGTTATAGTTGAATAATGTCATAATGTAATTGAGCAACGGTACGTTTGTTTTGAAAAAGATGACTCAACTTGATTGTTTTTAATATAATTTATGTTTTGCAATGATAAGAAAACATTCAATTTGAATATTTATTAAATAACATGTGTTTCTCAGTAATAAGAAAACATTTAAAATATTTTCATTTTAACACGTAATTGAATATTTGGGGTGGGTATAGGTCCGCACTGGAAGGTGATTGTGGGTTCCTGGCTGCCAACTTATATGCAAAGAGTGTTTTTGGCGAGGACGCTTTGGTAAATTTGAGCATCGAGAAGCAAGGAGATGGTAAGCTAAGTGGATATATTCGGATTAGGAGCAAAACGCAGGGGATAGCTCTAAGTTTGGGAGACAAAATCACTCTTAAGCAGAAGGGAGGCGTCTGATCAGCCACCTGGTAAAAAAAAAACCTAATCAGTCAAAAACTCAAAATCAAATTGAGTAAATAGACTTGACTTCTATTTTAATTAAAGTTTATCTCCTTTTCCATCTTGTCAGGTTTGGATAGTGAGGGGAGGGCTTGTTTATCACATACGGATGAATAATGGTATATTTTTGGATCTGGATCTTGTTTAAGATGAGGTGATTACTATTTGCTGCAGGTGTAGACCCTTTTCAGTCAATGTTATCATAACTTTCTCCCTTTTTTGTTTTGTTTTGTTTTGCTTATGCTATTTCTGTTTTTGTTTGATGTAAGAATTTTATATTGTTTGTTGACTAGGATTGATATTCAAAATCTTATAATCACTTTCGTAAGTCATCAATTTAGAGCTCCTATGTAGCTACTATTAAAGTTTTTTTCCTCAATCACCAACTAGATTTGCAGTTCTTAACATATACTTATGAGTTCTGTTATGTAGAAAAATTGGTTTATAGATTATTAGGGATTGTATCATGTGAAGATACCCTTAAACCCTATCTGAGCCCTTCATTTTGAATCTTGAAAATAAACATGTTGTAACGAACGATACTAACACACCAAACACACCACAGAAAGAGCTTGATATTATTAGAAATGGTGAGAAGAGAAATTACAGATTGAAAGATGAGGAAGAAGACAACTATAATTTCATAACAAATTTTCTATATTCTCTCTCACTCACTTCAGCTCTACTTATAACAGAATTATTCCTCTTTCTGTTAGATTTGCTGATCTGGCTATCCCACGAATTCTTCCTATTTCTTTGTTGCTTGTCTTGCCCTATTGGATCTCCTGAGTTTGGGCTTGTTATTTTCTTCTTCTGGGCTCCTCGACTCTTTGTTAATGGGCTGCTGTGTACTTCCAGTCATTACATTACCATCCCCTTTAAATTTCACCTTGTCCTCAAGGTGCATTTGAGGAAAGGAACGACAGAATTGAATCTTGTCTTCCCAAGTGGCTGCTTCCTTTGGTAGACCTTCCCATTGAACTAACACTTGGTCAATTAACTGATCCGCGCGAGTTACTGTGCGATTATCCAAGATGTGTAGGGGTTGTAAAATCAATTGGGCCGTGAAATCAATTAAATGGAGTGGTGTAATTTGCTGTTCAGGCACCCCCTTGCATTTCTTCAACAAGGAAACATGGAAAACATTATGAATGTGAGCTGTGGTGGGAAGATCCAAACGATAAGCGACAACTCCGATTTTTTCCAATACTTGAAAAGGCCCAAAGTAACGTCTACCCAACTTCGTATGACGGCGGAGACGAACCGAATTTTGACGAAATGGCTGTAACTTAACATAGACCCAATCACCAATCATAAAGTGAACATCACGGCGGTGTTGATCACTTGTAGCTTTCATGCGTGTCTGTGCTTGTAACAAATTGCGTTTCAGAGTTAATAAAACAGTGTCTCTTTCCTTAATTTGAGCTGCCACAATAGCATTGCCTGTATCATCACGAATGTAGCGAGCAACTGTTGGTGGTGGCCGGCCATATAAGGCTTCAAAAGGCGTCATTTTAGCGGATGTTTGATAAGAAGTATTGTACCAATACTCAGCCCATGGTAACAAACGAACCCACTCCTTGGGCTGATCGGTCACAAAACAACGAAGATACATTTCGAGGCACTTGTTGAGAGACTCCGTTTGGCCATCAGATTGAGGGTGATAGGCGGTGCTAAATGATAAATGAGTGCCTTGCAAACGATGTAGCTCCCGCCAAAATTCTGAGAGAAATCTAGGATCGCAATCAGACACTATGTCTGCGGGAACCCCGTGCAAGCGAACAACTTCATTGACAAAAACAGTAGCTACGGTTAAACTAGTAAAAGAAGTAGATAGAGGAATGAAATGCCCATACTTGGTCAAGCGGTCTACCACCACCATAATTACTGTGTTACCATTGGATAAGGGTAACCCGGTTATAAAATCCATAGAAATACACTCAAAAACCAATTCCGGAATGGGTAGAGGTTGAAGAAGTCCGGCCGGTGGTAATAAGGAAGCTTTCATTTGCTGGCATGTTTGACAATTAGAGACAAACTGCTTGACATCCGCACGCATACCCACCCAATAAAAATTGGAAGAGAGCCGATGAAACGTTCTAGTGATACCCGCATGTCCCCCGGTAATTGAATTATGGTACTCACTAAGTAAGAGCTCACACAATGATGAACCTTTTAGAATCATTAAGCGACCATTATACAAAAGTAAACCGTCTTTAAAAACATGATTGGGAAGTTGGTTTGGAGATACCTGAATTTGGGTACATAAGGACGAGAGAATAGGGTCGTTTTGAATGGCCTTGCGTAATTTCTCAAGAAATGACAGCCCTTGACTAGCATATGCAGCAAATTGAGAAGATGGAATACGGGACAATGCATCAGCAGCCACATTATGTTTCCCAGGCCTGTACAGTATGTCGAAATCATACCACAACAGTTTCCTTAACCACTTGTGTTGTTCCGGTGTTTGAATTACTTGGTCTTGCAAATTCCTTAAAGATTGTTGATCAGTGATTATTTGAAACTTACTCCCCAACAAGTACTGACGCCATTTGGATATTGCTTGCGTGATGGCAAACATTTCACGAACATAAGCCGATTGAGTTTGCATTCTGGGACCTAGCTTTTGGCTGTAAAAAGCTATTGGTTGCTTTTCTTGAGATAACACGGCTCCCACTCCAGTACCTGATGCATCGGTCTCAACAGTAAAGGGTTGGGAAAAATTGGGTAGGCGCAAAACGGGTGTGGAACTCATCATTTGTTTCAGTTTCTGAAAAGCTGTATCGCTTTGGGAAGACCACTGAAAGGAGTCTTTTTTTAATAGATCAGTTAAGGGGCTTGCAACAGTGGCATAATTTTTGATAAACCGTCTATAGTAGCCTGTGAGACCGAGAAACCCACGGATGTCCTTAACTGTTTTCGGAGTAGGCCAAGAAAGAATAGCTTCAATTTTGGAGTTGTCAACAGAGAGGCCTTGGGCCGAAATGAAATGGCCCAAGTAAGCAATTTGTGTTTGCCCAAAGGTACACTTGGAGAGTTTGGCCACTAGACTGTTAAGGGCAAGTGTTTTTAAGACTATTTGAAGGTGTTCGAGATGGAGCTCCCAAGAAGAGCTATAAACTAAGATATCATCAAAGAAGACAAGAACAAATTTGCAAAGGTAAGGACGAAAGACCTCATTCATGAGGCGTTGAAAGGTAGAAGGGGCATTGGTGAGGCCAAAAGGCATAACAAGGAACTCGTAATGGCCTTCGTGGGTTCGGAAAGCGGTTTTAGCAATAGCATTTTCATGGAGACGAATTTGATGATACCCCGATAAGAGATCCAACTTAGAGAAAAAACGGGCACCGTAGAGCTCATCAAAAAGTTCATCAATGGAAGGAATAGGGAAACGATCGCGAATGGTAATGGCATTTAGAGCTCGGTAGTCTACACAAAATCGCCATGTACCATCTTTCTTTCGAACCAATAAAACGGGGGAAGAATAAGGGCTGTTACTATGACGGATAAGGCCTTGTTTTAACATGTCAGTAACTAGGCGTTCGATCTCTTGTTTTTGGAAATGAGGATAACGGTAAGGACGGACCGAAACAGGGGGTTTATTAGGTTGTAAGGAAATGTCATGGTCGTATAAACGAACCGGTGGCAGGTTTGAAGGAGGGGAAAAATCAGATGGAAAGGAATTTAATAAGGGTTGGATGTCGGCTGGGATTGGGGGAACAGTTGGCTCATCAGTGACTAACCGTAAGTGCACAAACTCGGCTATGGCATCTGTTTGGGCTAAACGGCGGAGACCATTAAACTGGATTGGTTGAAGGTTGGGGGACTGATCTCCTTGCCACAGGATTTTAGTATCATTCAGCATGAATTCAAAGGTGGCAGCAACATAGTTGGTAACAACGGGCCCCAACGTGGACAACCAGGAAACGCCCAGTACTAAATCCCAACCTTGTAATGGTAAAACATACAAGTCAACCAAAATAGTGGATTTCTGAATTTTTAATTCTACCTGTTTTGCTAGCCCCGAACGTGGAAGTCGTTCTCCACTGCCGACTAAAACTGTGAAGGGAGTGATTGCTTCAATTGTTAAATTGAGAAAGGAAGCAATCCGAGTCTGCACGAAGCAATGTGTACTGCCACCATCCAATAATACTTGGACGGGTTTGCCTTTTACATGACCAGAAAAACGCAATGTGGAAGCTGAGCACCCACCTGACAAGGCATTATAAGATATGGCTGATTGTGTGGCCACTTCTTCCAATTGTAGGGCTTCGGCTAATGCAGCATCAGTTTGGGTGGTAACAAGAGCCTCAAGAGTACCCGTTCCCGGCAATGGTTCTTCATCAAAGAACAACAACTGGGGAGCTGCTTTGCATTTATGATCGGCCGTGTATTTCTCATCGCATTTGTAGCAGAGACCCAAAGCACGTTTCTGTGCTAACTCCGTTGGAGTTAATCGGCGGAATCCAATAGAATTGTTTGGAGGTTTAGGGTTAACTGAGGACGACGAGGCTCCTGTCATTGCCGTGGTTTGCTTAGGAGTGGGTAAATGGGCTTAGTGGAGCCCAAAGAAAGCTGGCCCACTCCTTTTTCAAGCAGGATCCGATTTTCATGCATCTGAGCAAAACTCATGGCTTCTTCTACCGTTGTCGGACGGTGAATAATCACCGATTGTTTGATGTCGGCTCGTAATCCGGAAATAAAACAATGGACCAGAAAATCAGTGGGAGAAACCATGGTACGATTAGAGATTTCTTCAAATTGGTGTCGATAATCGGCCACCGTCGTTGTCTGTTGTAATTTGGCCAACAGTCCTTCTGGTTGTTCTAATTCTTTTGCCTTGAAGCGTTGAATGATCGCCTTGGTAAATTCCGGCCAAGTCATGGCGGAGGATTATCGTTGCAGCCAATCGAACCAATCCGCTGCCTCTTCATCTAAGTAAAAGGAGGCAATCATCAATCGTTCCGGATCCGGAATGGAATAAAATTCGAAATAGCGGTTAACCTGTGCTACCCAACGCTCCGGGTGAGTCCCCGCAAATCGAGCTAAATGTATTGGAGCTAGTTTATGGCGTCCAAAAATGGAGACGCCGGCCGAATTGTCTCCATCATTTCCTCCGATCCCTTTTAATTTGGATTGCTTTGTAAGAAGGCTAAGTTGAACTAATACCTTGTTCATCGTTTTCTTCTGATCTTCTAAGGATTCGGCCAAGGTGGACACGTCCGAAATCAATGCCTCCTGAGCGACAGTCATGTTGTTTTGCGATTCACGAATTGCCAATTGAGCCGCCTGTAGTGATTGAGTGGATTCCTGTAACCCTTTGACTGATTCATCCAGAAGCTTGAATCGCGTACCATCAGCCATGATTAGCTAATGGCAATGAAAGCACCAATGTAACGAACGATACTAACACACCAAACACACCACAGAAAGAGCTTGATATTATTAGAAATGGTGAGAAGAGAAATTACAGATTGAAAGATGAGGAAGAAGACAACTATAATTTCATAACAAATTTTCTATATTCTCTCTCACTCACTTCAGCTCTACTTATAACAGAATTATTCCTCTTTCTGTTAGATTTGCTGATCTGGCTATCCCACGAATTCTTCCCATTTCTTTGTTGCTTGTCTTGCCCTATTGGATCTCCTGAGTTTGGGCTTGTTATTTTCTTCTTCTGGGCTCCTCGACTCTTTTGTTAATGGGCTGCTGTGTACTTCCAGTCATTACACATGTCTATATTAAACCATATTAAAATTGATTTGTTTATTCAAAACACATTTTTTTATTCAACTTTAATATGAAACCACATATTTATTTTCAAAATTCTAAATGAAGGGTCCAGGCAAGATTTAAGGGTTACTCTATAAGATCAATTTTTCACGTGATACAATCCCTATAGATCTATGTAGGTATACAAAACCAACAAATCATGTGATGCCAGCTGTTTTCTAGGATTTCCAAAATCCTATTTGCAACCAGTATGTATGGACCATTTATAGGATCAACAAGAATGCCTTGTTACTTATTTAAAAATGCATTGCATTTCTCCTACTTTTAAAAATGTACTATGTAGTATCTGGAAATATGTATATAGTCAAATAAAATGTATCATGTAGACATGTAATATCTAACCAAAAGGCTTATAGTCTAATGACACCATCTTTGACTTTCTGAATGAGATGTTTTGCCGTCTTGGGTTCGAGTCTTATTTGGAGCAAAAAAATGCTCTAGGTTGAGCTAGGGGGTTTTTCTAGTGTGAGTTTCCTCCTAGATGGTGATATCAATGTGTCTATTTAAACAGTGGTTCTTAGCGTTAGCTGTCCAAAAAAAATGTAATATCTAACGAAGGACATAATTAGTAATAAGACATTTCTAAAGACGAATGATAAGATTATAAATTTTTATGGGAGTGTATTGATTTTATTTTATTTTATTTATTTTTTTTTGGGGGCTTCGTATTTTGGCTTGTACTCTATCTAGGCTTGTTTTTAGTCTTAGGTGTCATTTGTCACTGTTAAATACTTTTATATGTGCCTTTAGTTTTGGTCACTTCTGGCTTGTATTTTACTTAGGTTTGCCTCTAGCCTTAGCCAGTTTATTCATTGAGATTTTTATGCCTTTGTGTTCTTTATCTCATGCTACACATAAATAAACTTTATGATAATTGTATGTTTTGGCATGTACCTTTGTATTATTTAAGCATATCTATACTAACAAGTTATTAGAGAGAAATGTTAACATGTGGTGTCTTTTCATTTTTTTTTCCTCTGCAACTCTTTCCATTAAATGAGGGGCTTGTCACTTTTTAGTGTCTTCTTCTTTTTATTTTTTGTTTTACTCATATTAAATAAAAATAATTTGAAAAAAATATTTTTTTTGGTATTATCCAAATAATGACGTTATTGAATAGTAATGTACCACTCATGAAAGGTTATGAAACCGAAGGTACTACCCTTTTGTGTGTTGTTATTATTATATATTATTATTTATTTATTTTAGTTGATTTTAGTTGATGCTAATAAATATAAACACATAAAAGACCATGATGACTAGGGGTGTTTGCGGTCTGGTTTTTACGGTTTTTAATTGGAACCGTAACTGAACTGTTAACAACAGTTTTTGAACAATGAAATCCAAAACCGAACCGTTCAAAATAAAAAAAATGAATCAAACCGAACCGTTATAAACGGTTGGCGGTTTGGGTTTTTGATCCTGTTAAAAATAAAATCGAATCAAACCAAACATTTATAGTTCAACACGGATTATTTACATCATGTCCATTTATATATTTTTTTTATCGCGTATAAATCAAGAACTCAATATGTGCATACACATGTATATAAACAACTATATATGCATATATATGTATATATCAATATATTTATGTGTATATATGTATATCTATATTTATATATGTGCGTGCACACACATATCTGTCCGGTCCGGTTTTTTACGACCGGTTTTTTATGAAAACCGTAAACCAAACCGTTTATTACGGTTTTAGACTTTTGAAACCGACTGACCGAATGTTTGAAAAAAAACCGTGAAACCGAACCAATGAACGGTTTGGACAGTTTCCCGGTTTGGAACTGGACCGTGAACACCCCTAAAACCCATTAGCTTGTAGCTCAACTGATACTCCATGATTATCTTAAGGCTTAGGTTTTGTGAGGTCATTAGTTCAAATCCTAGATAAAGTCGTCAGCAGGGGTTTTATCGCACTGTGGGTTTCCTACTGAGAGACAGGTGGAATTGCTTGGTTTAGCACTCGCCAACTCCTGGGCGTTAGATACCGGCGAGTGGTAGCAGACTGTGATCTTAGCACATGGGTTGTTGGGTCCAATGATCCATTTAAGCTATGAAGAGACATAGCGCTAAAAATAATAAGCTCTTGTTTGCCGTTCAAAAAAATAAAAAGACCATGGTGTAGTGGTTTTCAATCTCCTTAAGACCTCCCACGGTCGCTCACGCGGTTTTGATTCTTCCTCACAACAATTTTATATTTTTAATCAAATCCGCTTTATCAAATCCTTAAGACTCATTGGCATTGCCTCAATGGTAACCCGAGATTTTTCCAAATGAGAGGTCTTGAGTTCAAATTCTTTCTGCAGCAAAATAGAGGTATGGGGGGGGGGGTCAGGGGGTTTTCCCAGTGTGGTTTCCTCTTAGGGTGGTTGTGGTGGCTCATGGGAGGTCCAGGTAACTAGACCTTGGTGACATGGCCTGGAAACAGTGGGTTCACACGATTGAGACATTCGCCGTTCAAAAAAAAATTCCGCTTTATAAAGGTCTGCAAATTTTTTTTAACCCTTTCAATGTTGGACTAATCTTGTAAATACTCGATAGTTAAAGAAGTAAAAGTTAGAAAGTTTGGATTTTTAAATTGTTTTATTTGAGTTTTAAAGTTTAAAAGATTAGATTATTTTTGTTTAAATTAAGATTGTTTTAAGCAGAGTTTTTAGGGATATAATTTAGTTGTGTTTTATCTTTTGGTTTATTATAAATAGGGTTATATGTTATTGGTTTTTCTTGTACCAGTTTTTATTCAATAAAGTTTACTGTTTTTCTGGTTCATAATCTCAAGCACCTGTGTTCGTGTGTGCGTATCATTCTGGGTGAAATAGTCGACCAACAGGGGCTGGGGATTTTCAAGTTCTGGGAGAAATTAAACCGCAACAGGGGCTGGTACCATCAATTGGTATCAAAGCATACCAGTCGGAGGGGCTAATTGCAACTGGGTGCCAATTATTCAGCTGAATCGCATTCAATCAGGTGCGGTTGAAGTCCAGTAAAGGACGTTTAAGTTGAAATTGCTTCGATTATACAGAAAAAAAGTAACGTGAACCTGTGATAGGCTCTAACGTCGTAAGAGAAGCTGTGCAGATCTGATTGTGTGATTTAACCAAATTTTTTTGGTCGGGAATCTGTGGGACGCAGGTTGGAACGATCGAACTTGGTGATTGGAAGCTGTGAGGGCTTCAATCGGTAGATTGGGAGCTGTGAAGGCTTTGATCGACCTGCGATAGGTTCGATTTTGGGTTGAAGGCTGTGAGAGTCTGAAATCAGCAACTGTGAGGGTTGCGACGGGTAAAGGGAGGCTGTGAAAGCTTCAGTTGGCTTCAATCTTGAGTGATTCAGGAATTGGGGGGTAACAATCAATCTGTGACAGATTGATCTGGTGGGTGTTGCTGTTTTATTCTGATTTTGATAAGTTAATTCTGTGAACTGATGGCCATACCTGCTGGTGGAGTTGTTGTACCAGTTCGTGAGCCCGACAATGTGAGTTTGCTTTGCCCAAAGCTGACCACAACGAACTACACAGCCTGGTCCATCATGATGGAGACAGTTTTGGCAGCACATGGGTTGCAGGAAGCTATAGATCCTGTCATAGGAGGAGGAGTAGATGCAAGAAGGAAGCATATGGCAAAAGCTTTGATCTTTCAATCAATACCCGAAGATGTTCTCCTTCAAGTGTCTAAGTACCAAGAGCCAAAGGATGTGTGGGATGCTATAGGGGTCAGATTCTTAGGAGCTGAGAGGGTTCAAAAGGCTCACTTACAAACACTTAGGAG
This sequence comes from Mikania micrantha, assembly GCA_009363875.1. Lineage (NCBI taxonomy): Eukaryota > Viridiplantae > Streptophyta > Magnoliopsida > Asterales > Asteraceae > Mikania > Mikania micrantha. Next base: position 23,797,229 of record CM018691.1, on the reverse strand, counting down.
TGAGTTGGAAGCAATGAGGATGTTGGAGACCAAGACCGTGGATGAGTTCGCGGGAAGATTGAGTGGGATACAATCTAAATATAGAAGTCTTGGGTCCTCGCTTGAAGAAGAGGTGTTGGTAAGAAAATTTCTAAACTCTATGCCTCAAAATACTTGCCTATTGTGGCTTCAATTGAGCAATATTCCGAGATTGAGAATATGGCATTCGAAGAAGTGGTGGGTCGTTTGAAGGCTTATGAGGAGCGTGTGAAACCTCAAGAAGACTTGACAAGAGATATTCGTGACAAACTTTTGCTTGCACATGATGATCAACTAGTAAAAGAGAAAAGGGGAAGGTGTGGTGGCTGTGATTGTTGCCAACAAAACCGTGGGAAGGCAAAAGTGTTAGGGCTGAAGTGGGCCGTGAGGGTCAACAAGGAAGAGATCAAAGGGGGCAACGTGACAAGTCACAGGTCAAGTGCTATAGATGTGAAGAACTTAGTCACTATGCCTATGAATGTCCAAAGTCAAAACCGAAGGAGGAAGAGGCCAATTTGATTCTAGATGATGGTTTTGGGCCTGCGCTATTGTGATAATGGAATGAGTATTACAAGATTAGGGGGTGGTTGTTGGACTAATCTTGTAAATACTCGATAGTTAAAGAAGTAAAAGTTAGAAAGTTTGGATTTTTAAATTGTTTTATTTGAGTTTTAAAGTTTAAAAGATTAGATTAGTTTTGTTCAAATTAAGATTGTTTTAAGCAGAGTTTTTAGGGATAGAATTTAGTTGTGTTTTATCTTTTGGTTTATTATAAATAGGGTTATATGTTATTGGTTTTTCTTGTACCAGTTTTTATTCAATAAAGTATACTGTTTTTCTGGTTCATAATCTCAAGCACCTGTGTTCGTGTGTGCGTATCTTTCTGGGTGAAATAGTCGACCAACAGGGGCTGGGGATTTTCAAGTTCTGGGAGAAATTAAACCGCAACTGGGGCTGGTACCATCAAAGGTTTGCCAAGTTTTTTAAGGTTTATAAAATTAAGGTGCCGCTTAGAATTTTTAAAAATCGGTATCCCTTCGAAGCAAAATGGTGTTAAATTAAGGGTAAGGCTAAATATACCCCCCTTTATAACTTGTCATACCCCCTCCCTACAAAATATTAATTATAAATTTATCAAAATTAACCCTTCAACTTTATAACACAACCAAAATCCACCAAACGTTATTTTCATCTTAAATTCTCCTAAACGTACCCCCATTATTACTTATCATACCCCTTCTCTAAGATACAAAATATAAATTTTGACAAAATCAGCTCTTCAACTTTATAAAACAACCAAAATGCATCAAAACGTTGTTTCCATCTTAAATTATCATCATCAAAAAATGGTTAAAAAACACTGTATTTGGAGCAAAATCGATCATAAAAGTTGGTCTGATTTTACCATTCAATATCAAGATGCAAATCGAAACACCTCAACAACAAATAGTTTATTTAGAGAACGAACTTTATAAATAAACAAAAAAGCAGAGCTGGTTTTTTAATAACAATGAGCAAGAAGAACAGATCTCAGTAGTGGCAAAGGGGTAACAACAATGACATCATAGGCTTTAAGTTTGTTTCTTTCCTCCTGATTCCAGAAATCTTCTCTGGAAAAAAAAAAGAAAAAAAAAACCCAGAAAAACTAGAAATCAAAGTTGAAATATAGTTTGTTGATATATAATAAAGACATACTAATGAAGCAATGAAATTGGATCAGATAGTGTAATAATCGATTATTAATAAGATAATACATGAGAAGTTAATATGATGATATGCTTACAAATCTCCTCTTCGTCGACGGAAAATGTGGTGTGATGGATTTTTTCAAATGAAAATGAAAAGAGGGTTGGGTTGGAATCTGTGAAATTGTACGTTTGCAGACGACGAATATATGTGTATGAAACTTGGTCATGCTTATTTGTTAATTTTTGTTGGAATGCTTGATGGATAGATTGGGTTTGGAGAACCATCGTGAGTTTGAATATGGCTGCATTGTTGGGGGAAAAATAATTAATTAGATTGTGATAATGTTATAAACAATCTCTTATGGTTTGTTTAAAAGCTTATGGATCTTTTAGTTAATAACTAAAATTATAAGGTTTACTCGTATATATTTAAAAAGTTTGGGGGAGGGGTACGACAAGCAAAAAAAATAGAAAGAGGGGTATATTTAGCACCACCCTAAACTAATGACCATATAAAGACAACCACACATCAATGACGCCACAAACGTGCTTTCTTGCGCCATCTAGTTTCATATGAAATTAATTATGTATTGTTATAATTATTTACGTTATTTATTGTTTTTAAAAACTAAATTTAAATTATTGTGGTTAACCTTGCGTGTTCACAGGTGACAGGTTAAACTTTAATCCTACAAAATTTTCCTTTTAATCTCGTTATAAATCTTTTGTCATACAATATCCTGAAAACTCCCTCCACTTGCAACATGCATGCACTTAGCGTGCTACATCATTATCTATGGTACCCCATGATTCTTGCAAATAGGAGGTCTTGGATTCAAAACCCTTCCGTAGCAAAATAGGGGTCTGAGGGGGGTCAGGGGGTTTTTCTAGAGGGGCTTCTTCCTGGGATGGTTGTGGTGACTCATGGGATGTCTCAGATAACTAGACCTTGGTGACATGGCCTGGAAACAGTGGGCTCACACAATTGAGATCTTCGCCGTTCAAAAAAAAACATCATTATCTATGTTCTTATCAGTCTATAAAAACAATCATAAATACTTTTTTTTTTGAACGGCAAATGTTATCTCCTTCTAATCTACTCCAAACTAATTACACCATTGTATGGGTTAGAACCCGTGATCTCCCATTCTAAGAGGCAAAGCCTCTACCAAGTGGGCTAGTCCTATGTTGGCAATCATGAATACTTAAACTTAGTTAACTGGTGGACCAGTTGTCATTTAATGGTAATCTAGGTATTATCATTGTCGCCTACAACATTAAAATCATTGTAAAGAGCCTTAATCTTAAGGCAACTAATACTTAAACTTAGTCAACTGCTGGACCAGTTGTCATTTAATGGTAATCTAGGTATTATCATCGTCGCCTACGACATTAAAATCATTGTAAAGAGCCTTAATCTTAAGGCAAATAATCCTTAAACATGTGATATGTAAAGCTGCTTGCCACTACCCTAAATGTGCTTTAAGGCTATGTAAAGCATGTACCACAAAACTATCAGCTCAAAATTGACATTGATAACTTATCCATGACTACTGATTAAAAAGTCTCAACGTAGACTCCTGGTGAAGGCATTATGGAAGTCCGTATCCTTACAAACACATGTATCATAATACATATCCCTAACTATATTTATATATTTCCTAGATATAATTAAAAACTTTTTCATATTAATCTACATGACATATGGTCGTATGTCTTTTTAAGGTTAATGAATGCTATATTGATATATATTGCTAGAATGTGTATCACATTTGTAAATGAACTCTCTATGTCATAGAATAGATAATCAAACTGGAAAAACTTCTCTTTTGCTCCTAGTGGTTTGACAATTTTAATCTTTTTGCTCCAAACTTTTCAAAATGATCTTTATGCTCCATGTGGTTTGACAGTTTAACCATTTTACTCCATATTTTTCCAATATGTCTCCATTATACTCCATTTTATTTGAAACCACAATGAGTAAAAGGTTATAACTGTCAAATCACATGGAGCAAAATGGTTAAACTTTCAAATCACATGCACCATAATGATCATTTTGAAAAGTTTGAAACAAAAGGGTTAAAATTGTTAAAACCACAGGGAGCAAAAAATAAAGTTTTTCCGAATCAACTAATACGTGTGAAGCCTATTCAATAGTGAGCTTATGCTACTAGTATATTTTTATACACAACTCAATAGTGAGGTCATGCCCACAACCTTTTTAACAAGCCTCTTCAATCTCTCAAAACTGTGAACTAGTTGCTTCGCGTAACAAGTAATGTGCCATAAAATATAGATAGACTTCATCTCCAATGAATACTAATAATATTATAGACTTTAAGATGCCTAACTAAGGATGAACACATACAAGTAGAACTATGGAATCTTGGTTCACAACAATCTCTAATTGTTGATCATTTACAAGTGTAACTACATCTATTAACGAACCGACAGGTTATAAAATGAGGCCTATAACCACTCGCATGGGTAGTTGACGTAGATGTTACTAACCAAAACATGAGCAGTCGGCGTTTTTAATTGGTTATTAAAAAACCTTTTAATTTTACTTAAACAACAGTAGCAACATATACAATTCTTTTAGTATAGGTTCAAATCCTATTGGACGCAATGTTATATGAGGCTTATATAAATATTTATATAAATGATAATGTTAAGAGATTCACATTTTATATAAAATAAACGTTATGTCATTATAGATGCCATGAGGCCAGAATGTATGACATGCAAGATCTCTTTGGATCGAACCACCACATTTTTTATATATAGGGAGCAAAAGTGATGAACAAATTTTGGTCGCATTGAGGAATATATTCTTGACGCCTACGCCATTTTTTGTTTTTTGGCAGCAGAAAATGGTCCTGAATTTTTTCAAATGCCAAACTTATTTTTATAATATAATGTTTATTCCTTTTTTTAGCCACAATTTTTTTCTATCTTTTTTGTTTACTATGTGACTTGAATCCTCAACCATTTAAAGAAATAACACCTTAACATCACTTTGATACCATTAGGACAAATACACTTGGTATACAACGTTTATTTACATCCCAAAATTTTCAATTATTTGAATCCAAAAACCATGAGTAAGTTCGACACGTCTATTTAAAATCTAGTATCAACAAAAGCCCTATTCGACTAACCTGTCTTGAGAATAGGGATGTACAGAGCCGAGTCAAACGTAGCTGAGCTCTGTAGGAGATGTGTTCACGTTTTTATTATAAAACAATAATAAAATATACATAATAACGATACACTCGTTATTCGTAAGAAAAAATTTAGTACATTACCGGTTACAAGACTAAAATAAAAGAATATAAATTACTAATTTATATACGAAACATGTTTTGATGCATGTCTACGTTGGGTACTCCAAATAGCGAGTCTTCAATCAAGCATCTTGACGAGCCGGTCACAAATACTTCAATACGCTTATGTCTTCCACCTATTCTTCATTGACATAGAATAAACATGTTGATGATTATGGTTGAGGCACGTATTCAATATGCTTCCCTTAAAACAGATTTCGCGCCTCTTCTCAAGACGAACGCGTCTGTCTCCCATGGTACAACAACCGAAACAGTTTGTGTACTGCCGGGATTAACCTAACACATGAAAGAATAACTTGAACAAGAGCTTGAAGAGTTGAGAAAGTTGGAAATTTTTGTGAGATTGTATGTAGTATCCTTTTCAACAACTTAACAAGACAACATATGTCTTCTATTTATACAACAAGTTGGTGATTCCAAGAGTCTTGTCATAATACATATAATCAATATATGTAATTTGAAGAGTCTTGACATAATACATGTAATCAGTACATGTAATTTGAAGAGTCTTGATTTAATTTAGTAAGATGAAGAGTCTTGATTTTAATTCAAATTAGATTTGAAACTATTCAAATTTCCAACAATCCCCCACATGAATAAAAATCAACTCATATACTCAAGTGTTAAGACATAATTTCAGCGGTTGAGTATTGCAAGAAAAGTATGTATTCCCTTTTAACTTTCCTTTGTGAAGTATACTTGGTCCTTTAGCGGTTAGTAGACACGATGTCCTTGAACTAAACCCCTTTTTATGTAGACGTTATTACACTTCACACAATACTCTTCCTGGTCTGGTTAACCCCTCATTGTCGTGTCCGTTATGGTCATGGAACACTATCCTGGTTCTGTGAGAGCTCTAGGAATTATGCCCTAAAATTCCATTCGAAGCGACCCCACTACTCTCTAACATAGGTGATTTGTCCACAAATCATTAAAATCATTTTGGTTATCATGATTTACGCAGATCATTAACAATATATTATGCTTAACCTCACACAACAATGTCACTGATTGTTATAGGAATGGACTAGGACGTATTTAAACACCCTTTTATAGTTTAGGAGGATATATATCAACATATATATATATTAGCTTATACATCCATTGTACAACTATGCCCCCACAGTGACCACACTAGATATATGAATTAGTTGTCCTATTGAACATAGACCTTGGGATCTCCAATCAACTAGGTTAGGTGTCCCTCAAATATCTTTTTACATGGGCTTTAGTCACATTCCTCAACTTAATCTCTCACGTTATTGGATCAAAAACATTATCTTTGACTTCACCAAGTCAACAACGATAATTTGCAATTGAGATAAGTTGTTATAACGTGTTCTTGACTTACAAATCATACTAACCATTTTTTCAATTTATAAGACTATAACCAGTGATCTCAACTTGGATCAAGTTATATAACCATGTCTTTAGAATGGTTTGAAACTCATTTCAAGGCTAAACACGTTTCACCATGCCTTTGGTAAGCTTTTTTCAAATATCTAACTACAATTTGAATTTTACCAATTGACATTTGAGTTCAATCAACTTGATTGACTCCGTATAACCATCGTGTACCCCACTTGGTCACGAATTTGCAACATTTATTTGGATTACTAAAATCCTTATTACAAAATCTTTCACATACTTTATTAAGTGCTAGCAATCCCCACATTTGAGTCTTATCAGATATTATCTCTTACAAACTCTAGAGGGTTGTTTCGTAAATGACACATTTTCCCTCACATTGCTTGCACTTTGATTAAGTTTGAGCAATTTCTCTTTTGATGATTTTGACACCTATGATAAGATATCAAACATATATACATCATTGTGTCACTAAGTTCATCCATACATATTACTCTATGAGCTCTCCTCATATGGACCGAAACTCATTCTCATGTCATCACATATATTGAATGTTTAAAGTTAATTTAATCTCCGCAGAGCATCTAAATTAACATGTTTAGTCAGCAGCATGCTTTAGACTAAAATATTAGCATGTGAACAGAAGATGCATCATTCTGATCATTCACAGCTCCAAGAGATAACACATTATCTCTACAAACATTCATATCTTATTTTAGACAAGAATGATGAGATTTTTAAACCCTTGGTTTAAGAAAAACTCATAACTATATTTAACTTCATCCATTATGTAAGATCATAACTCATTTGCCTTTAATCTCTAAGGCTTCACCATTTAATCATAAGAACTTAAACATATGTCTTAACTTAAGTCACTTTGGTGAACACATTCATCAACATATGATGAATGCTATTTGTATAAAATCACTAGTCTCTTGAGATATAGTCAACAAGATTGATACTTAACAATATGACATCCCATGTGTCTAAAGTGATTTATACATTTATATTGTTGTTTCAATGAAACCATATATCAGGATACTCTCCCAAATTGAAAGATAAATCCTCCACATAATTTCAATAACGTTTATGGCTGTAGCATAATCTACAAGACCATCACTATTGTAAGTATCTTTAATAAATGTGCAAAATTTATTAAGATTATTTACAATAATAACATATATTTCTTTCATATGTTATAGTTTTTAAAACACATTTATGAATTTCCATGTTGATGCTCTCAACATTAGACTACATCATTCGTTTTTGTGTATTTCATCTTAATGCACTCACCACATTACATTTGATGTTTAATTTGCGACTTGCAACATAAGTGATGATCATAACTCCCTCGTTGTATTATGTAAATCACAACTTGTACTTTCTGTTAAAATATGTATTTTATTAAAATTAAAATCCTCCAACATTTTAATATCATTTTATTATCTTTAAATCAACTTGTTTATTTTTTTAGAAATAAATAAACTCAAGTCATAGTTGAACATACTAAAATATAACAAATAACATATTTTAAAGGACACAAGTATGATATATACACATCAAGTCTCAAAGTGTTATATCTTCAACACTATCATCATTTATCAAAATCATCGTAAGTGACCTCGTCACATGATATTTTTTGAGGTCCTCCCTCTATAAAACACATACACCCATTATTACAAATTAAATTCAAATGTTATTTGTTAAACATAATCTCATACTATGTATTTGGGATGCTCCTTTAAGTTAGTAGACACATAATCCACATAATTTCAAACACAATGAAAGAAATAGAAGCATCTATATGTCATCATCACTTTATAATAAATCCCACAGAATTTATTAATATAGTTAACTATAACATATATCTCTTTCATATGTTATAGTGATTATTGTGCATAAACGCATGTGTTATCTTAAGATATTGAACACAACCAACGCACCAAAACAAATGTTTATTTGTAATAGTTTAAAAAGACATATAGATGACTTCTAAACATCAAGTCATATTATGTTACTATTTTGAACACTTTTGGTATCTGACATTTCAATGTCATCTAGGTCAGAAGATGCATGAATGGTTGCACCTGTCATGAGGAATCATCCTCGATATGTAATGACGCGTCTCCTTTGGGATAAACCAAAAATGGCCCCAATAACTTCTCCATTCTTTAGTTGTTTTATTTTGAAACTTTAAATCAAACAGTCACAAATCTGTTCAAAATAAAACGATTACACAAAACGTATCTAACTTTCATGTAAGATAATTAAATTGTTTACATAAAACAATTTATTGTTTATAACATAAATTTTTTCTAATAATCATATTAGAGTTTAGTCGATTATAAATATCATGTCTAATGTTCACGTTAGATAATTGAAAATTACTTACATAAAACAATTTTATTACATAATGCATGACTAACACGCACATGAATAAAATATTTACTTAAACATTTTTATCCAAACATACTTCTATCTTGTTATGAAAACTAACCGGCTAAAATTAACATTTTTTTTATGACAAACCAGTTTCTACTGTGCTCGCTTGAAAATAAACAACAAAATTTTTAAAGTTTTTATGTTTATATAAATAACCGATTCCAACACTCTTGTTAGAAATAAGCGATTACAAATATCGTTTCTAAAGCTTTTCATTTAAAACAAATCGATTCTAACACGCTTGTTAGAAATAAACGATTACTCGAACCGTTATAAAGCCTTTTTGTTTATAAAATAAAATGGTTTTCGCACACTTTGTTAAAAAAAATAAACGATTACCAAAATCGTTATAAATCTTATTATGGTTATACAAAATAAATTGATTCTAACATACTAGTTAGAAAAAACACGATTACCAAAATCGTTATAAAGCACATTATGTTTATACCAAATAAACTAATTCTAACACACTTGTTAGAAAATAAAAGACTACCAAAAGCGTTATAAAGCTTATTATGTTTATACCAAATAAACTAATTCTAACACACTTGTTAGAAAATAAACAATTACAAAAATCGTTATAAACTTATTACTTTGCAAGTAATCTTTTATAACACGCTTATTATAAAATAAATAAAGTGTTACACAAACACTCTCGATTCTAACGTGTTTGTTAGAAATATAAATGCATAAGAACTTTTTCTGTCACACCCCGAGCCGGCGAAAACGGATCGGGTTTTCCCGTCGGGCGGAAGGTTCCCAGGGCGCGATATCGTGAGTGATAATCAAATGATCAGATTGTTTACATAGCACATGATAAATAAATGAGAAATGCTAACACATCCATGATATAGAATTACAAGATTAAATTACAATGTATCGTTCATAATTTAACCAGGTAAATCTATCAAAAGAATCAATGTAACTATATCTTGTATCTGTACAAGATATACAAAAGATGATTCATTGTTCTTGTCACCAAAAGCATGCAACACAAAATAAAGCTAGGTCTTCTAAAAGTCCACTAGCTTAGTCCATGCATATATGTAGCTACACATGTTCATCACCTGAGAAAAACATGCATTTAAACAAAGTCAACACTAGGTTGGTGAGTTCATAAGTTGAGTAATTGAAAACCATTGAATTAATGTCAGTCATGTTCACAATGTTTCCCACAATGTCCTCTCCATGGTTATATATACAGATAATGTCTTACCCAGTCAAGCATGCTTATATATAGGGCATACGAAAGGGTCAAGCCCAGATGCCATCCCACCACATGCTCAACTGAATTTAACACTACCTATAATACAACGATGGATACCCATTTCGTTTCACCCATGATTTTCCCGGTATGATTATCCCAACAATGAAAAGAATGAGACATAATTATCTCTGTTAGCCATTCCTTACGGAATAACCCGGCATGTAAGATAAACAATAATTGAATACAGAGACTTAATGATCTCTGTTAGCTATTCCTCACGGATTAGCCCGGCATGTATAATAACCTAAAAAAGTAAAATAAGAGACGTAATAGTCTCTGTTAGCTATTCCTTACGGATTAGCCCGGCATGTAAGATAACCCAAAAGTAAAATAAGAGACGTAATAGTCTCTGTTAGCTATTCCTTACGGATTAGCCCGGCATGTAAGATATCATATTCAATATCTAGAGCGAAACTTAATAGTTTCTGTAGCTAATCATTACTGACCAGCCCGGCGTGTAAGATATCATACTCGATATCTAGGTAGGGGCATTATAGTTCCAGTAGCTGTCAACCCTATCCAGACCGGTGTGTAAAATATCCTCCCACAATATCTATGGGAATGAATAAGTTCCCTAGATTTTATGAATGTTATTAAATAAAATGATAGCACCTCTCGTGCCCGGTGTGATTTCATTAAATTACCCCAAGCCTTAGTGATTAGTGTTCGTGATCTACCCAACTGATCCATGGTTGTGTAACCGGCATCCTCTGACGGTTATAAGTTTAATACAACATTGTTTGACATAATAAAAGCTAAATTGTTTTCAAAATGACACGACAGAATGCATGTAAATCCCTAATGCTCGTCCCTTAAAGTGTGCATTCCTGTCCTCATGCTAGCCACGCTAGTTTGCTGAGAATACAAGTTAGAAAAAAGCGTCAACACAATGGTTGGTGAGTTCACAGGTTTTGATATACATATAGTAATAGAAAGTGTGTCATGCTGTTTATCAAATGTTAGTACCGAGCCCTAGGCTCCAAGTGTCAGTGCGTCACTACCGAACTAGACCTGTTTGTACTTGCCTCCACTGTGTCTCGTACACATAGTAAATTAGGTCAGAGTTTGCACGGGTTATGACACCCAGTCAACATTATGCCCCGTGGGTTGGTCATACCCTAATGGATCCATCCAAATCTACCACGTTGTTCGTACATTAACGGTAAGACTTTGTGAGGACTTGTTACGAATTCAACACTTAATGTTTGTCTAATAAACCAGCATACACCAAAATATTTGTATAGTAATAAATGTTTGACTCGATTGCAACTAGTATTCTCCCCCTATTTAAAAGCGTTTGAAAAGAGTAAAGAGGGGCCGTAAACTCACCTTAGTGATGAAGAAGTGAAGTAAGCGTAAGCTCCTCAAGTAGTAGGCTCGTCTGTCATCGGAAAACTATATCGTACACCGTACGTGAGTTTGTGTATGTGACTGTGCTAGTGCTCGTGTTTGTGCCCAACAACCCTTGGTTGTTCATGTTTGTCCGCGTCAGTCCACAATGACCGTGTTTGCTCGTGTTGGTCCACATTGACCGTGTTTGACCATGTTTGACCGTGTTGGTCCACAATGACCGTGTTTGACCGAAGTTGACCGTGTCAAGTCAATGATCTGTTGGTGAACCGTGTGGCTGTTGTGAATCGTGTAGCAAATGTGTAAGTGTTCGTCGTGTGCAAGTCGCGTCTATGGACAACTTACTATTTATAGTAAGTTTCCATTTTTGGAAAGTTCACAAAGCATATCGGTTTTATAGTTCTAGCATGCTCATTTGTCCTACGTGATCATGTTAACACATAGCACATCATCATACAAAGTCACGTAGGTCGTTTATAACATGTTAGCACATAAAAGTTTCCTAAAATTGAAAGTTTCCATTTATAGCATAGGTGACATCGGAAACCATTTAACTTAGCATCTAATCATCATATTATAACATAATAATCCATTTAGCATGCTTAAATCACACAACATGTTTACAAATTGGTTTTTGTAAAAATAAAGTTACTATAATTAGTAACTTTGTTGTTTTTGCAATAAAATGACCACCTAAGCATTCCTAATCCATTTTTATGACACAAATCATCATAATATATCTTCTAATAATATTTAATCATGTCAACATACCCAAATTCATCATCTATCAACATTTTGACCCAAAAAGTTACTAAAAATAGTAACAATGCCAAATATGACTATAAACATCATTAAAACCACATTCTAACTAATCAAATCATCATATTATCATCCTAATAGCAATTCCTCATGCATGCATGTTCACCATATCATCCGTAACACCATTTTACAAATAAAAAGTTGCTAATAATAGAAAGTTTCATCAAAAATCAACATCTTAACCATTTTAAACAAATCCAACCATGAGTAATTCTTTTAATATCATCAATAAGCATATCAACATACTCAAGATCATTCCTACCATCATGGATCATACATGCATGGCAATGTAATGTCACGAATCATCATTTTGAGCAACAAGACCTATACCCATCATCTTAGATCATCTTAGAACATCATCTAATCATCTTAGATCATCAAGAACATCATGAAATCAACAAACCCAGAAAATAAATTCGTGCATGTGCACTATAGGTGCTTGCATGTGAGTATGGAGTATTGCATGTGTGTGTAATGGTGGTTTTAAGCCACAAGTGATGTAGAGACTACCTTCTAAGGCTCCAAGAAGTACTGAGATGATGATGAACAGCTTGTGGGTCTCCTGGACAGCAGGAACTCGCAGCAATGGCAAGGTGATGACGATTCTTTGAGCTTCAAAGTAGTTAGCAAGCTTCAATCTCCAACCCCAAGCTTCAAGAATGCTCAACAATGGTGGTTTCAGTGAGTTTTGCAAGGAAGAAGACGAGAATAGGCAGAGGGTGGCGTGTTCAGTCGAGCAAAATGATGAAAAGGAGTAGGCTAGCCATAATGTTCTTGGATTTATAAGATTTTGTCGACTGGGCGGCTTCGCGTACCGCGGCGAGGCTTTCAAATCATCGCCGCGTATCGCGGATGGGCCTCTTGTTGGGCTTCCGCGTACCGCGATGGACCCCTAAAGAGCCCAATAAGCTCTTTTTGATGGGTTTGATCCGTTCGTCGTCGTTTTCACGCTTCCGAACTATCGTTTGGCCTCGATTGAACTTCCAAGTTCAATGTGTGAGTGTTTTGCGAAGTTTTCAAGTGTTGTGCTACACAATGTGCTTGACGTTCCCCAACGTTCGTGTGTTTTGACACGTGTGTGCTGTTTGTCGATAATTCCTTGAATTATCTTGTCGTGTGTCGGTGTTCGTACTGTCTTGCCACGTGTCACACTAAATTAAACTAATTCTAGCGCCACGTGTACATAAATCATTTAAATAAACATTTAAATAAATAACAAGCTGACCTGGAAATTACGGGGTGTCACATCCTCCCCTTGTTAGAAAGAATTTCGTCCCGAAATTCAACTCACGTTGCCAGTGTTTGTCTGTTCAGCGAACAGGTGTGGGTACTTTTGTTTCATCTGATCTTCACGTTCCCACGTGAATTCCGGTCCTCGTCGCGAATTCCATCGCACTTTCATTATCGGTATCTTGCTGAGTTTGAGCTTCTTGGTTTCCCGGTCCATAATCTCCACCGGTTCCTCAACGAAGTTCAGTTGTTCGTCGATCTGAATTTCCTCAAGAGGAATAACAAGTGTCTCATCAAACATGCACTTTTTGAGATTCGAGATGTGAAACACGTTGTGCACGCTACTCAGCTCGTCTGGCAGATTTAGCTCGTAGGCCACAGGGCCTATTCGTTTAGTGATCTCGAAAGGTCCAATGTAACGTGGGTTTAACTTGCCTCGTTTGCCAAATCGTATGACTCCCTTCCAAGGCGAGACTTTGAGTAACACTCTGTCCCCCACTTGGAACTCCAACTGTTTGCGTCGTTTATCAGCACAGCTTTTCTGTCTGTCTCGAGCTGCTGCCATTCGTTTGCGTATTTGCACGATCTTTTCAGTCGTTTCGTGCACAAGTTCTGGACCGGTTAGTTGGCTGTCTCCAACTTCCGCCCAGCAGATGGGTGATCGACACTTACGTCCGTAAAGTGCCTCGAATGGTGCAGCTTGGATGCTAGTGTGGTAGCTATTGTTATATGAGAACTCAACTAACGGTAGGTGAGTCTCCCAGCTACTACCAAAGTCAATAACACATGCCCGAAGCATGTCCTCCAGTGTCAGGATGGTGCGTTCACTCTGCCCATCAGTCTGCGGGTGGTAAGCGGTACTCATATCCAATCTCGTACCCAAAGCCTTATGCAAAGACTTCCAGAAATGCGACGTGAACCGACTGTCGCGGTCAAATATGATCGAGATTGGTACTCCATGTCGAGTGACCACTTCCTTCAGATAAATCCGGGTGAGTTTGTCTAATTTGTCGGTTTCCTTAATGGGTAGAAAATGTGCAGACTTTGTTAGTCGGTCTACGATAACCCAGATGGTATCGCAACCACTTGCTATCTTTGGCAGTTTAGTGATGAAGTCCATGGAAATCTGTTCCCATTTCCACATCGGTAATTCCGGTTGTTGAAGTAACCCTGATGGCTTCTGGTATTCAACTTTGACCTTTGAGCACGTTAGACACTTACTCACGTAAGTTGCTATCTCAGCTTTCATGTTTGGCCACCAGTAGGTTGTCTTCAGATCGTGATACATCTTGTCAGAGCCCGGATGTACGGAATACCGGCTCTTGTGAGCTTCGTCCATCACTACTTCTCTTAGTCCACCGTAGTGTGGAATCTAAATTCGATCCATTAAGTAGTAAGCTCCGTCATCCTTTACTTTCATCTGTTTATCCATACCACGCATGTTTTCGAGGGTGAGATTTTCAGTTTTCAAAGCTTCCTGTTGTGCGATTCGAATCTGATTTGGTAGTTCAGAATGAATCGTGAGTTGTAGGGCACGTACGCGTTTGGTTGTTTCCTTCTGACTTAACGCGTCAGCCACTACGTTTGCTTTACCGGGATTGTACTTGATGGCGCAATCATAATCACCGATGAGTTCGACCCATCTTCGTTGCCTCATGTTTAGCTCCTTCTGGTCGAAGATGTGTTGTAGGCTTTTATGATCGGTAAAGATAGTGCATTTCGTGCCATACAAGTAGTGTCTCCAGATCTTTAGAGCGAATACCACAGCTCCCAACTCAAGATCGTGAGTTGTGTAGTTCTTCTCATGCACCTTCAGTTGTCGTGAAGCGTATGCTATCACCTTCTCGCGTTGCATTAATACGCAACCGAGTCCTTGTTTCGAGGCGTCGCAATACACCACGAAATCATCGCATCAGTCTGGCAGGGATAGGATAGGTGCAGTACATAGTTTTTGTTTCAACAAGTTGAAAGCAGTTTCCTGTTTGTCGCCCCAATCGAACTTCTTATCCTTATGGGTCAGGGATGTCAGTGATTGGGCAATCTTTGAGAACCCCTCAATAAATCTCCTGTAGTACCCGGCCAGTCCTAGGAATTGTCGCACCTCAGTTGGAGTCTTAGGTGCTTCCCAATTCTTGATGGCTTCAATCTTGGCAGGGTCTACGTGTATTCCTTGCTCGTTAACCACATGTCCAAGAAATTGGGCTTCGCGAATCCAAAAGTCGCACTTTGAGAACTTCGCGTATAATTTCTCTTTCTTCAGTAATTCCAAGACTAGCCTCAGGTGTTCAGCATGTTTTTCCCGATTCTTTGAATAAATCAGAATGTCGTCAATGAACACTATTACGAATTTGTCAAGGTAAGGTTTGCACACTCTATTCATGAGGTCCATGAATACAGCTGGTGCATTGGTCAGTCCAAAGGGCATAACCAAAAAGTCGTAGTGTCCGTATCGAGTTCTGAAGGCTGTCTTAGGAATATCATTCTCTTGTATCCTTAGTTGATGGTAACCCGATCTTAAATCGATCTTAGAATAGTAGCTGGACCCTTGCAACTGGTCAAACAGATCATCTATTCGCGGTAACGGGTATCAATTCTTGATCGTCACCTTGTCCAGTTCTCTATAATCAATGCACATACGGAATGATCCGTCTTTCTTCTTCACAAACAAGACCGGTGCTCCCCAAGGCGAGAAGCTCGGTCTGATAAATCCCTTGTCTAACAGTTCTTGCAACTGGTTAGACAGTTCCTGCATCTCCGTTGGTGCTAGTCGGTATGGGGCTTTGGCAATCGGTGCTGCTCCTGGTGTGAGGTCTATCTGAAACTCGACTTGCCGTGTCAGGGGTAGTCCAGGTAGATCCTCAGGAAACACTTCGGGAAAATCGCGGACTACAGCGATGTCCTCAATCTTCCTCTCCTTCTTCGGTTGTTCTGCGATGAGGGCTAGTATAGCAGTGTATCTCTTCTGAAGATATTTGTTTGCTTTCATGCACGACATGATATTTAGAGGTACTCCCCATCTTTCTCCCTGAATCGACATATGTTCTCCATTCTGCAACGTTACTCGTACGATCTTCTCGTTGCATACGATCTCAGCTTGGTTTGCGGATAACCAATCCATTCCAACGACCACATCGAAGCTCCCGAGAGTTACCGGCATCAAATCGATTTCGAGTTCGTGATCCGCCAACACCATGACGCATCCTCGAAAGATGTGTTGTGTCTCAATCAACTTACCGTCGGCTAACTCTACGGTATACTTATAGTCTAGTGGCGTTGGGGTAATATCTACTAACTCACTAAACTCACTAGATATAAAGCTTCTATCGGCACCGGTATCAAATAATATACTAGCATAGACATTATTTAAAAGAAACGTACCGGTTACGATGTTAGGGTCGTCCTTGGCTTCCCCCGAGCCTATCACAAAAGCTCGACCCTTGGTCGCTCCACCTCCGGCCTTTTTCAACTAGGGCAATCCCTCCCCATGTGTCCTGGCTTTCCACATTCGTAACACCCCTTGAGAGTGTTTTGATTGTTGTTGTTGTTGTTCTGGTTGTAGTTGGGGTTGTGGTTGTTGTTACTGGGGAATTTGGACCTGCAGTCTTTGGCCATGTGGCCATGTCTTCCACACCGCAAGCAACGGTATCGCTCTCATTGGCCAGAGTGGTGGTAAGAACATTTGTTGCACAGAGGGTATTTTCCTTGGTATACACCATTCCCCTTATCATCGGGTTGGGTGGCAGTGAAGGCTCTGGCAGGTGCAGATCGTTGTTGTTGTTGGGGTTGATGAGATTGATGGTGGCTGGGTTCCCACTTCCTCTTCTGGCTTTCTTGAGGCTTCAGGTGTTCGCCTCGCTTGGGTAGCTTGCCCTGAGCTACAGCTTGGTCAGTTAGTTTGTGGGCTAATCGGATCAACGGTTGGATGGTGGTGAGGTCAGATGCAGTCACCATGCTTTGGATTTGTTCGGGTAGTCCACTGATGAACTGCTCGATCTTCTTGTATTCCGGCGTCACCATCGCCGGGCATAGCTTGCATAGTTCATGAAATCGAGTGCAGTACTGCTCGATTTCAGAGCCCACCATCTTCAGCACCCAGAATTCAGCTTCCAGTTTCCTAATTTCATCACGAGGACAGTACTCCTCTTGTAGCAGTCGGGTGAAGTCAGTCCAGCTCATGGAATTAGCACCATCTAATCCCAATGTTTGAACATGGGTATTCCACCATGTGAGGGCTGGTCCCTCCAGTGTACCGGTTGCGAATTTCACCCGGTTCTCTTCAGCACAGTCGCACATGGCGAACACAGACTCCACTTTCTCCACCCAGCGGAGCATTCCGACTACTCCTTCGGTGCCCTTGAATTTGTGTGGGTGGCAGTTCAGGAAGGACTTGAAGGAACATCCCTTCCCGTTGCTGCCGTTTGACCCTGTTTGTTAGAAACCAGTGTCGTGTGTTAGTATCGTGTTAGCTACACTATGTTAGTCATGTTAGGCAAATTGTTAGTACTGTTGTGGTTTCCGCTAGTTTCGCTATGTTGGCGACTTGCTTCATAGTCGGCAATCGCCTTATTGACCCGTCGGTCAACCATCATTTTGATAACAGCGGCATCCAGTGTCCGCCTAGCAGGACGCGCGTACGGTCCTCTTCCTGCCATGTATGATTCTATACATAAGGGATAGAGTATTAGTTAGCACGTGTTAGAGTGTTAGTCCAAACGTCATGTAGGTCAGATGTCATGTTAGTTGTCAAGCCAGATGTTATGTTACCAAACAATCATGGTCAAAATACAATAGGTAAGAAAAAGCATAATTCTCATTAAATAAAGCTTGAAGTACAATAATTTCAAAAGGAAACAGTAACATGAGTTCTTCGAGCACATCCAGCTCGTCTAGGCAAATACAGAAAGAAATACAAAATAAAGTAACCTATCTAATCCGAGTTCATGGTAACATGTGAAATGTCACTGTCCGCTCCGTCATCATCATCCTCGTCCTCCTCAGGATCCTCGTCAAAATCCTCCTCTTCGAGGTCATTAACCTCGAATTGAGGACCATCATCCTGTGGTGGTTCCTCAATGAACTGTGCAGCCCATGCGTTCAGCATGGCGTCACTCGCCTGAACCATCGCTTGAGTCTCCTCGTTGGCGACCCGATTCTCCGTGATACGTCCGTCATGCTCCCGCAGGATGTCCACCATTTGTCCGTGCTGACTCATCAGCTGGGACACTTGGAGACGTAAGGTCTCCACTTGTGCTTCTAGCCTGTCATTATGCCTTTCAAGGCGGTCGTTCTTCTCTCGAAGAACGCGGACCTCGTCCGATAGTTCCCCGTTCCTCCAAATCTCCCGTCGTGTGCAAGCCACATGAGCTGCGAAGGCCTGCTCCAGTGGCACCCCGAGTGGCAGTAGTCGATGTCTTGGCGAGGTATCGCCGGGATAACGGTATGGAGGTACCCGCTCCCCGATAATCCACTCATGTATCATCGTGGGAAGCCATCCCCAATGCCGAGCTCATGCTGCGTGTCGAGCTCGTCTATCCATCTCTGTGTCGACCTGTGCTACGATATCGTCGACTCTTCGTCGACTCTCCGCAGTCAAGTCGTCTGTCGCCGGGCGCCTGCCCGGGTTCCTGCTGGTGTCTTCGTTGTTGGCCATTCCTGTAAATCACAAGTTAGTCAATAACAGTTTATCATAAGCAATAATATCATCAATGTGCCAGTTCTATGTGTAGTGTCTAAAGTTGAGCAATGGCTATAGTATAAGTCTACTACATGCAAACCTAGTTCCCTATAATCAAGGCTCTGATACCAGTCTGTCACACCCCTAAATTCCCACTCGTGGTGTCATTCCACGTGAGTGTGACGTGGCCAGAATCATAGCTCAAGGTCATATAGAACACCTCTATATGCGTTTACAAATCCCATGTTTGACACATACACATAACAAAACGGTTTGCAGCGGAAAAGTAATTCATAGCAGCGGAAAATAAATATGTCTGATACATGCAGCGGCATGAAATAAGTTTAATACAACATTGTTTGACATAATAAAAGCTAAATTGTTTTCAAAATGACACGACAGAATGCATGTAAATCCCTAATGCTCGTCCCTTAAAGTGTGCATTCATGTCCTCATGCTAGCCACGCTAGTTTCCTGAGAATACAAGTTAGAAAAAAGCGTCAACACAATGGTTGGTGAGTTCACAGGTTTTGATATACATATAGTAATAGAAAGTGTGTCATACTGTTTATCAAATGTTAGTACCGAGCCCTAGGCTCCAAGTGTCAGTGCGTCACTACCGAACTAGACCTGTTTGTACTTGCCTCCACTGTGTCTCGTACACAAAGTAAATTAGGTCAGAGTTTGCACGGGTTATGACACCCAGTCAACATTGTGCCCCGTGGGGTTGGTCATACCCTAATGGTTCCATCCAAATCTACCACGTTGTTCGTACATTAACGGTAAGACTTTGTGAGGACTTGTTACGAGTTCAACACTTAATGTTTGTCTAATAAACCAGCATACACCAAAAATGTTTGTATAGTAATAAATGTTTGACTCGATTGCAACTAGTATTCTCCCCCTATTTAAAAGCGTTTGAAAAGAGTAAAGAGGGGCCGTAAACTCACCTTAGTGATGAAGAAGTGAAGTAAGCGTAAGCTCCTCAAGTAGTAGGCACGTCGGTCACCGGCAACCTATATCGTACACCGTACGTGAGTTCGTGTATGTGACTGTGCTAGTGCTCGTGTTAGTACTCGTGTTTGTGCCCAACAACCCTTGGTTGTTCATGTTTGTCCGCGTCGGTCCACAATGACCGTGTTTGCTCGTGTTGGTCCATATTGACCGTGTTTGACCATGTTTGACCGTGTTGGTCCACAATGACCGTGTTTGACCGAAGTTGACCGTGTCAAGTCAACGACCCGTTGGTGAACCGTGTGGCTGTTGTGAATCGTGTAGCAAATGTGTAAGTGTTCGTCTTGTGCAAGTCGCGTCTATGGACAACTTACTATTTATAGTAAGTTTCCATTTTTGGAAAGTTCACAAAGCATATCGGTTTTATAGTTCTAGCATGCTCATTTGTCCTACGTGATCATGTTAACACATAGCACATCATCATACAAAGTCACGTAGGTCGTTTATAACATGTTAGCACATAAAAGTTTCCTAAAATGGAAAGTTTCCATTTATAGCATAGGTGACATCAGAAACCATCTAACTTAGCATCTAATCATCATATTATAACATAATAAGCCATTTAGCATGCTTAAATCACACAACATGTTTACAAATTGGTTTTTGTAAAAATAAAGTTACTATAATTAGTAACTTTGTTGTTTTTGCAATAAAATGACCACCTAAGCATTCCTAATCCATTTTTATGACACAAATCATCATAATATATCTTCTAACGACATTTAATCATGTCAACATACCCAAATTCATCATCTATCAACATTTTGACCCAAAAAGTTACTAAAAATAGTAACAATGCCAAATATGACTATAAACATCATTAAAACCACATTCTAACTAATCAAAACATCATATTATCATCCTAATAGCAATTCCTCATGCATGCATGTTCACCATATCATCCATAACACCGTTTTACAAAAAAAAAAGTTGCTAATAATAGAAAGTTTCATCAAAAATCAACATCTTAACCATTTTAAACAAATCCAACCATGAGTAATTCTTTTAATATCATCAATAAGCATATCGACATACTCAAGATCATTCCTACCATAATGGATCATACATGCATGGCAATGTAATGTCACGAATCATCATTTTGAGCAACAAGACCTATACCCATCATCTTAGAACATCATCTAATCATCTTAGATCATCAAGAACATCATGAAATCAACAAACCCAGAAAATAAATTCGTGCATGTGCACTATAGGTGCTTGCATGTGAGTATGGAGTATTGCATGTGTGTGTAATGGTGGTTTTAAGCCACAAGAGGTGTGGAGACTACCTTTTAAGGCTCCAAGAAGTAATGAGATGATGATGAACAGCTTGTGGCTCTCCTGGACAGCAGGAACTCGCAGCAATGGAAAGGTGATGACGATTCTTTGAGCTTCAAGGTAGTTAGCAAGCTTCAATCTCCAACTCCAAGCTTCAAGAATGCTCAACAATGGTGGTTTCAGTGAGTTTTGCAAGGACGAAGACGAGAATAGGCAGAGGGTGGCGTGTTCAGTCGAGCAAAATGATGAAAGGGAGTAGGCTAGCCATAATGTTCTTGGATTTATAAGATTTTGTCGACTGGGCGGCTTCGCGTACCGCGGCGAGGCTTTCAAATCATCGCCGCGTACCGCGGCGGATTTCGGGAGTCAAACCCCGCGATGTTGGCCGCGTATTGCGGATGGGCCTCTTGTTGGGTTTCCGCGTACCGCGATGGACCCCTGAAGAGCCCAATAAGCTCTTTTTGATGGGTTTGATCCGTTCGTCGTCGTTTTCACGTTTCTGAACTATCGTTTGGCCTCGATTGAACTTCCAAGTTCAATGTGTGAGTGTTTTGCGAAGTTTTCAAGTGTTGTGCTACACAATGTGCTTGACGTTCGCCAACGTTCGTGTGTTTTGACACGTGTGTGCTGTTTGTCGATAATTCCTTGAATTATCTTGTCGTGTGTCGGTGTTCGTACTGTCGTGCCACGTGACACACTAAATTAAACTAATTCTAGCGCCACGTGTACATAAATCATTTAAATAAACATTTAAATAAATAACAAGCTGACCTGGAAATTACGGGGTGTCACATTAAGTGTACATAAACGGGCCGGCTAATCATTTGGACCGTAGATATGTGTGTGTCTTTTAGTTAGTCATAGGCCCAATGAGCATCTCATTGGCCAACATAGAGTAGGCCAACTCCTTTGAACTGGTTATGTTATGTAGTCCGGGTATCATTCGTTGGGCCAAGAGGGTCCTATGGACCGATTAACTGAAGTTGGGCCAATATTTAGTCACATGGGCTGGATTTACAAGGGTGTGGGCCGTTGCAAGGGGTGGACCGGTTTGGACATCATGGGCCGTAGATAATCAAAGTGGGCTGATTGGTGTGGGCCTTGGTCCGGTTTGTTGATGTTGAGCCAAGCAGGGAATTGGGCCGGCGGACATGAGCTGCGAACCAATGCGCTGGGCCAAGTACAAAGGGCCGTTGGGCCGCATGGATTTAAAACCGGTCAAGAGGTATTCCCATTACAGCGAACCTTTAAGGTTAAGGTTCGGCCACCATGTGCTTTCAAATGGTTCGGTGAAGATTTCCTGATTACAGGTTCGGTGGTCTCGCAAAGGTTCGGCCAGGTTCAATTGATGATGTCAGGTTCGCTTCAAAATGTCAAGGGTTCGGCTGGGTTTGAACAGCAATGGTTCGGCACTTGTGGGTTCGTTTAGCTCCTTGGTTTCGCAACATGGTTAGGTAGGTTCGGCCCTGCATGGGGAAGGTTCGGGAATAAAAGGTTTGTTGCCTCAAAGTGATTCGTGAGCAGGAAGGTTCGTTAACCATGGGTTCGGTTGTGTAGTAGCTGATCCCTCTTAGGTTCGTTGTTAATAAGAAGGTTTGGCTTAGACCAATAGGTTCGCCTAGCTGTAGGTAGGTTCGCTGGAATGAGCATCAGCTGATCAAAGGTTCGGCTAGCTCGCTTCCTCACAAACCTGCAACTTTGCCATTCTCATCTTCTTCGTGTGTTCTGCCCTGAGTGGTTCGCACGATCGCAGTTGGTGCCCAAGGGTTCTTGAGGGTGTAGAGGTCGAAAGAACAAGACCTAAGACCGATTTTGTGTGTGTGAGTCAAGCAACTAGAAAAACCCTACTTTTCGTGGGTTTTTCTTGATCATACCTCGATTTTCAGTGGGTAAAACTTCAGATCGCTTGTACTTTCATGTAGAGGAGGTCAAGAGCTACGCGTGGACACCAAGAACGCCCAAATCCGTCAAGAAACGAGCAAGTTATGAGGATTTGAAGGGTGATTATTCTATTGAGGAGAAAGTTTCGTGAATGTGAGTTTGAAAGAGAAAGGGCTGATTGCAAATGAGGAAAAACACCTCATTTGGTGTTTTTACACTCCGGGGGTATTCGGGTTCGTTTTGGTTGCTCGGTTCGCGTTTTTGTCGCTTATCCGGAATTTTACGCGTGATTTAGTTGTAATAAATAAAAGAAAGGTTATTTTAATTATTTGATGAGTTTCAAAATTGTAAAATATTATTTATTTAATTTTATTAATTTATGATCGTTCGCGTCGTGTTTTCGTTTCTGTTTCGTCAGATCACGTCACCATCGCGCGTATTCGTTCGAATCGTCATTCGAACGAACACTTCGATGGTTTGGCTTACTGACTTTTGTTTTCTACTTTACAGTTATCATTTTAGAATGTTAAACTCACAGATATGTTTGTGTGAATCGTCACCCACGCAAACACACTGTCAGTTCATTATTCTGAAACGACACTGCAATATTGTTTGAATTGTGTTTCTTCACTGTCGGACTCAACTAGACATCCTGTTTTCACTTTGTTTTCGTAATGATTCATCGGCCATCTGATTCCTGTCATTTATGGATATCAGATCGCAACCGATGTGTTTTTGTTGTTTACTTGTACACCGTCGTTTCTCTTGAGTTGTTGTATTTACTGTATTTAAGTTTTCACTTAAACACATTCAACTGTGGTTTGTTTTCTGAGTTCTGTTGTCACACAACTGTTTACTCACTGTATTTACACACAGTAATTGGTGAAAGTACACACACGTACGGACTTGCCGGACGGTTTGGTACTAGTTGTCACATTTTCAAGCACAATGTTTTCTAATGCATTCGTTAGAATGTTTATTATTTCAGTCAACATTA
This sequence comes from Mikania micrantha, assembly GCA_009363875.1. Taxonomy (NCBI): domain Eukaryota; kingdom Viridiplantae; phylum Streptophyta; class Magnoliopsida; order Asterales; family Asteraceae; genus Mikania; species Mikania micrantha. The sequence continues at coordinate 23,772,856 of CM018691.1, read as the reverse complement.
TAATTTCTAACACACTCATTAGAATTATTAGTTAAATGTTGATAACTGATTATACGGTTTCAAAAACCACCTTTTTTTTCTAATAAGATTATTAGAAAATGAATGCTCAAAAACATATTTTGAAGCTAACCAAAAATTGCTCATGGTTTAATTTACAATCAAAACCCATGTACTCAAAAAATGAATCAAAACATATGTCTTGTAACACGGTATTCGGATTAAATATTGTACTCCAATAACAAAATCCGACCAACTTGTACTAAATATTTCTCAAAAATATTTACTTGATTTTATCAAAAATCTTAGTTTATATTTAACTTTCATGAACCCAAAATCCTTATTTATAAGGTTTTTCACGAAAGTCTGTTTTAAGATTATAGGAGATGGGTTCACGTTTTTATTATAAAACAATAATAAAATATACATAATAACGATACACTCGTTATTCGTAAGAAAAAATTTAGTACATTACCGGTTACACGACTAAAATAAAAGAATATAAATTACTAATTTATATACGAAACATGTTTTGATGCATGTCTTCGTTGGGTACTCCAAATAGCGAGTCTTCAATCAAGCATCTTGACGAGCCGGTCACAAATACTTCAATACGCTTATGTCTTCCACCTATTCTTCATTGACATAGAATAAACATGTTGATGATTATGGTTGAGGCACGTATTCAATACGCTTCCCTTAAAACAGATTTCGCGCCTCTTCTCAAGACGAATGCGTCTGTCTCCCAGGGTACAACAACCGAAACAGTTTGTGTACTGCCGGGATTAACCTAACACCTGAAAAGAATAACTTGAACAAGAGCTTGAAGAGTTGAGAAAGTTGGAAATTTTTGTGAGATTGTATGTAGTATCCTTTTCAACAACTTAACAAGACAACATATGTCTTCTATTTATACAACAAGTTGGTGATTCCAAGAGTCTTGTCATAATACATATAATCAATATATGTAATTTGAAGAGTCTTGACATAATACATGTAATCAATACATGTAATTTGAAGAGTCTTGATTTAATTTAGTAAGATGAAGAGTCTTGATTTTAATTCAAATTAGATATGAAACTATTCAAATTTCCAACAGCCTCAACTTGTTAGAAAATTTACTAGTTCGTGTTCGGCTCTTTTCGTATTTAGTTATTTAATTATTTTTATTATTAATTTTATTAATAATTTTAAATATATTTACTATTATACTTTCAGAAATAACATAATATAAGTAATTTGTATTATATTTTTCGTAATTTTATATATAAAAATAACTAATTATATAAATAAACACATTTTTAAATAAATAAAAAAATTATATTAAAAAAGCTCGAACTCAATAACTAAGCGAGCTATATTTTAAGGCTCAGACTCGTTTAGGTTCGGTTTGTTTGAGCTTTTTACCCATACGAGCTTGAGTAGCTCACAAATCAACTTGATTTATTTACTTAAGACTAGAGGTGTACAAACCGATTTTTTTTAGAAATATGTTAAATGGTCTTTCACCATTTGACATAATTGAACCTCATACTCGGGATAACTAATTTAATGAAAGTTGATAACATAAGAGGTTAATGTGTAAATGTTGATTGTTAAAAGATTTGAGTTTATTTGCTATTTATGATTCACGTATTCTTCTTTTTCTCTAAATCTCTGCCCTAAATCACATAGAAATTAATCAAGAACAATACCAAGAATAAATTATCAAATTCATCAAGATTGGCAAACAAGACTCTTAATCATCATCAAAACCTCATCATCTACACCAAAATTGAATCATCTTAACAAGTAAATGTTCTGATTAATTTGTAAATTATATAATTGATATCATATGTGAAAGAATCATTTCACATTATAAATATGTTTTGTATAAATTAGAATTTTTAAACAAAGAAAGATGAAAAGGGAAGTTAGTGCATTGATTGGTGTAACTGGATAGTATTTGACTAAAGGGTGTGGGTCGGGTTGATACTTTGTGTTAGTCAATTGGGAATGTGTGTTAAAGTCCATGTGAAGTAACAATGGGTGTTAAAGTCTTCATAAGTTGACAATTGATGTTTAAGTCCATACTTAATGGAGAAGTGGCGAGATTTATGTTGAAACAAACCAAACACAACAAAATCCAAAGTCAATTATTAGTCAACAAATAGTGATTTTAAAATAATGTTATGAAAGGTGTAAAATATTGTTTTGGTGAAATGTTATGACAAGGCATTAAAGTTTGAAGTTAATTTTTTTTTTATTATACGTATCACTTAGGTGTGATTGGAAAATATCTGAGTGATGGCAAATATCTCGGTTTAATCGTTTGCATGAGGTAAAGCTCATCACATAATAAAAAAAGGATAAAATAAAAATTGTGATAGAAATTCAGAAAACATATAATATAAATTCGATACCTTTACAAATTAAGAAAAAATACTTAAAATTGTTTCGTATGAGTTTCAACTTTTGGAAACATTATATTATATCTTTGATCGAAACTTGTTGGAATAATTCTTTTTTAATATAACAAATACAAGAATCATCCGGTCATCTATCTCCAATCCTATACGCGATTCCGTCTTCACATGCTTCATTGAAGAAAAACATCTTTCAATACTACCCGTTGCAACCGATGATGTCATTAGTCCAAAAACCGACGCTGTCACTTGAAAACATCGTTCATAAATGTCCATATACGCTGAAAATCGTTGTTGTCCTAGGACTACGGTTCCGGGTGTGTACATCCGAAAACGGTTCTTAGAGTTGTAAAAATTACAAAGTAGTCTAAACAATTGTGAGAAAAGTAAACTTCTCTTTTGCTCCCTATGGTTTGACAAAAGTAACCATTTTCATCCAAATTTTGAAATTTTGCAATTTTCCTCCATTAGTTTCAGAAAATTAACCATTTTCATCCAAAGTCCATTTAAACTTTGGATGAAAATGGTTACTTTTGTCAAACTACAGGGACTAAAATGGTTAATTTTCTTAAACTAATGGAGGAAAATTGCAAAATTTCAAAATTTGGATGAAAATGGTTACTTTTGTCAAACCACATGGAGCAAAAGATAAGTTTACTCTTGTGAGAATGTTAGGTACATAATCCATATGGTTTGGCTAGATTACATGTTTGGTGCTCAACTTTAAAAAGTTGCAAATTTAGTCTAAACATTTGTTACATTATTGCATTAACATGTAATTTGACCAAACGACATGGACTCATGTATGAAACTTTTTCACGTATTTTGGACTAAATTATATATTTTTTCAAATCTAAAGACTAAACCTGTAATTTAATCAAACCAGATCTACTATTTATGTATTGGCTCTATAGAAAGGTTAGAATCTGTATGGATGTTTATTTATTGTTATTGTTATTTATGTTGATCAGCTCTTGCTCTTGCTTCCCCAATTTTCACTATATGCCATTTATGAAGACTTCCCTTCAATTAGCTCTCAAATGTCAACATGGTTGGTAAGGTCAACCAATTATCCCTAATTTACTTTCATGTTGTTTCTTTACTATTTCAATTATGTATGTTGCAGTGGCGAAGCTTGACCATAATCCCAGGGAGGCGAAATATTTTTTTTCCGAGGGGGCGAAATAAATGTTTTTAAAACATTTTTCACTACGTATCGAGAAATTTACACTACTGCACGAAAAAACGGGAGGGGGGTCTGTATGTTTAAAAAGATTGATTCCTGTGTTTTTTTTTATTGTCATAAAAAATAGGGACGAGCTAGTAAATCTAAGCAAAATTACAAACAGGTTATTTCAATCAAAATTTTTCTGATCAAATGTCCAGCTAGTGAATTTTTTTTAATAAATCTATGTATTATATTAGATGAAAATAAATTAAACAAATTACAGGCAAATGAGTATGTATTTTTATATCTGGTTGAGAAATGTTTTGCCACTTACTAAGAGAATTATTTGATTATATAAAAAAGGGCTTTATTCAATAAATTATTTAACGGGTTACCGTACTTAGTAAGTTAAATTATTTTATATAAGAAGCCCAATTATAAATATAGGAGTCGTCGTTGCACCAAGTGCTAAAGCATGGTTTCTTTTTTTACCTATGCCAGCTATAGAAATATAAAATGAGTAAAAACATAAAATTGAAACCAGATGAATGAAAAGTCGTGTAACACATTTTCAAATCAAACAATTTGGTGGTTCACCGAAGTGTTTGATTGGATAAAATTCAATTTGTCATTGAATAAAAAATATGAATTTCAAGAGTAATTTCTGATGAACAAATGAGTTGTTCAATCAATGGGAAATTCGATATAAGCCAAAAAACTAAAAATCAGTTTTTAAGTTTTATCTTTTCTAAAATTGCCCCAAAATTTATTAAATGAATTTTATGGCAAATTTGAAAAAAATAAAATTTTCAATGCACTTTATATGTAACAATTTAAGTTTCTGAGCACTGTTGAATAATAAAACTTCAAACAATCGTACACTTGCATCCAACTTATTTAATGATTTTTATGGTTCGCTTTGATCGTTAAGTCAATTCAATTACACTAAAACATGTAACACTAACTCTTTCGAATCTAAAAAATCTTTGATTCCGTTTTAATAAATAGATCTACCATATTTAGGGTTGTAAATGAACTGAACAAACACGAACGAGCCCTTGTTCGTGTTCGTTCGTTTAACTTTTAACTTGTTCACGAACGCTTACCGAACGAAAATTCTTGTTCGTGTTCGTTCATTAAGGAATTTAGCTTGTTCACGAATGGTTCACGAACGCTAACGAACACATATTATTGAAACAATAAAATCAACATTTTTAATCTCAAACAATGAAAATAATCATTTATAAATATATAAATTAAGATATTATAGTATTAAACTAAAAATAACTTAAGTATTATGGTATTAAACTAAAAATTAAAAATAAACAACACATTTAATGAATAAATATAATAAATGAACTTAACCGAACATAAACGAACGTAAACGAACATGTTACCGAACGTTTACGAACACAAATGAACGAACACGACCTCTGTTCATGTTCGTTCATTTAACTAAACGAACGGAATTTCTTGTTCGTGTTCGTTCGTTTATTAAACGAACGAACATAAACGAACTTCCTGCCGAAAGGTTCACGAACGGTTCGCTGAACGTACGGTTCATTTACAGTCTTAGTCCATATTGTAAGTTTTTTTTTATTAATTTAAAAAAAAAAAGCTATTGATTAGGGCTGGCAATTTCAGACACGAACACGTTAACACGACACGACATGACACGACTTTAACATGTTACGTGTTTACCCTTAACATGTTTCGTGTCTAAAACAGGTTGACACGTTAAGACCTGTTTATTTTTCGTGTCTAAACATGTAAAACCCGCTAAGACCCGTTAAGACCTGTTAAGATCCATTAAGATCTGTTAAGATCAGTTAAAACCCGTTAATACCTGTTAAGATCTGTTTAAAATTTAAAATAAATAATATAACAAAATATATGGCCATATGGGTAACCGACTAGCTTCAAAAAATTTTTACTTGTCTAATCATATTTCTTTAACAGGTTCCTTAACAGGCTCTTTAACGGGTTCTAACAGGTTCTTTAACAGGTTATTTATAGTGTTAACTGTTAACAGGTTCCTTAACGGGTCTTTTCGTGTTTACGGGTTTTTAACGGGTCGTGTTCGTGTTTGCAAAAACAGACACGATAAGAATTCGTGTCGTGTTCGTGTCTAACAGGTTCGTGTTTCGTGTCTTAACGTGTCGTGTCTTAACGGGTCGTGTCTGACCCGTTATGACAGCCGGTATTGATCGACATAAGTTTATAACAAAAATCTGGAATCTCCTAATAATCAAGTAACCCCCATGTAAACATGGATAAAGACAAGAAATAGTTTAATTTGTATCGTTGTTATTCATGTCGATCAAATCCGGTTCTTGCTTCCCCAAATTTCATCGGCCGCCATTTCTGAAGACTTCCCTCACTTCTCGAATGTCGACAGGTTTCGTAATCGGTTCCTGAAATCACACAGGTCAACCACTTATCCCTAATTTACCTCTCTAATTCTTTCTTCATTATCATATTCTACCTGCATCTTAACATGTGTTTTTGTAATCTTAATGTAATTATTGGATATCTGATACTTTTAATTTAAGCTGGTTTTGATGCCGTATGGTTAATTTACTGCTGTTCTATGAGCTGGTAAGAGAATTTTTGAGATCTGCTGGTTGTATGATGATATGTTTCCTTGGAAATAGAAGAAATGATATGGGGTGATTTATGAGATAATTTTTAGTATTGTTCTGGATGTTTAACATCAAATTAAGACAGTTAGCCATAGCAAATCAAATTTGCAGTACTGCAATCAATGCTACATGTTGTTAGTTTACATATTGAATCTTGTTTCATTAACATGATTATGAAAAGGAATTTCCTTTTTGAGGTTGAACAACAAGCCATGTTTTTCCCTTTAATCCAATTTATGTGTTATTGGCACATTTGGATCGCCCAATGTAGTAACTGGATTCTTGGGTATTTTACTTATCTACTCCAAGCGAAACTCAAACATCATTTAGTGGTGGTTTTATCACGTGTTCTGTTCTAAAGGGTGAGTCAAAATTATGGCAATTTAGTTTTCGGTGTATATTGAGTTTGAGAACCTGTTTTCAAAAACACACAAAAGCCTTCTCAAAGCTAGTTGATTTTGGCTAAGAGATCTGTTACCAACCTTGAGAAGTGACCAATCCTAGAAGGTGAGTGGAGTCTTGTTTTGAATGAATACCTTTTTTTTGTGTGAATCTTTCAAATATGCGTGAACCTTTTTTCCTTCAATAGATTTCAAGATTAATTAGCAAATTGCATTGCTGATTTTGTTCCTCTAGTAATATATGTTGCAGGATTTGGAGTTTCTGTTGAAATGGTACATAGGAGAAACTTGTTTGCTAGTTGGAGTTGGATCCAGATTATACATTTCTCAATATGCAACTAATGTCGTCAAATGACAGTCCTAGAGAAGGCTCTTCAGAAACAGAACCCATTTTAAATGAATCAAAAAGTGATGAAAACTGTTCTTCCACATTTGAAATAAGAAGTGATTGTTCGATAGCTGTTGAGGATTCACAAAGTCCTGATTTCAATGAAAATAGCAGTCTGGTAACTTCAGACCAACCACAGTGCCGCATATGCCTTGATAATGAAGGTCTGATGACTGTTTATAAGGCTTCAGACATCTATTTCTGTATAATTTTTTCTCTAATTAAAATGAGGCTACAGAAATCAATTTTATGGGATGGATGCGATCTAAAAGATTCTTAGTCCAGTATTGAGATCTTCTTTTAAATGTTTCACAGGAGAAGACTTGATTGCACCTTGTCACTGTAGAGGCACCCAAAAGTATGTCCACAGGTCATGCCTTGACAATTGGAGATCAACCAGGGTAAGTTCTTATCTCTAGTAGCTGAAATCAATATATTTGTTGTTGCTCTTTTACATGTTTAAGGTGAGGTTTATCAGCAGTTGAGGGTAGTCCCATTATTGCTATCAACAATTAATTTATAGTATCAACTCATTCTACTGCATAATTTTACTGGTGCAGGAAGGGTTTGCTTTCTCTCATTGCACAGAATGTAGAGCAGTCTTTATACTGCGTGCAAATGTCCCACCTGATCGCTGGTGGTTAAGGTTAAAATTTCAGTTACTGGTTGCAAGAGATCATGCATTCATTTTCATCATCGTTCAACTGGTATGATGAACAAACTGTTCTAATAAACCATTGTAATAGATAGGTGTGGACAATGTTTTTATTTTGCACGTTGGATTTCCCCCTTAGGCCCTTATATTTCTTTCCTCTACAATGAGCGGCTAGTTTGTCACATACATAAAGGGCATATGCGGTGCTGGACTTAACTCCTAATTTGCGCAGGGTCCGGGGAGGGGCTGAATCGTTTTGCGATATGATGTACGCAATCTTACCCTACACATTTGTGCAAGATGTTTCTCACGTCTTGAAGCCATGACCTCAAGGTTACAAAGCAACAAACATACTAGTTGTTTCAAGGCCTGCCCTCTGTCACATACATAAAAATGACGCAATATTTTTGAGACATATTATAGTTAATATTGTTGGTTGACATGGGTTCAACTGATCATGAGTGCGCTTGTTGCTTTTTAGAGCTTTATATTATTAACCAATCTGTGGCTGAAGCAAGCATTGCTGGACTATTTTTGAGTGGGCAAAAATAGTTTTGCCATACAACTTCTAAATACTTGTTAAAATGTCAGCCTATGCCTGCATGCTGACCAGCTGCATTGATTCTTGTTCCTTCACATTGTTTTTAAAACCGGTACTTTAGGTGCACCGGATTTGGCTAAAAAATGGTTCAACCGGTTGAACCGGGTTGTACCGGATGGTTTAACCGGACACACTAATTAACCATTGAATTATATAGATATACAACTTATACTCAAATAAGTTTCCAAAAAATATACAAATTCATCCAAAAACAATTCAAAAGGTACTCAAATTCATCTAAAACAATCTAAAAGTACTCAAATTCTAATAATTTTTTTTAAAATAAAAGTGCATAATAGGATTATGACATTGGCGTGTTAAACGCATCAAGTTGTGTTTTTTTGAGACCGGAAATACGGGTAAAACCGGATTAAATCGCCGGCACGATCGATCGAAGGAACCTGCATAATACCGGAGGGTTTCGTACCGGATTAGTAAGCGGCAGGCGGTTGAACTGGTTTTTAAAACATTGTAATCCTTCATAATGATCCATGTTTCTTCTTTACGGTTGTAATATAATGTCTCATTTTAAAGTTGCGTCTAACAAGAGTTTTGTTTGGTTACTTTCAACAGATTGTTACTTTCTTAGGTGTGTTGGTCTACAAATTTTATGGAGATGAACTGAGAGAAATGTTTGGGTATGAAGAACACCCATATGGGTTTTACACGATGGCTGGTACTCAAATCTTTCTTTTTGCCATTTATCCTTGAACTGAATTTTAGTATCCATCACATCATCATCTGCTAATAGTGGTTGCAAGGATGATGTATAAATATATCTTGTAAGGGGAGAGACAAGGCAAGATAGAGTTGTGTTTTGCTAATTCAAACACTACCGCATGTTTAAGTTTTGGCCTCTATGTATACTTTTTAGGACTTTCTTAATCTCAAGCACCTTTTGCTTGTAGATTATTTTGTGTTGTCAGGTTCATGCAAAGATTGGCATATTTATCTAATTGAACGTGTCTTTCTGCCCAATCATGCATGTCACAGTCAAACATCTTATAATTTGTCATTTTTTTTCAATTCTAATTTCAGTCTTAGCAATTGTGTTGGTGGGCTTGCTCTATGGCTTCTTTATAGCCATTATCTGTGGACAACGAATCAACGAACGCCACTATCACATTCTTGCCAAACAGGAACTGACGAAGGTTAGTTCCCATTGCTTTTACAAATTTATGTATTGAGAGGATTTAAAAGATCCTGGACATACAGGTTGTTATGTACATCTATTGGTAAATCTGTGGATAAAGTAAACTACTAGATTAAAATCTGGATCACCAACCGCTGACTTTGTTAGGACCTCAATGCAAATATTGTTCTGATAGTTGAGAAAATGCTTCCTTCTTGAGGAAGGATCTTTAACATGAGTGGGACAACTATAACCTTCTTTGAGATCATATTTAGGGAGTTATTTCACTTTATAAAGGTTATGCCTTATGACTTGTAGTATACGACATTATAATTAATGATGATACCAGCCCTTGTTATCCAACGATTTTCACCCAGAAAACACAAACACATGAACTTGCGATTATGAATCAGAAAACAAAACTTTTATTAAATCAAAAAACTGGTACAATTTAACCTAAAGATTTTACCCCTATTTATACTAAAACAAAATGAGCCAGGGGACTCTTACGAAGCAGCCTCTCTATTCTATTTGTAGATAGGGGTAAGGTGTGTCTTTATCTTTCCCCTCCCAGACCCCACTCTAAGTGGGATTTTACTGGGTACGTTTTGTTGTTGTATACTAAAACAAAACACAAAAGTCAAACATCTGCTGAAAAAAAAAAAAATCCAATCCAAACAAAACCTAATCTAATCTTTAAACTTTAAAACTCAAATAAAAATAAGAGTTAATTACACGGATGGTCCCTGTGGTTTACCCAGATTGCACGGATGGTCCCTAACTATCATAAATTACACTGATGGCCAAAAAGTTTGCAAAAACGTAACACGGATGGTCCCTGGAGTGGATGTCTGTTAACTTTTTCTGTTAAATTTTCAAAAATGACTAAAATACCCTTTATCTAACTTAACTCTAACTGTACTACCACCACCGCAATACCCTTACCACCACCACCACCGTACTACCACCACTGTACCACAACCACCACCGTAATACCCCTTACCACCACCACCACCACCACTGCCGTAATACCCCTCACCACAACCACCGCCGTAATACCTCTTACCTGCGTAACCCCCTCTTGCACCGTGGTGGCAGCATCACAAAACCGTTGGATTCCCGTCACTTTCTCCGGTGCAATTATCCCCCATAATCAAATCGGAATATTCACACATACACAGTAATCAAATCGGAAAATTCACGAGGAACAATAGGGTTTCCAGGTAACATGCAGCTCTTGCTTGATTGATGCAATTGCTAGTTTTGTTGCAAGTAATTATGGTGTATGATATTACCGACCGAGTTATCAGTCTCATGCGCTGGTGGTGGCAGCTAACAGGTGGTGGGTTGACGAGGAGGAACTTGGTGCCGGTGGTGCCGGTGACAGCCGGCAAGGATGCAGCAACGGTGGTGAATATGACAGGTGACGGTGGCGAATAGGAGGTGCCGGTGGTGCCAGTTACAGCCGGTGGTGCCAGTTACAGCCGGCATGGAGCTGCTGGGTGGTGGGTCGGCAAGCCGGCAAGGAGAAGCTATCGTCTTCATTTTTCTAGAGCGAGAGAGGGATTAGGAGAGATAGAGGGGGGGTTTATAATGAAGGGTATTTTAGACATTTCACATACACTTAACAGAAAAAGTTAACAGACATCCACTCCAGGGACCATCCGTGTTACGTTTTTGCAAACTTTTTGGCCACCAATGTAATTTCTGATAGTTAGGGACCATCCGTGCAATCTGGGTAAACCACAGGGACCATCCGTGTAATTAACTCTAAAAATAATTAAAAATCTAAACTTTGTAATTTTTGCCCCTTTTAACTATTAAGTATTTACAAGATTAGTCCAACAATTAAAAGCAATTATTTATCAAGGAGGTTTCATGTAATAAGTAGACACATATTCAAAACAAAGTATACGTGTAACTTGTGATTTTAGGATATTACATATGTTGTTATCTATCCTATCAACATATTACATACCATTTGTACCGTAGTTGCCTATCTCTATCTCTAGTTGCTTAAAAAATGTGTTTGTACGGTCTTTGTATGTTTAGTATATCTTTGTCTATGTGTCTGTGTTTGTTTGTTGTTTGAGTCGGAAGTCTATCTAAAGGCTACTTCTTTTCCAGATCCTATTGACCACTTGTGGAATTTTACTGGTAATGATTGATTCATATTCAAAACAAAGTGATTCGAGTTTAATAGAAAATTTAATTGCTTAATGGCTATTAATATTAGGCTTTGAGCACTCTCTCACAATGCACCACCAATATATTGTAAACCTTTTATTATAATAATATTTAATGTATTTTGAATAATTTCACAAATGGGTCCAAAATTTTGAAAATATAATAATCATCTTGGTTTTAAAAAGCTTGAGGCGCTAAAAAGCGATGAGGTCGAAAATAACGAGGCGCGAGGCGAGATCTTTACGTATGCGAGGCGCTAATTTAAAAAAAAAAGAATTAAAAAAAACAAACAAAATAACATACTTTTAACACTAAAAATAAAGTCCAAATATAAAAACATGCTTAAAAAGTCTTAAAAATACAAAAAACAAAGCAAAGTCTAATCAATCATCATAACCGGGCACGCGATCATCTTCCTCAACATCAGTCAACCCAAGATCTTCTTCAATCTCGTCTTCATCATACAAAGCATGTTTTCCCTTATCTTTTCTTGATGGACCAGCCTCATCAACTCTTCCAGTTCCAGCCATTGATGATCTAGTTGCATGAAAAGGCTCATGTGCACCCGATGCTTCACTTACATCCCTCCATGATAAATCTTCCCCAGCAAAAACAAGTTCATCATCACTATCATCATCTTCCATTCTCCGCATCAACCACTCATTGGAATCATCAATGTCTTCTAACATAATTGGATCGGCTGTTCCCTCCTTTTTAGATCGGCGCTCCAAAGCACGATTGAACTTCACATATACCATCTCGTTCAATCTATCTTGTGCCAATCTGTTTCTTTTTTTGGTGTGAATGTGTTGGAATACGCCCCAATTTCTCTCACTTGTAGCACTACAAGTGAGACTTAGAACTCGTATAGCAAAATCTTGCAAATCCGGAGCCGATGCTCCATATGATTTCCACCACTCCGCTAAAAACAACAAAATTTAAGAAGTAAGTACTAATATAACATATGTTAAAAATTAGAAAGAAGTATGCTTTTTTAACTTACCAGGAGATTTTTTTGACCTTTGCCTAATAGCCGCGGGTAAACCGAAAACCCCTTCCGCATTTTGATATTTAGTTAGTTGTTCATTGATCAAGTCATCAATTTCTTCACTTGAAGACAACCTACTAATACAAGAATACAAACCTTTCATAACCTCTTCATCCTTTATAATGCGTTGTGAATCTTCATAAAAGACGGCCGGGTTTAAGTAATGCCCCGCAGCATGCAATGGTCGATGAAGTTGACATTGCCATCTATTATCTATGATTTCAAATGCACGAGCATACAACTCCTCTTTGTCATTAAAACTCTTTTGAATGGTGAGTTTAGCCCTTTCCATAGCCTCATAGATGTATCCCATTTCTGGTTTTCTTTCACCATCAACTAACCGAAGCACGCTAACAAGTGGACCAATTAGCTTCAAAGCATATGCTACATTCCTCCAAAATGAATCTTGTAAAAGGATGGCTTCAACCTTCTTTCCCTTTGTTTCTTTAGACCATTTAGAATCATGCCATTCTTTGGAAATGATCATTTTTCTCAAGTTCTTTTGTTTGTGAAATTGAAGAAGAGTAATGAATGAAGTTGCAAATCTTGTAACTGCAGGCCTATGCAAGTTTCTTTGATTAGTGAACCTCCTCATTAAGTTCACTAGGCCAACAAAATTATAAATGTATCCATTTATAAACATAGCATTCTTTAAGCAACTCTTCACTTTTGGTATATTCTTCCCAATATCCTCCAACATGAGATCTAAACAATGTGCTGCACATGGCGTCCAGTAAAGATGTTTCCTAGCATCTTCTAGCTTCTTCCCTAAGAAACATAATAATAATAATTAATAAGATGTTTATTAAGAATCATAATAATAAGATGTTTACAAGATGCAAATCTTAGTATCTTACCCGCTTTGACATAAGCCGATGCATTATCCGTGACAACTTGTATAACATTCTTCTCTCCAACCTCCTCCACCATTGCATTAAGAATATTGAACAAGAAATCGGCATTCTTAGAGATGGTTGAAACATCAATTGATTTTATAAACACAGAACCGTTTGGAGAGTTAACCATAAAATTTATGATATCTTTTTGAACCACTGAATCACGCTATCCATCGGATATAATTGAACAACCCTTTCGAGCCCATTCTTTCATGTGCTCGTTTATCTGGTTGTTAACATCACGCACTTCATCCTTAAGTAAAGGAACCCTTAGCTCATACATACTTGGTGGTTTCATTCCAGGACCAAATTGTCCAACGGCTTCAATAGCTTTATGAAAACTATCATATGTAGCTGCATTGAAAGGCAATCCCGCATCATAAAACCACTTTGCTAACTATTTGCATGCTTTATTTCTTAACTCCTTATTACAAATTTCATTGATTGTTGTCTCCCTCCCGCATCCTTTGTAGTAGTAGCAAAGAACATATCCATAGGACCTTTGACCCTCGGTTTTTTAGTTGTTTGAGTCTTGTTTCTCCCAGTCCCAGTCACAGCCACTTCTTCACATTCTTCCTCATCATCATCATCAATATCATATACATTAGCTCGTAACCTTGCATTCATAACATTTTCTAATTTTGCCATTTCTTTTTTTTGCATGAATGACCTAACCTCCTCTCTTACATGCTCCGGACATTTCGAACAATCAACAACATTCTTAAAACCTCCTACTAAATGTTGTTTTAGTCTATAAACCCCTCCTTTGCATATTTTTCCACAAAAATTGCAAGTCATATTTGTCCTGTTTGAAGCATCTGGGGTTCCATACTTTCTACCCGGGTCTGATGATGCAGATGCAACAGTGGTTTTAGTGGTATTGTTTGAACCGGAAGCCATCTTAATTGAAAAACCCAAAACACACAGAAAATGAAAACAACAGTGGTTTCATATTAGGATTAAAGCCAAATTATAGAGAATATAAGATTGAAAAAACAAAAAATATAAACAAATAACATAGTAACATACAGATTAAAACCCAATTTGGTTGATACAGATCGGCGGCGGCAATCGTGCAACAGGAGCAGCCGAAAGCAATAATCGGGCAGCAGGTCGCGGAGGAGGGAGGCGGAGGTGAGTTCAGTGGTGGAGCGTAGGCAGCAGGTCTGGTCGATCGCGACTTTGATTGTCGAGTCGAGCGGCCGAATATTAGGGTATAAAAAAGCCCTTAAATACAAAACAACTATTAAAAAAAAAAAAAAACCTGTGGAGCGCCGCCTCAGACGCCTTGCGCTTACGACAGTGGAGCACCGCCTCCTCCCGCTTCCTGAAAACGCCACGCTTTGACTTCTTGGAGTGATCCTGCTGCCGCCTCTAGCGCCTCATGCCTGAGGCGCGCTTTTTTAAACCAAGATAATCATGGTGTAACTTGTAAGTGTTTTTGAGTGTGTACATTTACAATCAACTTAACATATGATATTTAGTTACACTATTTACTCACCAAAAGTCCAGTTCAAGCTGTAACCATAACCTGGTTGACAAAAAAGATTGTAGCTAATGACGGTAATTTGCAATGTCCTGTTCGATTTATCAAGTGGCTCTTTACTCATTTTTAGCTTTTTTAGTGTTTTGCATGAAAGCATACGCCATAATACATTACCAAAGCTAAATAATACATATGTGGTGTAGTTATCAGTTAATTTATTATTTGGTTTTGCTTATATATAGCCATAGCCTATAGGCTGTAAGTTACGTTCAAGAGTTTCTTTCCTGAGGGTTGTAATTCATTATGTTAAAATCTAGTAAATACCAGTTCACTTTACATAGCATCAGAGCTAAAACTTTAGTATATACCTAGTTGCCACCGAATTTTCATATTATTTTCTTGAACTGTTTCTGTAGCAACAACCTCTTTGCTGCCGACGCATCCTCATCACTGCACAAAACTATTGCAACCGATCTACAGGGGGTACCTATGTGGTAGTGATTGGGATTACCTGCATCATATGAATTTTCTTTTTTGTTAGTATATATACGACTTAATCATGATCGATTCCCAAGAACTTTTGACCCCACCCTCATGAAATGAGTAAAAGGCAGATGCTGTTGCTTGGATCCAGTGTTCATGTTGCCAGAGTTGCACGTGGGCAAAGTGGCAGGTAGCCGGAGTGTTGGAGGGAGAAAGACGAGTACATCATGTTGCTTTGCAGAGTGTATGGTCATGTTAATACACAGTTGGAGTTTCCTTTTCTATTTAATTTTTGGTTTTGAATGATTCTTTTGTTTTTTTTCTCCCTCTACTGGTTTAGTGTTTTTTCTCTGAGCAAGCAATGTGACACGTGTTTCTACAATATGTGGACAGTGTCTCTCAACAAAATCATTCTGCTCACTAGTGTAGAGAGAGGCGGGTGGTGTCGTTCCATGCGGCCAACGGTGCCATTCTAGGCGGTGGAGAGAGACACAATCTTGATAGAAGAGACTGAGAATGACAAAGCTTTTAATAATTTGAAATTATTATTTATTTATAAATTTACTTAATTCGTTGTTTTTTTTTTCATTTTTTTATGTTTATGTATAGTGAGGGTATTTTGGTTACTCTATCAAAACATAACTAAAAAGTTAATGAAATTATTATTTATTTATAAATTTACTTAGACCCAAATTTTTTACAAAATTGGAACAAGTCTCAAACTTGCAAATTTAAAAACCTGGTACTAAAACCTGTTACTTTTCATAACCACATGGACTATTCGTGTAATTAACTCAAGATTATATAAGTAAAATGGTTTCTTGCATATGAAAACCATTGCACTTTGTGCCTTGACTTGGGGCCCTACATGGTGTGCCAAACCCAGGTGGATATCGTGGTATTAGTTTGATTCAAGGTTTGAGATGGGTAGGAGATCTTTTTGAAAAATCACTAATGAGGAGATCGGTGGCAGAAAAGAGAGATTTGGGAAGAGAAAAGCTAATTGTAAGGCAATTTACTAGAAAAGTAGATTTTCCTTGATTTTAGCCTTTTAGGTGTAGCTGATTTGGTGATTAGTTATAGCTATAAGTGGTTTGTTGATGTGCTTGTTGTGTCAAATGTGAACTTGAATTCATTGCTTTTTTCTTTATACTAATCATTAATAAATCTAGAAGTATTGCATTATATTATTACTATTGTTATTATACAAAATTTTGAATGTATATTTTGTGGTTTATAAAATATGTAAAAGTATTTTGCCAAAGAAGCATGCCTTGCCACCAATATATTTACAACCTGAACAAAATTTTTTGGGTCAACTCTAAAATTGACAAACCATAGTTGCATGTTTCTAATCAACATCATCGGTGGTTGAATGTTCAATACAATATGGCACTCTAGGTATACACATTTTGGTCTTTATATCATTATATGTATCCTGTTTGCTCTAGCCGGCCATAAGTGAATCTAATGCATCCTGCGATTTCATGTCTCACAAACGAAACTTATTTCCCCTTAAATGCTATTTAATAAGACTTTTAACAGAGTTAAAGCCTTTAGTTTTGACCATGCAGCATTTTGGCCCTACAATATTATGACTTTTGGTATGGATTCATATCAAATGGGTACGGTGGTGGTTGTATTATGGATTTATGCCAACACAAACTAAAAGGAAATTTCTAATTTGCTATCAGAAATAAAATATTCCCAATTTAAGACATTGAATATATGGGATGTTACACACAAGTCACAAGGTATGGGTTAGGTTTTCGTCTGCAAACTCTCAAGTTTATATTGATTAAAAACTTAATGTTTTACCTGCAGGAGTACATCGTAGAAGACAGAGAAGTGAACACTGATGCTGCTGAACTTGACCCCAGCCATGTCACAGAGCTAAGAATGCTGGGTCTGTATTAATGCACAAAGGCATTCAGATACTTGGTAAGCTCCATTTTTGTCATGCCATGCCTTTCCATAGGAAGTGTCAAGTGTATCTTTAAGTCTACCATAACAAGAGTTAAGGATATTAGAGCATAGTTGTCAAAGGCACAAGGCGCACTCAAGGCGCATAAGCCGCGCTCGGAGCCTAGGCCTAAGGCGCAAAAAAAGCGACGTTTTTTTTAAACTAGACACATAGTATTAAGTTATCATTTTTAGAGGTTTGACATGTTTTAAGCTTAAAAATTTTTAAAAAAATATATGAAGTCTAACTATAAAACAATGAATAATCTAGTTATATAGATTTTAAAACCTTTTTATGGTTGTTTTAGACTGGTTTATAGTTGGATTTTTTTAACTTTGCCGGATATTCCAAAATTTTGACGGAATCTAGCCGGAAAGTCACCGGAGTGCACCTAGGCTACCACCAGGCGCCTTTCATGCGCATGGCTTTTTTTTGGGGCTTAGGCGAGCACCCGAGGGCTTTTGACAACTATGTATTAGAGTCTATTTGCCGAAATAATTTTTATTTTATTTTAATTTTTTAATGGCGGACACTGCCTGTTAAGGTGACTTATTCAGGTCTGGATTTTAGACCCCATAAAAAATGGATGGTACTAAAAGAAGTTGTTTGAACTGTGAACTAAGTTATGTTCTTTAGGCTGTCCCAATAGAAATGCATGTTTTGTTTTTCTTTTTTCATTTTTTTCCCCAATCTGTTCGTAGTTCCTGAGCGACGCGCGTGAATTGTTCACTTCCAGGTGTCACAGTTGATTCTTAGGTGGTGATTAAGGAGTGAAGCTGTTACTGTGAGCCAAAGCATATTGAGCGACTGACTATTGGTTTTGAGTTTCTATTTCAAGACGATTATTATTTTGTGCTGTAAATGTATTCTTTTACACGTACAAATGATTCATTCATCTATTCATCTCCATATATGTATCTGTATGTATTTATCTGGTAAGCTCCACATCCATTATTATATAAAGATACAAGCTGTTTTGCTTTCTTTCATACCATTTTTTATCAATATTTTCATTATTACTGTTATCTTATGAAACAATTGCTATCAAGATTTTCTCTTTTTTCTTCAGGAGTAAAGGTAATGTTTTGATTACATCTCATCCTTTGTAGTTTGTAGACCTTATAAACGGTCATGTTATAAGTAATTTACTGGGTTCGGCGGTGGTGATTGTCATGAACCGAGATGAGTAAACCAGTTTATTTTGAACTGGTTCCGGTTTTTGACTGGTTTCGACCGGTTTTGGCTGGTTCTGGTTTTTTTGCCCACCTCTAGTTATGAAACAGCTTCTACTTTGCTTTTAGGGTTAGTCTAACAAAAAGAGAGAGGGATACGGTCATACGGATGGAGAATCTGCATCAAAGGAAAATAAATACCTCACGCGACTCCGCGAGCAACTGATACAAAATTACTTTGAAACAACAGCCCAACGGCCGTATACAGTTGAGTGTGTTCTTAAATACTAGACGTGGCAATTTTTACCCATGTCATAGGAAATAGGTTGGTTTGGGTAAATAATTGTAGTATAATGGGTTGAAATGGGTAATATCATAATATTGAATGTTTTGAGATGGGTAACACTTAAACACAATGCATGTCAAGACGAGTAATCAAAAAAATATGTAAATGCAATGGATTTAAACATTTAAGAATGATTAATAACATGTTTGATGAGAAAATTACTAAAAATTATCCAAAAGGACTATTTGTTTATTTATAACAAATCTTAAGTTAAACTAAATTGATGTTTTTTAAGAACAATCCATTTAGACTCAAACTAATTTTGTTTAAAACCCATCCTGACCCATACTCATCTTGACCCGAACTCGTTCGGACCCGTTACCTAACCCGACCCAACCCGTCTATTTTGCTAGGCATATTAAATACCAACAAGACTCTTATACATAACATGTTTAGTTAAGGGCACAATAAATGCAAAAATTTAGAGAAAATATTATGAGAAGATAGTTTTGATATATAGAAAATCTTGTCATTACCACTTACCAGGATTCATTATGTATTTAGACTCATGGGCTCTTCCATTGCCATACTTTGTAAGTCTCCATAAACATGATTCCAAATTTTATTGTTGAATACTAGAGTATTATATTTTTTTTATACACAAAAGGGGCTTTTCTTAGCGATACCTCTTAGGCTTTCCAAATAAAAGGTCATGGGTTCAAATCTCTTCCAAGGAAAAATAGGGGCCTTTGAGAGGTCTGGGGGTTTTCCGGTGCGGTTTCCTCCTGGGGTGGTGGTAGGTTCTCAACGGAGGTCATGGTAACTAGACCTTAGTGACGTGACTTGAAAATCAATGGTTCACACGTTGAGATCAAATGCCGTTAAAAAAATATATTTTTATACTAATAATTTCTATCTTTGAATCGCCCATTCCTTGTTAATTTCATATTCTTTCATTGTGTATATGTTATTTGATCTATTAGACATTTAGGGGCTGTTTGTTTGGATCTGAATAGGTCTGAATGGGTCTGAATCTGAATGGTTCAGATTCAGACCGTTTGTTTGGGGGAAAAAACACATCTGAATGGGTTCCAATGTCTGAATCAAGATCTGAATCATTCAGACTTGAGATGAAGTCTGAATGAGAAGAGAAGGGAGTTGGGAGCGTCTGAATGGGTTCCAACCGAACCATGACCGTCGGCCAGTGCTCCGCCACCGAACCACGACCAACGGCCACTACTCCGCCACCGACCCGCCACCGCTCCACGGCCGCCGCTGCTCCACCACCGAACCACGACCGTAAGCAAACTAGGGTTGTGGTTTTAGGGTTCGAACGACTGCGGTTGCTCGATCGAGGGTCGCTCGATGGTGGACGATCGAGGGTTGCTCGATGGTTTTGCTTACCTTCACACCACAGGGGATCGACGGGTTGCTCGATGGTGATGGTCGAAGACGACGAACAGGTTGCTCGGTGGTGGTGGCGAAGGGATTTGACGGTGAAACGGGGTTGCTGCAAACGGTGGTGGCGATTGCTTACCTTCCCACCATAGGTGGTGGCTGCGACGGGCGGCGACACGGGCGGCGGCCAGAGGGGACGGAGGCGGCGACGTGAGGAACCGATCGTGTGGGGGCTGGGGGGGTAGGATCTAGGGTTTTGAAGGGAAATTTTTTTTTTTAATTTTCATTCAGATGTCCAAACCAAACAGTCTTAATTGGTTCAGCACTTAATGATTCAGACCCTCTTAACCATTCAGACGTCTTAACCATTCAGCACTTAATGGTTCAGACCCAACCAAACAGCCCCTTAGACTTATTTTGACTTCTAACCTCATTGTGCTGATTCTAAAAGGTTTTGTTCTCTCTTTTCTTCTTACGACATATGCCACCATATTTGTTTTGTCTGGAGGATAATGTATCTCGCAATCATAGTCATTTAGTAACTTCATTTATATTGTTTGTCTCATACTTACATCTTTTGTTCATAGATGTGTTTCTGGCATTAATAATCCGTGTAAATTTCACACTTCGTCTCATGTAGATAATGCCTTCATATCTTTAAGGTAAACACCGTTCCACCTAATTTCTAATCATGGGTATTTTATTTTCTTTCATGAATTTTTCAATTATTAGGATTCATAAACAATCACCTTGCCTCTTTGTATCAATACACTTCCAAAGCCATAGTAAGATGTGACATGAAAAATCACAAAATCTTATGTTGGTGCACTACAACATGTTTGTTTTATCATTTGAAATGCTTCTTGTTTCAGCCTAGGGCTGAGCAAAAATGCGGGTAACCGAAAATACCCAATAAACCGGACCGATAAAACCCGATAATTGAACCGTTTGTTTTTTTTAATGTAATCGGTCCTGTAGATTTAACCTTTTCGGGTTCGGGTCGGGTACCCGATATTAATCCAAAAAACCAAAATTGACTAGACCGAACTGATTATATCTTAAAAATTTTAAAAAAAGCCTGCATGTGTGGAAGGCCCATGAAAGAAAAAAAGCAAAAGCGTACTTACGATTAAAAACACCTAGTATGCTGCCAAAAACATGATCACATCAACCATCTCAGAGGAACCAAAATTGAAGAATCCTGCAGCAAGAAGTTAGTTTACTTGTACTATTCTTGGTTAATTAGGGGAAAAACTGAAACACAACAAGCAATACAAATTTAAAGAGTATTATATAAGAAAAATTAAAAAATCAACATTCCGGTGAGTAACAATCACAAACTTTGGTTTTAAGATACAATGAACTTGATTATGTAGTGTACATGTACCATACATATACGTACGTACGTACATATACACACACACATAGGGAATGAAAGTAAAAATAACCCACTAAATGTGCAATAACCTGAATAACTTCGTCAAAATCAAGCCAAATCTTTGATTTTTTACATCATTTTTACACATTTAGAACACTTTCTTATTTTATGAGTTTGCGTAAATTAATCACCGTTTGAGAGCTAACATCGTTGTAAGTTTTGGGTCAGAAACACTTGCATGTGTATAGTATTATATGTTGTTATGAACTTATGATGTATTACGTGTATACATGTTAGGTTTTTTTTCATATCTTCTTTTTAAGCATATTTCATTATGTAGCTCTTCATGAAAATTGATAATTCTGTTTCTTATTGTAGATGGAAGCAATTAATACTGAAAACTTGTCAAGTGATGATAATCAAGGAACAGAGAAAAGAAAACCAGAAAGTGTTAAAAAAAAAACAAACCCAAAAGAAGAAGGCAAAAACCTTGGATCCAAACAAGAAGGGACGTTCTTATGTTTGGGATGATTTTGACAAGTTCACAGATGATGATAGGGAAAAAAAAGGCTAAATGCAAGCATTGCTTAAAGATTATTGCTACAGACCTGTCTAGAAACAAAACTTCTGTATTCAATCGACACATTAATTCTTGTGAAAAGCAGCTAGACAAGTTGAAGGGTCCAAGCAACATTTTTTTTAAAAAAAAGAGTGATGATATTGGGGGAGGCTGGAGGGCAAGTGGAGAAGTTAAAAGTTGGAAATTTTGTTCAAAGACAAGCAGGCTAGTCATTGCGGAGATATGATAATATTAGACGAACTTCCGTTCACTTCCGTAGAGCATGAGGGATTTAAAAGATTTAAGGAAACAATATCTCCCAATTTTAAGTTACCTAGTAGGTTTACAGTTTCTAGGGATGCTGGGGGAATCTTTTTAAAGGAGAAGGGGAAGCTGAAGTCATTTTTTGCTAACAATAAAGCAAGAGTTTGTTTAACAACTGATACATGGACATCTGTTCAACGAACAAACTACATGTGTGTCACAACACACTTTCTTGATGACAACTGGGTATTGCACAAAAGAATTATTAATTTTAAGCCAATCTATAGTCATAAGGAAGAAGAGATTGGTAGGGTTTAGCTTCAATGTTTAAAAGAGTGGGATATTGGTAATATGCTAACGATTACTACAGATATTGCTTCCTCTAACGATACAGCTATAGCCTTTCTCCAGATTAGACTAAAAAACCAACTATGATCCGGGAGATATTTACACATCATGTGTATGGCCCATATTATTAATTTGATTGTCCAAAATGGACAAAGTGGGAAGGCCTTCAGTATTAAGCATATAAGAAATGTCATTCTGTATATTAAAATTTCTCCAAAGATGTTATAGTTGTTTAAAAGGTGTGCCAAGGCATCTAAGATTGAAAGTAAAGCATTATTATGTTTAGACTGCCCAACAAGATGGAACTCGGTCCTGTTATTTTAATTTTCCCGGTTTTGGGTCGGGTACTATAAATTTCAGGTCAGTCTACCTGATTAGCTCATCCCTAAGTCTCCATCCACATTTCACTAGAATCCAACTAATCCAAGAATCATCTGATCGTAGTGAGTTTAGGTGTGACCCATTTCATAATTGTCTCAAGAATTGTACTTTTCTTATTCAAAAT
Source organism: Mikania micrantha (assembly GCA_009363875.1). Lineage (NCBI taxonomy): Eukaryota > Viridiplantae > Streptophyta > Magnoliopsida > Asterales > Asteraceae > Mikania > Mikania micrantha. The sequence continues at coordinate 23,749,494 of CM018691.1, read as the reverse complement.
TTACACTTGTGGAATTTTGTTTGTAACTTTTCAAAATTTGCTTAGTTTGAGAAGACTACAGCCTAAGATCGACTCTTTCAAACCTCAAGTCTAAATCTGAGACTCATTTTATTGATATTTTAAAGTTTAGCTTATGAAAATGATGCAACTTGCAATCTATCTGTAACCATTTTTATAGTTAAAATTTTATATGCAACATTCATAATTTTACGCCAAAATAATATTAACATCTAACCACATAAACTATTCAAATTAAAGATTATTAAATTCAATTTAAACTTGGCTCAATATGAGTGTTCAACAAGCAAGTCAACACGGGTTGTTTACGTTCGTCGCTTTGTTCTTGATGAATTCAGTTGTGTGTATGCATTACTATTTTCTTATTTTCAAGCCAATTGGCTGAAGACAATTGAAAAAAGGGAAACTTCGTACAAATGTAACCAACTTTTCCTTTTGTTTTAATTAAGTCACTCAAACTTTTTTTTTGTCCTAATTAAGTCATTCAAGTTATTTTTGTGTTTGAATTCTATGTTTTTAACCTGAATTATAGATAATACATGTTGATATAAGTTTGAATGAATAAATTTTTTTAAGAAAAAGACTGATTTGAATAAGTAATTATTAATTATTTGTTCTTTGTCAAGTATTAGTTAAAATTAATAATTATTGATTCAAATCAGTCATTTTTTTAAAAAAAATTATTCACTCAAGCTTATATCAACATGTATAATCTACTATTTAAGTTAAAAACATAGAATTCAAACACAAAAATAACTTGAATGACTTAATCAGGACAAAAAAAAAAGTTTGAGTGACTTGATTAGAACAAAATAAGAAGTTGGTTACATTTCTACAAAGTTATCCCTTGAAAAAATAAATAAATAAAAAGTATAGATAGGCGTATCAACAGCAGAGCTTGTATGTTTTGAAAGAGGGACAAAAATTTACATGACTCAAAATACATCTTAAGTTTTTGAAGCAAGGTGTGGACAAAACCACCATTTTTAACTAAACACAACCTTTCGGCCGAAAAATTTACACTACGAACGGAAAAGGGGTATCCCTGACTAATTATTAACTTATCAAGTAACATGAGCAATTTCATTTCTGAAGTCGTATAAAATAAACTTGTTTCCATTTGCTTAAAACTTCTAACCCAAACCAATCAATCACAAGTCAATGTGTTGATATCCTGAGCTAAAAGCCTCACTTACCGGGTCTTCAGAATATACTCCATTCATTAGTGTGTCCAGCTGATGAGGTGTCTCTACTTAAAAATAAAAAAAAAATAAAAAACATTTTGGTGTCAAAATTTGTGCTCCAATTTCAGTCCACCACCAGCACTTCTGCGAATCAAATTCCAGAGTGCTGTTTTGGCTTCCTCAAGAGTTTCAACCCCATGCCCTTCTTCAAATGCTAGCCTCTGTATGTTAAACTGCCAACCAAAAAATTAACACCTACCTCCTCTAACAACAAAACTAAACTAAAAGCGTGTGTACGTGCGTGACGTTTACTTACCTGTGCGCCTTGACGGACCCGGACATCTGTTCCCTTGCTATCTATTGATATCAGTGCTGCATCATCCACCTCTGTTTCCAATGATAACAACTCTTTTAGGGGCTTTGAGAATATTGCATTCAGCTCCTGACATACATACATGTATATATACATACTCATTATTAAATACAAACCGATGTTCATTTATTCATTCATAACATTACATATTGATTGAAATACTCACCTTCAGGTTTTGCTCGCCTCCATCCACAGCGATCTTGTCAGGTCGTAGAGCCTCATATTCCCTAACATTTACCCAAGCTACGGTCCCGAAACCTCCAATAAAGTATATATCACTGCTTCAAACATGCATACATACAAACCTTTAATATGCCACTCGTGAAATGACTCGACATGAAGTAACTAAGAACCTTATAGTCTGCATTCTGAAGTAGTAAAAGTTCCCCCATTGCTGCGAAGGCCCCTGTTGATGTTTTGCTATATACTGCTTATGAGCCCATTCCTTGAAACAACATAAAACCGCAAAATTCAATTCATGCATCGTCTCTTTCTAAGTAGAAGGGTTTTACGTATTTGCAAGAAAAATGAAAAACCTGCTCGTCTTCTGGAAGAGGAAAAACATCACCAAAAATAGTAACCCTTGCATTTGATAAGCCACTCCATCCAGGTATCTGCCAAAATAATCTGTCAAAAAAAAAAAAAGAAAAAAAAAAAGAAGGGGTATCTAATTTATCTACAGATCATACTTGTACCACCAATGTACACCTTGGATCTGATAACAAGTTTCTTGTGTGTATAGCTAATGGAGAAAAAGAAAATATTGGATCTGCAAGTTGGATCAGAAAAATATAAATCAACACGGTCCAAAAGGCAACTAAGAATTAAATCAACTTACGGCCCATTGCATCTGGTGCAAAGTCTACCAGGGAACCAAATGGATATCCCTCACGTCGATGGTGCATCCGAGACATTACAGTACACAAGTGAGCAAACCTAGCCTTGAATTGGAATAAAAATATAATATCAATATTTTTGAAGCAGGTACAACTAGGCTACTAGCAAGTAGTTACTTTTGTTAACCTGTTCCATGAGATTGCGAACAGCCAAAGCTGGTCTAGGTAAGTCATGAACAGAGGTTGCACTCTGCACACCTCCTGATATTGGGGTTCTGAACAGCCCGGTCCTGCTGCCACTTCCAACTCCACCTATGTTGCTATGGCTGCTGCTGCTGTCTGATTTGGTTTTTGGGTCCTCTAACTTTTCCTTCATAAAATGTGAGAATCCATCATTACAAAGCTTCAGAATCTGTATTCATAAACTACATCACAATTCACATGAGAAGGATTTGGGCCCTTTTTTTCTTTTGAAAAACTTTTGACTCCTAAATAACACCTAATCCTGTCATTGCAATGATTTGAACAATTGAACCCACACCACTTTTATCAGTGCCACTAGGCTACATGGCCATGGGCTTCAAATTCTACTTCCCATATTCATTGATTGTAGTGTCTACAGTCAAGATTTTTTATATAACTATCTTTTATTCCATCCAGCCACATTTGAAACAGTATCATGCTGAGCAACCCCTAAAAAAATATTTATGCATAACCACCACTGCAAAATATATTACAGACCAAACGGGACTCAACCCAAAAGACTACTCTGACACGTAAGAGATCACATTTGATTGTAGTCTCTACAGTCAAGATTTTTTATATAACTATCTTTTATCCCATCCAGTCACATTTGAAACAGTATCATGATGAGCAACCCCTAAAAGAGTATTTATGCATAGCCACCGCTTCAAAAGGGGACTCAACCCCATTTGGCTTATAAACCCTGCATAAATTGCCCATAACCGACGTGGGATAAGTCCCAAGCCTTGCAATAGTTTCGACACGAAACTTTTTTCTTTCGTTTCTTTGTAGATATTGATCTGGATGAATAGCATGTGTGTTATTCAAGTAAAATTGCATTACAACTGATACTGAATCCATTACTTTGAGTAGAAAGAATCAAAAGAAAGCATACAGCAGTTCAAACAAAAGGATTTGTTACATTACATGCTTATAAGTTTATAGTAAAGAATGAAATCTAATCAAATAATACCAGAGCAGGGAGGCTTAATCCATTATTTACAAGCAGTTGTTCATCTTTCTCATCATCATCGTCTTCATTTTCAGCGTGTTGACGAGCAGCAGCAGCAGCAGCTGCAGCACCTCGAGATCCAAAACCCAGAAGGCTATTTTTGAGAAAACAGGTTGGTTTGAGAGAAATCGAAACACAGGGGGAGATCGGCGGCGATTGCGTCGCTAAAAACGCCGTCGGAACAAACATACATCTTGAAACAGCTTCCATTTAATCACTGTAGAACAACACACGTTTGCTTTTGCTTCAACTTCAACTTCAAAAAAAGCAAGACAAGGGTTTTGATTTTGATTCACTAGAACAAGGTGTAGAAATAAAGACGATGGAAAGCAAGCCCACTAGACTATCAGGTATGCCAAGTGACCCAATCACTCCACATATACGTCACGTATGCGTCATATAAGCACTCACCACAATCACTCACCCCACCATTTTGGTGGAAATGCCCCATTACCCACTTACTTCACGTCATCATTTCTTTTTACATTAAATTGAGATATAATTAATAAAAACAAACGAATAAAAAAATTACAAACTAATAAAAAAATTTAATAAAAACGATTTTTCCATAAATGTTCAACCAAATCGGCTTTTAGGTTCGCATGTGTATCCTCGTTGCGAAGCATTCGATGGTTTGCTTGTTTTTCTTCGTCGTTGATCTCCACATGCTCCAACAAATTCGGATCGTCTTCTTCATAAAATTCACATATCGCTCGACCGTTATCTTCAATTATCATGTTGTGTAGTATCACACATGCGTATAACGTGTTTCGGATCCGACTTGACTTCGCGTACAATCTAATTACGCATTTACAAAATTTATAAATGCATTCCCGCCCCATTCGCTCAAACATCTGTAAATACTCATCAAACGAATCGCTGCTAGTGCCGTAGGCTAGTTGCCGTATTGCAGAAGTAAATTTCTGAAGACCGGAAAACCCGATCTTTCCTCTTCCGTCACACCATTGTTGGAAAAAATCATAGTTTTGTTCCAAATCATTACGCACTCGTGAAAAAAGATTCCGACTCATACGAAACCGACGCCGAAATAAATGTTCAGGGTATTTCGGATTTTCTGAAAAATAATCTTCAACAAGACGTGCGTGAGCTCCAAGACGATCTCGATTAATTCATGCTCTTCTAGTTAGAACAGGTTTTTCAACTTGTTGTCTGATGATGTCGAGAGTAAGTTGTGCGGCTTCGATTGCAAAATCTTCTCCTTCGCTAAAATCGTCATCTTCCCGTAGAAACTCCATTTTTATAAAAATACTGATTTTTTGTTTGATTTTTTTTTTGTGAGATGTGAATATCTTAGAGAGTGGGATGTGAATATTAGAGAGTGTGTGGTGATTTTATATATAGGTTTTATTTAAATTTTTTTTAATGGGTCTATAATGGTCGAAACCTTCAAAACCCACGCCCCACGCCCATTGCTCGACTCACGCCCATGCTCCCACGCCCCTATCACGCCCCTAGGGGGCGGTGTGCCACGCCCTCCCGCGCCCACTCATGGGGCATACCGGGCAGCCTTAGTGTAGGCTGTGGCTTTTGTTTTGGACTCAATTAGTTTTTTTTTTAATTTATATTTTTGGTAACTTCATCAAAATACAAGCAATGTTTTGAAAACCGGTTCGGATTGGCCGGACAGAGAACCGGTGGTCAGCCGACCTAAAAACAATATGCGAACCACTCTCAAGGGAACCACCTGGTTGAGACGGTTTACTAGTCGGACAGAGAACCGGTTCACTGGTTAGATCGGATTTCAAGTTTTTTTAAACTGGAATTTAAAGAATTAAACACTAAAATCAAACCTTGTCTTTTTTTAACATGTTTATGTTTGTTTGAATATTAATTATGTTTGTTTAAATGTATTTATAATTTTCTATTTTTTTTTTTGAATTTTTTGAATATTTATTATGTTATCCGGCTATTGAATCTGGCCTAACCGGTCCGACCAGTAACTAGTAAGACGTCTGGTTCGACGTCTGATCCAGCTGTGAAAACATTAAATATAAGTGTATCTGATTTTTTTGTTTTCTTTATCATTATTTACTCATTAATAGGTTTTTTATTACTAAATAATATTTAATTCTTATTTTTATAATTACAACTTCTTTTTTATTTAATCTTACTTTGTATTTTCGTAATTAGAAATATATAAATAAGTTATTAGTTGTAAGATTTTAATTATTTAGTCCATAGAATATGCTTGTTTTCTAACCTAGCCTTGTATATGCTAAAACATTTCACATGTCTTCTCACTCTAATGTAAAATTCAAAAATATGCTATCATAAAAATTTCAACTTCACATAAAACATGTACACAATAACCGGTCTGACCAGTAACTACTAAGACGTCTGGTTTGACGCCTGATCCGGCTGTGAAAACATTAAATATAAGTGTATCTGATTTTTTTGTTTTCTTTATCATTATTTACTCGTTAATAGGTTTTTTTATTACTAAATAATATTTAATTCTTATTTTTATAATTACAACTTCTTTTATATTTAAACTTACTTTGTATTTTCGTAATTAGAAATATATAAATAAGTTATCAGTTGTAAGATTTTAATTATTTAATCCATATAATATGCTTGTTTTCTAACCTTGCATTTGTATGTGCTAAAACATTTCACGTCTTCTCACTCTAATGTAAAATTCAAAAATATGCTATCAGAAAAATTTCAACTTCACAGAAAACATGTACACAATGACAAATAATACAGAACATCAAAGATGATTCTTAATATCAATAAATAAATATGTAAACAAAATAGCATATCAAGTTGAAATAAAACCCTTAACTTCTTCTTCTTTTAAAATATCAACTCAATGGATTTAATAATAAAATTAATAAGAAAAAAAAACATTACTAGTAAAATCCTAAAAAAAAAAAATAACTTACATCGTTGTAAAACTAAATGTAAGAAATACAAAACAAAGTTTAGAATACACTTTAGATCGGAGTATGAATAAGAATTTTTATGTAGTTTGATTAAAGTTTAAAGGTTGTATTGTAATTTATTAAAAAACAGAAAAGAATACTTTACTAAAGGTTCAAGAGATTAATTGTAAATCTAACATAACTCGTGAGATGTAAGTGTAAAATTAAAAAAAAAAGAATAAATGAGTAATGAATTTAGAAAAAGGGCAAAATGTTGTGATTAGTTTTGAAAAAAAAAAACCTTATAGGCCAAAATGTAAAGTTACATAAAAATAAAAAGGTTTTGTGGTGAATTTAAAGATAAAGAAAATTACTATGGGGGTGTTTGTTTTTTAATTAAAAAAACCTCTTCTAACCTCTTATGTCTGCGCCACGCAGACGCGGAAAGAGGTTAGAGGCTCGCAGACCGTTTGTTTTCTCGCAGACATTTCATTAAAAAACGTCTGGACCAACCTCTTTTTGAGGTCTTCCAACCTCTTCTTCCTTCCACAGACATCTGATGAACCAAATCCCACCGCCAAAGCCACGCCTCCCACCTCCCATCTCCGTCGGCCTCCACCGCCGCTGCCTCCGCCGCCGCACCTACCGCCGCCGCCTCCACCGTCGCACCTACGATCCACGATCCCTTGGTCTCCTTCTCACGCGCATTTAGATCTAGGGTTCCGGTGGGGAAGAGGTTGTCGACGGGAGGGGGGTGGGTTGGGGCAGACGGTGGGTTGGGGCAAGTTGGTGGGTTGGGAAGAGCTTGATGTGGTCTGCAGAGGTCAGAAAACAAACACCTCAAAAAGACATACTTGCAGAGGTTTGGTCCACCTCTTCTGCAAAAGATGTCTGCAGATGTGGTCCGCAGACCGCAGACGTTTTACCACTGAAAAAACAAACACCACCTATGATAACTTTGTTCATAAACCATTCTTTTTATTGCATATATCAGTTCAAGATTTTTTGTTTTTTGCTTTCTCGTTCTCCGGCCAACATTTACTTATTTATAGGATAATAAACTTGGAATAACTTCTTGGCATAACCTACGATACCATAACCAACGGTACCAGTTAACATTTTCTTATTTTATGTGTGTATATTAATTTATAAATGTAAGTTTTTAAACCAGTGTTAGTTTGTGTTACATTGTAGTAACAAGCGAAAGGTAACACAAACTTACAATAGTTTAAATCTTAAACAATAATGGATTTATACATACACATAAAAAAAGAAAATTTATATATATGTAATAGTGATGTTAAAAACACAAAAATTTGGATTTATTTTGATGAGTTATCTCGAGTTATCACTTTGAAAGTGCATTATTACTAGATCATTACCCTTTATTTATCATGGTTGTCAAGGGCGGTGCTTTGTAGGGAGGGGGAGGGGGAGGGGGGGGGGCGACCGCTCTCCTGTTTTTTCGTATAATAGTGTACATTTCTCGATACGTAGTGTAAAATTTTTTTACAATTTTTATTTCGCCCCTAGACTTTTGGTCAAGCTCCGCTGTCAATGGTTGTAGAAGTCGCTATGAGCTAGTTGGGCGGTGAGGTACCGCCTATAGATTAATCGGGATTAATCGTCGCTAGGCGGAATGGAATTTTATATGTAATTTTACAAATATACATTATATACACACATCAATATCAATAATTTAATATAATACTTCAAATATTTTAAAAAATAAACATAAACACATTAAGTCAAGTACTTCAAAGTTCAAATTTAAACACCGAGTTCAAAATTTCGAGATAAATTTTTGATGTTAAGTGGCTGGATTCGATGTTTCAGAGACATATTAAGGATTTTGGGTTGAGAAATGTCTAAATAATCATAAAATTGGTTCTTTTTAACCAAAAAAAGTCAAAAATAAAAATAAAAATCTGACTAAACCACCTAGTCACCGTATATGCCGATCTTTACAGCAGTGGTTAATTGTGCTTTAAAAAAAGATTTAATTTGATATATGATCCATGTGCTTTAAAAGAGTAATGATGTTTTAAGAGTTTAAAGTTACTTTTTGTTGGTTTGTGTTTTGTGATTTGATATCGTAACAAGGTTAAATGTTAAATTTTTTATTTATATTGTTTACTTTAATATATACTGAGCTCACTGGTTATCATCATTAGAACATTTTTAGAAGAGGGCGAAAATTTACTCGAATCGTAATATATGTTTATTTTTTGAAGCAACAGGTAAAACCAATAGTTAAAAAAACTGTTAGCCGAAAAATTAACATTACAAACGGAAAAAACCGCCTGTAAATGCTTCACCATTGCATTTAGTATCTGATTACACCATGACCATGTGCTATAGGGGTGACAAGGGCTTGAAAGGTCTTGATCACGCCCACGTCAAGCTGATGTCGACGGAGCTTAGCTACAAAACTAACTAAAAACCGACTTTAAAATAGACACAAAGTAATAAATCTAGACTCTCTAAAACCTAAGTTACCGACAGGCAAGTGTACCTATCGTATGCAGCAAGACAAAAGTAAGTCCGGATATCGAACCCACAGACTTCTACAGAATGTACTAACTAGACTCAAGGACTTATCTATACAAATTTACTTAAATAAAATATTAATGAGGAAAAAGGGGGATTTTTACTAACAACTAAAATACTTAAAAGATACTTAAGAATAAGAATAGATGAGCAAACAAAGACTAAATCAGAGAAGGAAAACAGCACTACCTAGGATTGAATCATATACATGCTTGACAAGGTTCTCTCGGGGATGGAACTAATGTGATACCGGGATCTAAAAATACTAAACCTATTGGAAACTTAGAGTATCCTCGACCCTTCTCAAGGATAATCAACTAAGTATCCTAAAAGCTGTTAAACCACCAGTTAAATGGATTCTCCTCACAGGTCATCCAACTGCTTATGAATTATCCGCTAGATTATCTACCTCACAGTACGATAATCTCAAAACACCTAAGAAATAACTGTTAGACAATCTACCTCACAGCGCGAAAGTCACAGTTCACTTAAATGCTAGGGATAACTAGGGTTTTCCTATTGAACTCAATAAACAAGGTTTGATAGACAAATTAGACTGATCTTCTCACGAGATCTCTAACCTAACAAGCTAACAACCAAGACTTATTGACAACTTCTCACCTCACGGCTATTAAAGTTGGTTGCACATCTTAATCATCTAAATCATAATAAAACATTCCTATGAATTACCTGATCACAATAATTCATCCAATAATCAAAAACACACAGTAATTGATTCTAGCATGCACCTATTTCGCGACAGACAATCACCAAGACACATGAGGAACATAATATTAATCATTTAACAATTTAAGACACACGTACACATCCAATATTCCAAACCAAGTCTTTAAATCATAAATCCATCACATCACATTGTTTCAATCCCAAGATAAACCAAAATCAATCATGTATAATCATCTAACCTAGGTAGTTCTAGAAGTTTAGCCAAGATACATCATATGAAAACAACCCATAATCTGTTTAATGTAAGAAAACATGAGAAAAAAGAAAAACAAAGTAAACCGATCACGTTACACCCTTCGGATCACTCGTCCAAGGCTTCCCGATGATTAAGATCGACTCCACTCTTGTCCTCTAGCCTCTAGTCGCCTCCCTGCTTGTCTCTAATCGTCCAGAATCGAATGCCCTAGCCTCAGCCGTTTCAAAATCAATAAAACTTGAATTTCTGCGTTTTTAACCCTGTCGCGTACCGCGACAAGCTTCTCTAAACCCTTCACGCTACGCGATGGGTCTCGCTACCCGACAAATTAGTCGCGTCAAACCGCAATCATTAAAAGGGGCATTTTGGACATTTTCCTCTGTCGCGTACCGCGACAGGGTTTCAGATGTCCTTCGCGATACGCGAAGGGTTCCAGAATTCAGAATTTTGATCTCGTTGTTCTTGGGCCTATTCTCTTCCAACCGGCAGCTCGTTTTCTTGGTCTTTTGCTAAAAATTGATATGTTTATTACCTGCGAGCATGAAATTACCAAATTGTGAAGAACCGGCGTAAATCGACTCTAAAAAAGTAATAAACTGTACAGAAACTCAATAGAAACAAATGGAAAAATAGATGTGTTTTACAACACATCACACCCCCACACTTATCACTTTTTCGTCCCTGAAAAAGGCTTATGCAAAAATCTGGGATCATAGCTAGGCAAAATGGTTTCTACACAACTAAAGTAGTCAATTCAAAATTCAATGCTTTGGAAGAGATTGCAAGTATTGTTATCCAATTAATCCCATACTGATTATTCTTGTCCCTCAATCATGGTTCATTAAGTTCATGTTCTGCATTTCATTTCATTTGACCCACACCTAGTTAATCTAAAATCAACTCAATCCTGGATTCTAGCTTTCAAGTCATCCTTACATATAAACAGACAAGAAATTTCTCAAATCAGATTTTTATGAATGAAACAGATGGAAACGTGAGCATTTTTCTTTTACACATTGAACTTAACTCAGTGGTGTTTCAACCAGGCTGCAACCCGTCGTGTGACACATAAGTTTTCATCCAAATTCTTTCTTTTATTTTTTTTCTTTTAGCTCAGCTTATTTGGTGAAATGGGGGCGCCATAAAACTCGGATTTATTCTCATAAAAAGAGTACTTATGTGCCAAACAAAAATAAGATTTTCAAAACTCTAATCTGTTATTGTGCAAAGACTTCTTTCTGACTAGAAAACAGTTTCATCAATTCCAAATCCCCAAGATGTTTCCCAAGAAAATCATGCATTTAAGTAAATTTATACCAATCTTACGAGACAATTACAATCAGTTGAGCCTACCTACACATCCTATAACCAAAACATAAAACCCAAACCAACAAGTTAACCATGAATGGAAACACAAAACCTAACTTTTCTATCATTTCCCATCATGCTTTTGCAACCAACTTAAACAAAGACAACGAAGATCTAAGCCAAAGATGTAGAAACAAAAAATAAAAATTTTCAAAAATTTTGAAAAAATTTTGACTCAAGAACTTAAGTAAACTAAAACTAAAAATCAAAAACTAACTACTAAACAAAATTAAACTAAGCTAAGTTTCCCATCCCCACACTTAAACTGTACATTGTCCCCAATGTAGAGAAAAAGGAAAACCAAAAGAAAAACTAAAAATTAAAAACTAAAAACTGAAAATGACTTAGCTGGTTAAAGTGAAGACTGTCGAGTGCCAATCTTTTCACGTAGCTCCACAATCTACAATTCTGCTCCACTGGCTATAAACAATAACATAAGATCTACACAAAACAAAGATTAAACAAGCATCAACACATCCAAAAACATATTAATGATATCCATGATTAAGTCCAACCACAAACCAATCCTACCATTTAACAAAAATTAACAAAGGAAAACACAAATCAAACAAAAAAAATAAGAACTAACTAAAAATTTGAAAAACATCAATTCAATGCAACAAAAATGAATTTAGAAAACCTCCAATGGGTAAATTGGGGGTAAAATTTGAAAACTAGGGTTTTTAAACATTTTAAAACATTCCAGGCCTTGTCACGTACCTCGACAGATTTTCGAACGGCCGTCGCGATACGCGACACATGTTTGACCCGCGCGCTGACCGAAATCTCTAGTGTAGCGCGACAGATGGGCGTGTACCTGTCGTGTGACGCGACGATGTCATTTTTCCAGAAAGTTTCCGGATTTTCCATGCCTTAGCCAAAATTTTCACCCCTAAAACACCAAATCATCCTAAAACCAATCTAAGGCAAAGAAATACATACCTGGTGTCACACCCCGAGCCGACGGGGTAGGATCGGAATCCCCGTCGGGCGGAAGGTTCCCGGGGCGCGATATCGTGAGTGATAATCGGAAGTGATCAGATTGTTTACATTGCACATGAGATAAATGAGAAATGCTAAGATAATAGAATTACAAGGTTAAATTACATCAGTATCGTTTATAATTTAACAATGTAAATCTATTGTAAACATCATAAAATGACTATCTTGTATTTACACAAGATATACAAAATAAATTGTATAATGATGTCTTCAAAGGAATGCAGGTCCAAAATACTAAGTCTTCTATCTGAAGTCCTAGTCCAAAAGAAATGACTTCTTAATTAACCTGTTCGTCACCTGAGAAGTCATGCAAAAAGATCAAGTCAACACATGGTTGGTGAGTTCATATAGTTTAGAGTTTGAAAATGAATTGTAAACCTCATCCGGTAAAGACCTTAACCTCATTAACTCCACATGTAATATCCGGATCGGTATGCTTATATATAGGGCATATGTAGGGTCGAACTTACCGCTCGCCCAGCCACCGTCCCACCACATACTAATCCGTATATGACACTGTTATTAATGATAATTAAGCATTTTTACCCTTCTTATTAAACCCAAAATCCTCTGTTCCTTTGTTCCTGTAATTACAATTATTTGAAATTCACATAGATTTCCTAAGTTCATCACATAGTATGATCAACCACGGCAATTGTATAAACAGTCATAAATGTTTAAGAAAATAAATAGATAAACATTTAATAAAATCTAAGTCCTAATGATTGGGGCCTTTGGTCATACTCGAGTAGACTAGTCTGTCAATCTAGGTACTTAGTAGTTAGGGAATCTGTAAATATCCTCAAACATATGACCTACAACTCAAACGGTCTAGCTAGGACTTCTTGAAACGTAGGGTTTTTGTTTCGTCGGTTTTGGCATATGTTATCTCTGATATTTACCAGGCTTTCCCTTGAAAATGATTTATTGATTCGTCTGATTCTGTTACAAGATGTACTTGATTCGTTGATCGTAGAATACTAGATTCATTGATCAAATGTACACTTGATTCGTAGTTCAACAAAAACTTGATTTGTAGAACATTGAATATTGTCTTTGCAAAGATTGTTTTGTTTGATTTGTTGAAGTCCCACACTTGTTTCACCAAAATGTTTCGTTTGATTCATTGAATTCACCCATTTGATTTGTCAAAATGTTTAGTTTGATTCCTTGAACTCCCACACTTGTTTTGTCAAAATGTTTGATGTGATTCTTTTGAAATGTTTTGATATGTTGAAATCTTTAGTTTAAATCTGATTATTCACTTAATTTATAAGTAAATCAGTTAGTAAACCTGCATAAAACCTTCCTAGACATGGTCTAGGATAACATTTATATATATGTAAACATATAAAATTAAAAACCTTAAGTAAACAATTTAATAAACAGTTTACGCATGCTTCTCAGCCCCGCGTTTTAAAACAAAAATGTTAGAAAAGGGGCAATGAACTCACTTGTGCTGCTATGTAAATTGATCTAACACAAAATACGCGCTCTTGTTGTAGCTAGGTTTCTTCAGTTCCTGAGTTATTTTATAAAAATTCGAATATAATAAGTACGCGTAATAGTCGTTGTGCCTATGGTTGGGTCTTGTTGTGTGTGCAACTAAGTGTCTTAGTACTAAATGTATCTAGAATCTAATCTAACTTAGCTACCCTTTTTAATGATCCCAAATCCCATAGTTTAGTGATAATAACTTACTTTTAATATTTTACAAAATTTGGGCAGAGTCTCCTCTGTATTTAGTTCAAAACCAGACAGTGACCTTGTCTATTTTACAACAAAATCCCAATCAATGATATTACAACAACTTTTATAATTACATAAACTTAAAGGAAACTAATAACATTTATAAATAAAGTCTATTTCATTTTAATTTACAAGATTTTAGAAATTTATTAATTTAACTTCAATAAATTCGCAAAGTCTTTAGTTTTATTAAAAACATCATTACTTAGGTTTAAGTAAACATTTAATGTGTGTTGGGCTTAATTAAGCCCCATTGGACCCACTTAAGCCCCATTGAAAGTCCTTGATTTCTAATTGATTAGAAAACTTGAGCCTTTGACTCTCTTGATCCTATATGAAGATTATCCGATTGTTAAACCACCTTTTGTCCATTAACAACTCACGTTGAGTTGTTATTGTATGTTAATAATTATCTTGTTATAGAAATCCCTAAACCATGCACCCATGCAAATTCTAGGTTGTTTACTCTATACATTGATTACGTGGATTCCCATGCACACATATACTTTGCCTATTTGCATATGCACGTATTTAGCCCCCATGCATCTTAGAAATTTCAGATTTATAATTGTTGGGTATTCGGCATCATCCCAAGGCAGCGAACCTTTTGAAGGTGCTGACCTTGGGTTCGGCTAACAATCATCACCAACGAACCCTTAGGGTTCGGTTCTCAATTCCCACAAACCCTTGAGGTTCGTTCATAAGGATTCGGCCAGCCTATGAAATCAGGTTCGTTCAATTATGAGGGTTCGGCTGGACATGAGAGGTTCGCCACCCTAAGGTTCGTGATCACCCATGGTTCGGCCAAGGATGGTTCGCCAAAGATTCCAGGCTCGTGGACAAAGGTTCGATGCTTAAGGCAGCAGGGTTCATGACTGGGAACTTGCAGGGTTCGTTGCAAAGCCATGCAGGTTCGTTGCCAGGGTTCGGCTCGCCAGAAAGGTTCGGCCAAGGCTTCTCAGGGTTCGGCCGACCAAAATTCCACGAACCGGTAATTTCCATGGCTTCCATCCTCATCCTCGAAACCTCAAACCTGTTACCACTCATTCCTAAAGCCACCTAGACGTGCAAGGTACCTTAACTCAAGTGTTTCAAACATTTTATAACCGGTTAACACCAATAATCTTAGGGGTCACGAAACACACACACCAAACCGAAATAAGATCGAGTTTTTACCTCAATTTCGACGGTTAGATGCTTAAAATCCTAGTACTTCCGTGATCTACGTGATGAGATGATCGTTTAGGCACCTAGCACTCTTGAATCCGCCAAGAATCGAGCTCGAAATTGTAGAGAGAAGGTAGAGAAAATGTTCTCTAGAGAGAGAGAGTTTGAAAAGGAAAATGTGAGAAAAATGGAGGTGTTGGGGGTAGGTGGTGACATAAATGTTTCATTTAATGAGTTAATATATATCCGGATGTTCGGTCTCGTTCGGTTTCGCGCAACAATGTCGTTTCGCGTAGTTTTCGAGACGAAACGACACGATTCATAAAATAGAATTAATTTAATTATTCTAGGTTGTGATTCCTAATAAATTAACTAATATCTTCTATTTATTTTAATTTAAAATATTAATTTACTGTTTAAATCGAAATGTACGGTCGTCGCGCGTATTCGTTCGAATCGTCACCCGTACAAACACGGCGATAACTATACTTTTCAATCTTGTTTTCTAAATATAGAATATCATTCAGAACGTTAAACTTTCAGATTTATTCGTACAGATCGTCACCTATACGAATATCCCGTCAATTTAGCATTCACGTAACAATATTCGTGTGTTTTGTTCTTTAAAGTCTCACATACGTTTATACATAATAATTCCTAAACAAGTAATCACATGATGGTTCTGTATTGTCAAAGAATTGTCTGACTCAAAAACCATTGTTCTAAACTTTGTTTTCTGAATTGAATCTGAACTGTGATTTGATAACATGAAATGAAAATGATATACAATTGTTAACTGAGATACGTACCTGATTTACTGTTCATGTACTGTATAGATCACTGTTCCGGTGACGGTTCCGGCACTGATGTTACACCTGGTGGCTCCAATTCATCTTTATGGCATCAAATTGATTAAAAACCTGCAAAACACATTAAAAACACACAAAATCGAAAACAAAAACGAAAAAAAACAATCACGAAAAATGAAAAACACACCAACGAAACTTAGAAACTAAAAATCTACAAACTCTACACTTAGGAATTCACCCAAAAACTCACAATCCTCCACTCAGATGGGAGGATCCAAAAAGATCTCCTCCCTCACAATCACCTCATGACCACGATCACTAACATCCCATGGTCCTTCTCCCATAACTTCAGCTACACTTACCTCATCACTCACCAAATTCACACCTTCAACTTGATGGACTAACTCACCATCGGCCCTCATAGACTTTGCTATCTTCAAACAAACAGTCTCATCACCCACTCTAAAAGTGAGTTTTCCCTCGTACACATCTATAATAGCCTTGGCGGTGCGCAAGAATGGCCGCCCAAGAATGATGGGAACCGCCGTGTCTGCCTCCATGTCCATCACAACAAAATCCACGGGGAACATAAACTTATCCACTTTGACTAAAACATTCTTTAAAATTCCCCGTGGACACTTCACCGACCGATCCGCCAACGACAAGGTCATGCGTGTGGGGGACAAATCACCAAGAGCTAGCTTCTCGTATAAAGAATATGGCATCAGATTGATGCTAGCCCCTGAGTCCGCCAGAGCATACCTCCTCACATCATCTCTAAATAAGCACGGGATAATTGTGACACCTCGCAAATTCCAGGTCAGCACTTATATTACTTTGCTAATAATGTGTATTAATATTTCATACGTGGCACTAGAATAATTGTATTTAGTGTGACACGTGGCATAACAGTTTGAACACACCGATAATTTGAGGAATTATCGCACAACAATCGCACGTGTCTTGAATGACGAACGTTGGTGAACGGATCAAACCACAGCACAATAACACTGCACTTAGGTTCGGGTGAACCTGATTTAGTTAGAACAACGCTTACATGTCAAGAAACGATGATCGTATTCGAGAAATACGAGAAATTCGCTTCAAAACAATGAAATTGGGCCTATTGGGCTCAGCCGAAACCCATCGCGGTACGCTATGGGCATCCAATTGGTCCTTCGCGGTACGCGAAGACTGGGCGGGAGGATTTGAATTCTCCGAAAAGCGTCGCAGTACGCGACGACCGATCATCTTCCACCTCCGCGGTACGCGACGTATTTCGGGAACAAAACGATTATTTTAATCACCGCGGTACGCGGAGAAGCTTTTTGGGCGGTGCCGCGGTACGCGACAGGCCTAATTTCGCAGAAATCTTTATAAAACCAATGTTAATCATTCTGTCGCCCTACTCCGATTTCTCTCGACTGAAAACTCCCACTCCGACCATTTTCACTCTGTTACACCATCATAGTACCTCTGGAAGCAATTGATAAGGTCTTAGAAGCTCGAAATCAAAGATTGGAAGCTTGGGGGAGGAGCTTGGAGCTAGTCATCGACACCACCAACACTTGTGACGACCCAGGAGCTGTTCTCAGAGGATTTCAAGCTGCTACACACCTGTTCCAGTCCCATCTCGACCCTCTTGAGCTCTCCTAAGGTAGTCCTAGCTCTATTTCGGATTTTTAGCACACCTACACACACATGCAAGCCATAATGGCCACATGCATCACCACCACACACTTTGACCACAAAATTTTGATGGTTTAGACCTGTTATTGAGTATGTTTGCTACTGATTTGATAGTTTCACAACGATCTATGATGATGTTGATATGACTAGATGATTATTTGTCGATTTTGCTATGAAATGGGTACTTTAGACCACATGCATGCACGATCCATGATGTTTCACATGATTCTTGATATTGAAATGTGATTATTAGTGATATTGAATAGGATTTAAGAGATTGGAAGTGTTGATTATGGTCAAAAGTGTTGATTTGGGGCTTATTACTAAATTTGGAAACTTTATTCTTACAAGTATGTGAATAATGGTGTTAATGGTCACATACATGTGTTTAAATCCATGATTTATGCTTAGAAGGAAGTTTAGGAAGTTAACATGATGATTCTTAGAACATTTGGATGATTAGAATTGTTAAAAGCATGATTATTAGGAATGTTACTATAAATGGAAACTTTTTATCATAAGATTTCAAATGAGCGATATGTATGATAATGTCTCGAGTCTAAGATGATTATTTAGTGATTTCATGATGACATTGAAAGGATTATGTTGTTGGAAGACTTGAATTCGGTTATTTCTATAAGTTACTAAACATAGTAACTTTATTTTGCTAAGTCCATGATTTGTCGCATGTTAATCGTATCGATCATGATTAAAAGGCTATTTAGGACTAAAATAATGATGTTAGATGATGTTGGTTGTTAAATTTGGTGAAATATGCTTGTTTGTGCACACTTTCTAAATATAGAAACTTTTACGTGCAAACTATGTTAAACCGGCTATGTGTAACGATGTGCTATTTGATAACATGATCATTTAGGATAAATATGCGTGCTAGAGTAATCGGAATGTGATTTAATGCATGACTTGCCAAATATGGAAACTTTCCTAAAATAGAAACTTACCATAAATGGTAAGTTTCCTCATAGGAATGATTTTGGTATCCGTACACCTCACACGACACTAAACCGCACGTTACACGATCACCTGATCCAAACCGTCACCAACGGGTCGTTAGGTCAAACACGATCAAACACGGTCAACTCGACCCACATAACCACTTAGTGTTGTAGAACATTAACACGGTCCGGTGAGACCCGCATATGTGAACACGAACTCATAGTACCTATGTGATATAGGTGACTACTAGCCGGCGAGCTACACTATTCTTTTGAGCAAACGCATTATTTAACTCAGGTGAGTTTACGGCCCCACTTTTACATATAACTGTTTTACTTAACCTTGGGGTGAGAATACTATGCAACTGTTTTAGATATATGACTGGTATGTTGTGAAAACCATTTTCGAGTGTAACTTTATCGCTTAAAGTCCTCACTTATCCTTACCGTTAGTTGTGTATCAAACGAGTCGTAATTACGTAGTACTACTGGGTTTGACTAACCCCACTCGGCACCAATGTTGACTGGAGGTCATAACGAGTGTAATTTCGATGGGAATGCGGGTTCAGCGATGACCTGCGGAGGCAACGGGAACAGTCTAGTTTCGGTAAGATGACATGACACACTCCACGGATCGTAGATCCAACAACTAAACTTAACATGCCCAGTATATATCTGTTTACTATTTATGTCTGTCTAAACCTGTGAACTCACCAACTTTTTAGTTGACACTTTTTCGCATGTATTCTCAGGTAACTAGTGGACTGCACGCTAGGATGCGCACAAGGATGCACTAAGGAGTCTGACGCGCATATAGACTCTTGTCCTAGGCTTTTGTTTGCATTGATTGATTTTGAAACAATTTAAACTTTGTAGTGTCTGTTAAACAGTTTACGTTCCGCTGCAACTTATTTACTTTTGATGTTAAACATTTTTCCGCTGCGTATTATTGAAACTCGCATTATTTTACAAATATGTGTGATTGTGCAACTCATATAGAGTCGTTCTATATGACCATGAGCTGTGATCCTGGCCACGTCACATCCACGTGGACTGGCTCCACGAGTGGGAATTTGGGGGTGTGACAATAATAAACATTCCCGGATCTGCGAGCTTTTCGGGAAGCTTGTTTAAAATCACTACGGAACATCCCGCACTCAATGGTACGTTAGCAACCTCTCCTAAGCGATCGTTACCCTTCAGCAACTCTTTCAGAAACTTCACATACTTGGGTATGTGCTGAAGGGCTTCAATAAAAGGGAGATTTATCTTGAGTTCTCTAAACATGTCAAGAAAGTGCCCGTATTCCTTAGCGTGCTTTTGATTTGTCAAGCGCGCCGGATAAGGAACACGGGTAAGATCAATCTCCGTGGTGGGTTTAAACATGGCCGGCTTACCAACTACCGGCTTCTCTATGGGAGACTCACTGTTAGGTGCGGTACTTGCTGGGACTAGCCTCATTTGCACCCTTCCAGGAGTCTCCATCTCGATCTCCTCATCCACCGGTTCCTCCTCATCTAAATCAACCGGTGGAACCAATCTTTCACTCTCCTCAACTTCCACCAACACCGGTGGTATGAACACTTTTCCTCCACCTCTTCCAGAACGAGTAGTGACCGCCTTAACGTGGGCGTTTGGGTTGGTTTGGGGTTGACCCGGGAACTGGCCTTGGGGCCGTTCATCCAACCGTTTGGCTATGTCACCAACCGTTCGCTGTAAATCCAAAAACGCAGATTGTTGGTTCTTGAGGAGAACATCATGCTCATGTAGGATCTTCTGTGTAGTGGCATCTTTTGCCACTAACTGAGTAAGCAATTCCTCTATCCTACCCAAACCACCATTTCCACTCAATGAACTACCGGAACTACCACTAGGCTGACCCTGCCCCTGGTTCTGAGGATAACTATTGTGGAAACCAGGGGGATTACCAAAAGATCTATAGGTTTGGTTAGAATGATTTCCCCAACCGGGGTTATAAGACTGCCCAAACCGGCCCTGCCCTCCTACAAAATTGGCTTGCTCCTGGCTCACCAAACATTCAGAAGTGGCATGACCACCTCTGCAAATCTCACACCTATCCACTCTCATCTTCAAATCCTTAACATCCCTAGCTAAAGACTCAAGAGCAGCAGCAACACTAGTGTCCGTGTTCACATGATGAACACCCCTCATTGACGAGGAAGAACTAGTAATAGGAGTTGAATTCCTATTTGACGATCGCTGCTCGTACTCGGCTTGAGCAAAACTCTCAAATAAATCATTGCATTCAGCCACATCCCTCTTACCCATGAGGTGGCCTCCTGCAAAAGTGTCAAATCTGGCACGAGTCTCATATGTGAGCCCATTGTAGAATTTCTCTACAAGGGCCCATTCAGACAAACCATGTTAGGAGCATCGACTGAGCAGGTTTTGAAACCTCTCCCAAGCAAGATAGTAGGGCTCATCAGGGGCCATTTGGAATGAATGGATCTCATCTCTCAGGCGGGCCGCCTTAACAGGTGGGAAGTACTTTTTAAGAAAAGCATCCCGGAGGCTAGCCCAAGTGGTAAAAGTGCCTGGCGGATGAGAGTCAAGCCAAGTAGCTGCTCGCCTCGAAAGTGAGAAAGGAAAAAGCTGTAGAAAAATCGCATCATTAGTGGCACCTTGAAGATTGAAGGTACCACAGATGCGAGTGAGCCTAGCAAGGTGTGCGGGAGCATCTTCATCATCACGACCATCAAACTGAGAATTGTTAATGGCTGTCATGATATATGAAGGAATCTGCCACGAATTTTCATTCGTTATGTTTGGCACAGTAATGGGATTGTTAAGTCCCGTGAAACCTGCAGTGGCCTGCTGGTGAACAGTGCGACGCGCCGCCATGGGTGGGACAAAATGAAAACGTGGGCTAGAGTGAGTACAATAAGAAGAAGAAGATGTGTGCTCAGAAAAATCTGCAGAAATGGGAGTAGAAGCACTTGCCTCGCTCGTAGAACCTTCAGAAAAGTCCCGCGAATCGCTCCTTGATGGCAATGAAAGCTCAGGTGGCGGTCCGTGTGAACGTAGGTGTGGCATGCACTAACAAACCTGCAAACAAATAAATAAAAATAATCAAAAAGAAATAAAAAAATAAAATAAAATAAAATAAAATTGAAAAGCAAAATAAACACAAATATGCACATATAAGAACAAGAACTAGTAAGCACAATCGACTAAGAAGTCCCCGGCAACGGCGCCAAAAACTTGATGTCGACGGAGCTTAGCTACAAAACTAACTAAAAACCGACTTTAAAATAGACACAAAGAAATAAATCTAGACTCTCTAAAACCTAAGTTACCGACAGACAAGTGTACCTATCGTATGCAGCAAGACAAAAGTAAGTCCGGATATCGAACCCACAGACTTCTACAGAATGTACTAACTAGACTCAAGGACTTATCTATACAAATTTACTTAAATAAAATATTAATGAGGAAAAAGGGGGATTTTTACTAACAACTAAAATACTTAAAAGATACTTAAGAATAAGAATAGATGAGCAAACAAAGACTAAATCAGAGAAGGAAAACAACACTACCTAGGATTGAATCATATACATGCTTGACAAGGTTCTCTCGGGGATGGAACTAATGTGATACCGGGATCTAAAAATACTAAACCTATTGGAAACTTAGAGTATCCTCGACCCTTCTCAAGGATAATCAACTAAGTATCCTAAAAGCTGTTAAACCACCGGTTAAATGGATTCTCCTCACAGGTCATCCAACTGCTTATGAATTATCCGCTAGATTATCTACCTCACAATACGATAATCTCAAAACACCTAATAAATAACTGTTAGACAATCTACCTCACAGCGCGAAAGTCACAGTTCACTTAAATGCTAGGGATAACTAGGGTTTTCCTATTGAACTCAATAAACAAGGTTTGATAGACAAATTAGACTGATCTTCTCATGAAATCTCTAACCTAACAAGCTAACAACCAAGACTTATTGACAACTTCTCACCTCACGGCTATTAAAGTTGGTTGCACATCTTAATCATCTAAATCATAATAAAACATTCCTATGAATTACCTGATCACAATAATTCATCCAATAATAAAAAAACACACAGTAATTGATTCTAGCATGCACCTATTTCGCGACAGACAATCGCCAAGACACATGAGGAACATAATATTAATCATTTAACAATTTAAGACACACGTACACATCCAATATTCCAAACCAAGTCTTTAAATCATAAATCCATCACATCACATTGTTTCAATCCCAAGATAAACCAAAATCAATCATGTATAATCATCTAACCTAGGTAGTTCTAGAAGTTTAGCCAAGAAACATCATATAAAAACAACCCATAATCTGTTTAATGTAAGAAAACATGAGAAAAAAGAAAAACAAAGTAAACCGATCACGTTACACCCTTCGGATCACTCGTCCAAGGCTTCCCGATGATTAAGATCGACTCCACTCTTGTCCTCTAGCCTCTAGTCGCCTCCCTGCTTGTCTCTAATCGTCCAGAATCGAATGCCCTAGCCTCAGCCGTTTCAAAATCAATAAAACTTGAATTTCTGCGTTTTTAACCCTGTCGCGTACCGCGACAAGCTTCTCTAAACCCTTCGCGCTACGCGATGGGTCTCGCTACCCGACAAATTAGTCGGGTCAAACCGCAATCATTAAAAGGGGCATTTTGGACATTTTCCTCTGTCGCGTACCGCGACAGGGTTTCAGATGTTCTTCGCGATACGCGAAGGGTTCCAGAATTCAGAATTTTGATCTCGTTGTTCTTGGGCCTATTCTCTTCCAACCGGCAGCTCGTTTTCTTGATCTTTTGCTAAAAATTGATATGTTTATTACATGCGAGCATGAAATTACCAAATTGTAAAGAACCAGCGTAAATCGACTCTAAAAAAGTAATAAACTGTACAGAAACTCAATAGAAACAAATGGAAAAATAGATGTGTTTTACAACACATCACAAGCCTATGCACCAACACACCAGGGTTGACCAACTCAAGTGTGATGGTGATCACGGGGTGATCGAAGTAACCGTTGGGGGATATAGCCATTGGAAAAAAAAGAATTTTCTAACTTCTATTTACCCATATAATTCACCCATTTTACACTATAAATTCACCCAACTTCAATATATACAATTGACCATCTAAAAAATCTTCAAACTTCACAAAGTCTCTCTACATTATGGATTCAAACAATCAAAATAATCCGTTTTTTAATCCATTCTTGAATTGTTATCGTCCTCAAGTCTATCCCAACATCCCGAGCAACCAAAACAATCTGAACCATTTTCTAACATTTGCAAACTGGTACCACAACAACCGTTTTTCAATCAACAATAACCTACATTTGAAAACGTTCCTGAAACCCAACCAGACCCTGATACTGAAGTTATACCGAAAACACAACCCAACCTGAACCCTGCTTGTTAAAGACGAAAAAGTGAACGAGTGAACCGTTGACGGCCTATACTACAGAGAATGAACCATTTTCTCATAACGCGACATATTATAAGAAAATCAACGAGATGACATTCCGTCTCGAAGTTACAAACTTCGAAACGTAGCAAGATGTTATCGTCAGGCAAGTATACGACCACTCAATTCGATTTCACCTGTCAATGTTTAGTTGAATTAAACGAGACAGATGATGAAGTCGAGATGAAAATGCCATCCGAACCACAACGTCAGCAGGCCAACACCAATACACGCCACTAGTTGTCGACCCCCACTCCTCCCAACTTTTCCTTGGTGCAACTCACTGGGCCCCAAATTGACACCGCGACTAGCCAACTAAACCTGCAACTCCTGTTTGGAGCTTCAAATCAAGACTTAAATGTCAATTATAGTTTCAATTAGGGTTGCAATCGATCCTTGGTGGAATCATTTATGGAACCCTAAAATCCTTTCCTTTATTCTTTGATTTCTTATAGCTACCACTGCCACTGGTGGGGTAGGCGTGGTCATTGGCTGGGGTGGATGCGATGGTGGTGGTGTGCAATGTTGTTTTGCCGGTAATGAGAGTTGGCATTTTGCAAGTGATGGAGGTGAGTAGATGAATCAGATTTGTGGTATTTTAAGTTATAGTTAACAGAAAAATAGGCGACCGTTAGTCAGGGCCGTATCTAAGAGATTAGGTGTCATGTGCGAATGATAAAAATGGGTCCCTATGTATGTGTGTGTGATAATTCATTTGTAATAAAATTTGAAGCAAGTTAATCTTTTTTTTGACCTAAATTTCAAATTGTAATGAGTTATTGGGTCAAATGTTTATAAAACAAAATTTTCTTTTAAG
This sequence comes from Mikania micrantha, assembly GCA_009363875.1. NCBI lineage: Eukaryota > Viridiplantae > Streptophyta > Magnoliopsida > Asterales > Asteraceae > Mikania > Mikania micrantha. The sequence goes on along the minus strand of CM018691.1, from coordinate 23,724,411 downwards.
ATTGTAAATTATAAACGTTTGTTGTAAAATAAATTAATATATATACATATAATATATACAAATTTTTTTTAAAAATTTAGGCCTCTCTAAAAAAGCGGGTCATGTACGGTCGCACTTGCTCTAAGACCCCCCTGCTGTTAGTTAATACATTGTCAAAAAAATTAACGAAATTTTACATATGGTTTTAATTAGCTAGCAAAATGGGTACATGTTAAGACATTATTGGATCTGTTTAATAAAAAATTTACTATTTGATTTTACAATTTTTAGAAAATAATAAAATTAAGAGGATAAACTTCATCATTTTTCCTTTTTTGCAACATAAAATGTAAATCTGTCATGCTTAAATCACTAAACTAAGTGTTAAACAAGTCATTTTGATGTTTTATATTTGCATTAATCACGTCGTCTGAAACCAATTAAACCCGTTAAAGCTCGTTTTGCCGGCGTTAGTTTTAAATCGTGACTCTTTTACTTTTGGAACCGCCGAACCGGACCAGTGGACTAACCAACTCTAAACAAAGTCAACATCAGGTGGCCGGTAGGTACGTGAAGATTCTATCTATACGTTTGACAATGGTTGGTCCATCACCATCTGCCATATTTGACGCTTCATCCATCGAACCCTTTTCTCTCTTTTTAAAATACAATTTATTGATCTTAGCTAACTGATGGTTCCGGTTCAGGTTCATTGGTTCGATCAGGTGGGTTAGTGAAGAAACCCAGATAATGAAACTACCCAAGCTTCAATCTTTGATCGTTTTGAGTAACACCCACCTCAAATTCTTGGGTCTTGTGACTTTATCACTGCTTCTTGGAGCATCATATTTCCAACATGGGTACTCAGATGGAGCCACAGGTGTTCCAAACACAAACAGAAACAGAGGAATGGTGCCATCAAAAAGACCAGGTGAGCCTCCGGTGTTAGCCTACTGGATTCATGGGTCCAGAGGAGATGGGCAGAGGATACGGAGGGTTCTGAAGGCTGCATACCATCCAAGAAATCAGTACCTGTTGCTGCTGGATGCGGCTTCATCGTCCGATGAGAGGACAGATCTGGCACTTTATGTCCAGTCTGATCCCGTGTTTAGTGCTGTCGATAATGTCAACGTGATCGGCCGGAGTTATGCCGTGAACCGGATGGGAGGATCGGGACTCGCTGCATTGCTCCATGCCGCTGCATTGCTTCTTAAAATAAACACAAAATGGGATTGGTTCATTGCGCTTGCTGCTTCTGATTATCCTCTCATGACTCAGGATGGTATGTTGTGCATATTTTCTAAACTCGATCTAGTAATTGGAATAAATAGTTAGGAAAAACTTCTTTTGATTTGAAAGTTTTAACTATTTTGTTTCGAACTTTTTAAAATGGTCATTATGCTCCATGTGGTTTGACAGTTTAACCATTATGTTCCAAACTTTTCTAATGTGTTTCCATTATACTCCATTTTTTTCGAAAACCAGCAAAAGGTTATAATTGTCAAACTATAGGAAGCTAAACTGTAAAACAACAAGGAGTATAATGGACATTTTGAAAAGTTTGGAGAAAATGGTTAAAACTGTCAAACAAAAATAAGTAAAAGAGAAGTTTTTCACTTTTTTCAAATATTTATATACTAGGTTAGGTTAGCTACTGAGTGTATTATACGGGTTAAATAATAAAAAATACAGAGAGATCAAAGATTGTAATAAAAACTTGGAAAAACCAAATACAAAATCTTTTATTTATCATTAGTAATATGCTTTTTCATGAACTAATAAATATTACAAACTTGTGTATCACTTGTTTGACAATTGATTACAATCAAATTCATGAATGCAAAGGGTTACAATAAGTTAAAAAAAAAGAAGAAAAAAAATTCAAGAACGTGGGACCCAAAGGTCTACAAAGAACTTCATATAAATTTCATGTGAATTAAGGGTGTTAATTTTCGGATATTCGAAAAATTCGGATAGTTATTTTCAATATCCGAATCCGAAAATAGGATATCTGAAATTAAAAAATAAAATTTAAAAAGAATATATATTTTGGATATCCGAATAATCGAAATATCAAAAAACTAACCGCAATATCCGTAAAATTATCCGGATATCCGAAACATTATCCGAAAAATTATCTGGGTATCCAAAATTTATCCGAAATATCTGAAAAAAATAATTATCCTACATAATTTTTTATTTATCATAGAACACCAAAACAGTTGCACATATGTTGTTTTTTCAATCGAGATTGTGACACTTTTTAGAAGTATATGATTATATTTATTTATATATGGTTCATGTGTTGATAATGTGTATGATTAAAAAATTTAGTTTTAACCACTCTCGTAAAATACAAAAAAGTTGAGTTTAACAAGATCAAATAATCCAATTTATTTCAGTTGATAATTTTTATAGTTTGACCGAATAAAAATGGAAGATTAACAACAATAAAATCCTAAAATGACCATGTTTTAGAGTTCGCTTTAAGTATCTAAAATAGTTGAGTCAGACCTCTTAATAGATGTTTTGTATGAACAAAATGTAATGATAAATGTTTTCAATCGACTCTCGGACACCAACAGATTGATGATTGATCAATTTTTTTATTTTTTATTTTTCATTTTTATCTATAAAATGACAACACTTGTTCCGTTCCAAACAAATGCAAACACCACAAAATAAACCACACAATCTTCTCTTGGTTTTTGTTTCAGTTCTTAACACGCTCTTCAGGGGCGGCCCGGGGAGGGGCAAACCCGACCTCCGTCCCGGGCCCATTTTTTAGGAGGCACAATTTTTTTGAAATATACGTATTTATAGAAATTCATTCAAATGATAACCAACAAGTTACGGATAACGAAAATGAACTATTTATAGATGTATGATTTAAGTGAACAAATTAAAGTATAGCAAGTTACTTTCATGTCTTTTAATCTAGGGGTGTTCATTGGTTTGATTTAATCGGTTTCAATTTTTTCCCTATCGGGAAACCAAACCGAATTCGGGAAGTGGTTCGGTTCCGTTTTGGTTAATACTGAACAAACCTATTAAAAACCAAATAAACGGTTAAAAACTGAATTCAACCAAATAAACCGATTTTAAACCAAATAAACCGGTTAAAAACCGAATAAATCGAATTCTACCTTACATATTATTAATAAAATGAAAATTTTAAATTTGCATTAGGTTTAATCGGTAAACCGAATAAACCAAATTCAAAAAATAAAAAAAATTGGAACCGATAACCGAAATTTAAAATTTGAATACGATTAGGAACCGAATATGAACCAAACAAAAAATCGAATTCGGAATTCAGTTTTTTAGTTACGAATATGGTACGATTTTTATTTTTTCTGAACACCCTGCTTTAATATTTGTACTAGGTTAGCAACCCGTGTATTACACGGGTTGAATGATAAAAATATAACAAATAATCATTAATGTAAATTTAGATAATATAAGATTTTTTAGTATAAAATATAGCTAAAATTTTGTATAATTTAAGTAATAAAATAATTATATTATTTCTTTTAACAATAACTTTTTTCAAATATTGTTTCTTATTTTTTTTTTAAAAAAATACTACTTTAAAAATTGTATATTTTATAATAAGTTGGATATTTAAAATATGTTTCTTAGTTTAAAAATGTAAAAAAAATATATTTAATATTATTATTTAATACGAGGTATACTTAATATGAGAGAGAAGCGAGAAATCAAAGATAAGATGCTCTAGAATCACGCCATGTGTCTTTAAAAACCTGGATTTATTATAATAGATAGATTCGCTAGGGGCCTTTTTTTCTGGCCCGTCCTGGGCACCTAAAATGAAGGGCCGCCCCTGACGCTCTTGTTTCTTTTTCACTTTGTATTTTAATTTAATTTATTAATTATAATGGGTATCAATGTATCATACTACATTTATATAACCATTATTCTATCTAGTAAATTAAACATATACTTGTTGGATCGATTCCTTTGATTCAGATTTAAAGATGAATACGAAAATAATAATGAAATAAAGATTAGATGAAACCTGTGAATCCAGTGAATGTGTTGTTGATTCCAGACATGATTCCTGAAAGATGACGATCCGAACGGTTCCCGTTTAGGATGTATTGTGAGGATGGAATGAGATGAAAGAGAGAGCTTGGTTGTGGGTCACGAATTCTTAAGGTTAGAGAATTCGTGATTATGATGTTGGTCACCTTAATTATGAGCCATAAGTCTCCATTATATACACCCAAGGGGAAACCCTAATTAGGATTTTAAGAGCAATTACGTCCATCATATAATTACCTATCTAAATGGGTATTTAATTAATTGATCAATTAGATAAATAATCATGAGGGCCACATATTAAATATTATTTATTCTAACAATACTGGTTAATTACTGATAAATGCAGATATCCTGCATGCTTTCACATTCTTGCCTAAGGACCTCAACTTTGTACATTTTGCAAACACCACCAGCTCTGATGATGAGTAAGTAATTTATTTAAATTCTTTATTTAAATTCTTTCATATTTCTCATTCATGTATACAAACAAGTAAAGGGGTTAAGAAACCATCACCAGAATCATTATGTGGTAGGTAGTTTTTGATCTGGTGCAGGGGCGAACGGGTCAAGCAAGTGGTTGTGGATCCTAGCCTTTACGACCGAGAAAGGAGTCCAATTTTCTATGCTAAAGAGACTAGAAATGCACCAAATACGTTCAAGATCTTTGCAGGTGAACTTGTTTAACTTGAGGCAACATTAAGCTAGCTAGCGATTGCGATTTGGTTTGTTAATACAATAATACATGCATTGATGAAATTCATGTAGGTTCCCCTTGGGTGATTCTAAGCAGATCTTTTATAAACTTTTGTGTAAAAGGATGGGACAACTTCCCTAGGAAGCTGCTTATGTACATGACCAATATAGCATCTCCTCTTGAATTCTACTTCCAGACAGTCATATGTAACTCACCCAGTTTTCAGAACACCACAGTCGACAACGATTTGAGATATGTCATGAGCAGAAACGATAGCCTGAGCGAAATGGGGGAGAAGATGATTGTTGCAGGGCCTTTAGATGATGCATTGCTGCAGGAGATTGACAACAACGTATTAAACCGCTCAGCAAATGGGGTTGTGCCTGGAAAATGGTGTTTGGAACAAAAACCGAATGTGACGAGAAATGATGATGTTGTAAAAGATGAATGGAAATGGGGAGATATTAACTCGGTCGAGGCTAGTCCTCGAGGGGTGAAGCTGGGACTAACGTTGTCCCGGCTTGCTAGTGAGAGAGTTGATGTGTGCCCAAGCCCAAGCACAAGTTGAGGTAGCTTGGCTAGTTAAGAAATATTTTGGAAAGGAAACATAATGCAATGAATACATTACATTATTTCATGTATGCATTCTTGTATGAGGAGAATTAACAATAAATAAGCATATGCATTTTTTTTTCATGTGTAAAAAGATGGATGTCACCACACATGATAATTTAATTAGGTAGATACTATGGAGTCTTGGAAATTGTTTTGAGTGTGCTATCAATCAAACCCCAGCGTTTCATATGCCTGACCCTAGTTTTTTAGGAATTTCGTGTTGTAAACTATGATACTATAATCACTATATTGATTATCAAACAAATATATAAAATCACTAACCAGAATTGTTCTTGAAATTGAATGAACTTCAGAAAATCACTATTGTAAACTTGAAGAAAATGCAACTTGGATAATCTCTAAGAATTGTGAACCCCTATCAGATCAAACTATTTTATGGTACGAATCAAATGCTTGAGCGAATTAGACTTAGAGATCTTAAGATTGAAAATTGAATTTTCGTTTTCTTGTGCAAAAGAAACCGTACTCTTAATATGTTTTCTGTGATTGAGATCTCAAAAATATAAAGCCAAAATGCTTATATATATTCGGCCAAATATAAGCCGGACAAAACAAAACTTCCTATAACTGCCAAATGGTCAAGTACATGATTAATTAGAAGTTTATTAATTAATTAGGAAGCGCAATTAAATCTATATAATATTCATGTCAAACGAGCCCGCACTCCCGCGTCACCTAACTCGATTAATCACTAATATTATTATCTCGATCACCAAGTAAATCCAATAACACTAAAATAGTTGATAACACTAAAATTACCAACATTTCGTGTTATCTTCCTCATTTTTAAACATAAATTTTAGGTTCTTGGTCGTTTTTGAGATGATTTATGAGGCTCGTATACTTCCAATCACATCCTTTCTCATGTTTTTGCAATTTGAATCAAGAATTGAAGATTCAATGATGACAAGAAAGGCTAAATCAACTATGATATCCTTTGGGTGAAGGGTTAAGATGAGGTAGCATTTTTATCGTAAGACAAACACTTTTTTATCGTAAGACAAATGAGTGGCTATATGCTTTTAGTTTTAAAAGATTTCCAGCAAACACGATACCATTTTTTTTATTGTAAGACAACCTAATGAATAATGATGCAGCTGCATCCGAACCCTTTCCATTCGTTTCTCATAAAATTAAAACAACTATCTCAAATTGAAACCATGAACTTAAAGCACATTCTTGCGTGCATTTTTGACAACATAGGTTAGTGATATGTATATGCAATGGCGGAGCTTGAGAGTTAGAGAAGGGGTGTGGAAATTTATAGGACTCAGAATACATGTTAAAATTTTTAAACGAGGGGGGACAAAACCCTTATTCTTAAATAAAAATAATATTTCGGCCCGAAAATTAACACTACTGACGAAAATTAACACGATACCACTAGGTTAATCATTAATTTGCTAAATTCAAAATAAAGAGTGGGTCACTCTTCTTTATGTTTGTCAAAATATTCACAAAAGTTTTACCAAATCAATTCCAAATCTCAAGTTTATACTTTTTTAATTCAAGTAGTCAATAGTTACTAAATAACATTTTTCATTGATTCCTTATAACACAATACTTTACTATCCCTAATAGTTAAAGATAGTTGAGATCCTGAGTTTTAAACTTATTTTGTATTGACCTTTCAACAATGATCAATTGTTGGTGTAGTTATTGCTATAATGGAAACATTAGAAGACAATGTGTGAATTGTCATTTGTCACTGTTGGTCTATTAAAGAACTCCTACCCTAGAGCTTCCTATCATTGGAGAGTTTTGCACATAACTTACATATAAGATGATCTCGTCACCTAATCTATTGATTGCTTGTATCTAAAAATGATTGGAATGTTAGAATAAATAAATAAATAATTATTACATGGCACTCATAATTATTTAATTAATAGATCAATTACTTAAATGCCCCTATCAAATAGATAATTATTTGATGGAGAAAATTATCCTCATTAATCCTAATTAGAGTTTACTATTCGGTGCATATAAAAAGGAGATAAAGGCTCGTAATCTTAGTTGCTTAACATCACTCACGAATCCCTAACCTCTAGAATTCGTGACCCTTATCGAGCCTCTCTATAATCCATACTCACTATACATCCTAAACGAAAACCGATCGGATTAACTGATTATAGGAATCATGTAATGAGTCAACAACGCTTTTACTGGATTCACAGCTTTCGTCTAATCTCAGTATTATTATAGTTTTTCGTATACATGTTTAAATCAAATCATAGGAATCAATCGACATGAAATTCTTTCTAAATGAGTATCTACGCTAATGACCAAACCAATTAGATTCAGGTTGCAATTAGATAAGATGAACATCATTGAAATAAGTTCAATTACAAGTAATTAGGTGTGTGTATGAATCAATGAATGAATGTATTTTTTCATGATATCATTATATATATAGGGGACGGTTAACGTACATATTAGTGTTAACGTGCTAAACGTAGGAAGCCACAGGAACGCGTCATGTGTCATTAGGGTAAGGGGTATTATCGTCCATATAAAATCACAGACCATCGGGATAATCACAGACCAATAATTGCGGACCACATTATATAGCAACCACAGACCGTATTTTAACATACATAATCAAGGGCAAAATGTATAATCACGGACCACGTTATATGAAAATCACGGACCGTCATTTAACATGCATGATCAAAGGATCAACTGCATAATCACGTACCAATAATTACGCACCAAGCGTAAAAATCACGGATCACGTAAAAAAAACTATAACAATACTATATTCAAATTAAAGATAATAAAATTCTCAATTTTATGGTGTAATTTTTTTAAAAAAATAATAAAGCATGTAAAAGTTATTTAATTTTTAAAAAACGAGTGGAACTTGTTGTATCATTATAAAATGTGATTGTTTCCTTTTTTGCCCTTTCAATTATATTTTACGCTTGTTTTGTGGAGAAAGTGGGGACCACTAGATCTTACCCATTGATTAGTTTGATCAAAGGGTCCAAAAGCCATCCTACGTTTAGTACGTTAAGAAACATATGTATTTGATCCTTCTCCTATACACACACGTTGTTATTATACACACACGTTGTTGATCTTACTTTCATAATCCTAAATGTTTCGATAACGTGTTCATAGCAAGAGGCCTGACCATCATACATATAACGTGTCATTAAGAATCTACACGTGGTACCATATAGGCTTTTTTACTCATGAGGCTTCATTTTATCAGTTTGGTACAAACCGTTATTATAACTTTGTGATAAAAGGAAAAAAAAATAAAATAATAATAATAATAATAATAATAATAATAATAATAATAATAATAATAATAACAATAATAATAATAATAATAATAATAATAACATGACTCTTTTTTTTTAACGGTTAAGCTTACTTTTTTTTTTCCTAAACTACATCAAACTAATTACACCATCCATTATAAAAGATCAAACATACCAAGTAAACTAGTCTAACGTTGATGATCAGATCACTTCTTATAGCTTAGAGGTGAAATAAACGGTCATGTCGAATAATTGAATTGATGATTGAAAATGTTTGTATATTAATATTAACCAACCAGTTGGACCATTGTTAATTCAAAGGGAATGGTGGTGGTTGTGGACAATTGAAACCTATCATTGGTGCAAGCTCATTCATTCACTCACTTGTGGCTTATTTTTAATTGCTTTTTTTTAATCATATAATGTAAAATAACAAGAAAAGGAAATATAAAAAAATCGGCTTGTTTATAGCCAAATGCAATGTTTACTATTTTTTTAAATATTTCCAATTATTTCCTTATAGAGCGTGGGAGAGTAATCAGTCGCTGGCATTTTGTTCGCTCAAAACCACTCATTAGAACACCGCCCCCTAATGAGTTGTGAATCACATATCGAATGAGTGTGGTGTCATAAATGATAAATGAGAGGAAAATGAGTGGTGTCTTGTTTTTTTTTTTGAACGGCTTGGTACAACGACACCCAAGACGGGATTTCAACCGTCCCCACGGATTTGACGCTCTGGGGCGTATACCTGAGCCCACCCCAGGAGGAACCCCACAACTGGGTAAACCTCCTGACCTTGCTTCAGCAAATATGCCTCAGCCCGGATTCGAACCCAAGACCTCCCATAGGAAAGTCAAGGGGGAAACCATTAGGCTAGAAACCCTTGTACAACGTGTTTTAAAGGTTTTGCATGGCTATAGCTATGTTGTTGAGTTTATTAAAGAAGACAATGGTCAGTGATTGTCGTGGGTCCTTCACTTTCATTACATCGATGTGGATTGCCTCGCGAAATTGCAATAGAACTTTTCCAGGCATTTGTAATTCGTGACCTAATTAGAAAACATCTTGCTTCGAACATAGGAGTTGCTAAGAGTCAAATTCGGAAAAAAAAAACCGATTGTATGGGAAATACTTCAGGAAATTCTGGATGACCATCCTGTATTGCTGAATAGAGCGCCTACTCTGCATAGATTAGGCATACAGGCATTCCTCCCTCTTTTAGTGGAAGGGCGTGCTATTTGTTTACATCCATTAGTTTGTAAGGGCTTCAATGCAGACTTTGACGGGGATCAAATGGCTGTTCATGTGCCTTTATCTTTAGAGGCTCAAGCAGATGCACGTTTACTTATGTTTTCTCATATGAATCTTTTGTCTCCAACTATTGGAGATCCCATTTCTGCACCAACTCAAGATATGCTTAGTGGACTGTATGTCTTAACGAGTGGAAATCGTCGGGGTATTTGTGTAAATAGGTATAATCCATGTAATCGTAGAAACTATCAAAATGAAGATAATAACTATAAGTATACAAAAAAAAGGACCCTTTTTTTGTAATGCCTATGATGCAATTGGAGCTTATCGGCAAAAACAAATCAATTTAGGTAGTCCTTTGTGGCTGCGGTGGCGACTAGATCAACGTGTTATTGCGGCAAGAGAAGCTCCTATCGAAATTCACTATGAATCTTTGGGGACCTATTATGAGATTTATGGACACTATCTAATAGTAAGAAGTATAAAAAAAGAAATTCTTTATATATATATTCGAACCACTCTTGGTCATATTTCTCTTTATCGAGAAATAGAAGAAGCCATACAGGGGTTTTGGCAGGGCTGTTGTAATTCTATGCTACCAGCGGGAATTCGAGTTTCGTCGGGTTAACTAGGACTAGAATTGCGGAATTTCTACGTGAATAAAGATCTAGAAAAGGAATTTTTCCAATCACTGACTCAAACCCATTGTCAAATTCTACTCAGCGCAACTCAATATGGAGGTACTGATGGCAGAACGGCCCACTCAGGTCTTTCACAATAAAGTGATAGACGGAACTACCATGAAACGACTTATTAGTCGATTTATTGATCACTATGGAATAGGATATACATCACATATCCTCGATCAAGTAAAGACTCTGGGTTTCCGACAAGCTACCGCCGCATCCATTTCATTAGGAATTGATGATCTTTTAACAATATCTTCTAAAAGATGGCTAGTTCAAGACGCTGAACAACAAAGTTTTATTTTGAAAAAACACCATCATTATGGGAATGCACACGCGGTAGAAAAATTACGCCAATCGATCGAGATATGGTATGCCACAAGTGAATATTTGCGACAAGAAATGACTCCTAATTTTCGGATGACCGATAAAGAAATGAGAGAAATGAAAAAGAAAAAGATTGAGTTCTTTTCTTCCATTTCCTTTCAAATCGGAAATAAAGACTTTCCTTCCATTTCCCTTCCTTTCCCTCTTTTAATGAAGATCGGGAACACAACATGTGTTATTTTCCTTTCTTTTCCATCGTTAAATATAACTCGGGAACAAAAAAATGTTTCTCCTTTTCTTTCATTTCATTCCTTTTCTCTCATTAAATGAACTTGGGAGCGAATGAGAGATGATTTGTATGATAGGCATTTACACATTTTAATGAGCGAGCACAAAGCGTAGTATAAGGGTGGTTCTATGGGTGTTCATTGAATCGAATTTCGAATAACTCGAATATTTTCGAATCGAATGATTTCGAAATTTGAATTTTTAAGAGCAAAATCGATTCGAAAAAACCAATTCGAATTCGAAATTGATCCGAATTCGATTACAATTCGAATTGGTTTGATTTGAATTTAATTAAAAAAATATTTATACTTGCTATTTTTATATATTCAAAATATCAAATAATCAAAACCTTAAACATCCAAATTTCAAATAACCAACATACAAGTTGTAATATTAGAGATATAATTTAAACTGATAAAATGATAAAAGTTTAATATATAATGTCAATGATAATATACAAAAAACATAAAGTGACAATTAATCAAAATATTATAAATTAACAACCAAAATGATTAATTTTTTAAGCTTCACGAATGACACTTTTGTTTGATTGTTTAGGTTTAGCTTATTTAAAAGTGTTAAAATTATGGGTATTTTATAATTAAAGTGACATTTGTGTAATAAGCTTTTAGTTTTTATAAACTAAATCACCTAATTAAAAAGTCTTTTTTTTTAATATAGTAGTATATATAAAATAAAAATATATAAATAATAAAAATTCGAATTTCGAATCGAATCGAATTAAAAATATGAGATTCAAAATTCGATTCGAAATTCGATATTATATTACGAATCGAATCGAATTCGAATATGAAAATTCGAATCGAATTTCGACTTTGTATTTTTCGAATTGAAATCGATTCGAATTTCGATTTTTTTGATTCGTATTCAAAAGCTGAACACCCCTAGGTGGTTCTAACTTCTGAAAATTAAAGTGCTCTAGATGAGCCGAGAAAAAATGTTGTTAGCAAAATATAAAATTTTGCTTTTTTTTTTTGCTTTTATCTTTTTAAATATAAATTCTAGAAAAAGAATTTTTAAAATTTTGTGCCTTTGAAAAAACTGGTCATGAACAGAGATCGTGTTTGCCGTCTCTCATGGCCTCCCATTAAGTAATGCGACACTTAAAAGAATGAATGAGAGGGATAGATTGAATCTCATGTAATAATGTAATTAGTTTGATATAATTTAGAATAAAAATGATCTTAGCCGTTAATAAAATGCAAGAGAATCCGAGTAATTTGGGTGATTTGTGAGATTATATTCTTCCCTGAGTTTATTAGTCTATGATTCAATTCTATTTTAATTTATATTCTTTTAATTTAATTTTTCCTTTATTACAAGATCTCAAAAGATTCTTTTAGTTGTGGATGTAGTAGCATTAATCATTGTTTTGGTCATAAAAACAAAGGCACTTCATATTTCAATAGTTCAACCCACGTCCTTCTTAAATATATGCTTTTTTTTTGTACCAATTGATTGCGAGGTTTTTGACCTTTCATAAGTTTGACTAGTAGTTATATATGTCTAATAAATTTTAAATGTCCAGGAGATTCAGCAATCACACACCGTAAATTATTATCAACGTTTTTAAAAATCGTAGTAGACGAAATGGTTTCTCATTTTGCAACCTAAATATAATTAATTCAATTCTATATTTCTTTACATAAAAAGTAAAGAAATAAATAATGATGATGGAATGAGAGAAAATTGGGAGAGCTTGCCGTGCTACTTTAGTACATGCAATCATGATTAATGCCGTTTCTTTTTTTTCTTAATGTATTTTTTTCTATAATATAATACGGGTATGGTTATTTGTATAACTTTTTTAATTTAACATTCCACCGTTATTATTTCTCGTATGTATTTATACTTTATACGTGACGTATAAACACATATGACACACAACATTTCAACACCATATTTCTTGTATAAGTATATAAGAGACATAAAAACTATAAAATTTTAGAGCTTGTATAAGAACAAGACGACCCAACAAAAGGGGTTTGAACTTATACCACCATATGTATGATTTTTGGGCTTGTATTAAAAAACAATCACAACGGTGTTAGGAAAATTTTTTTTACACAAATGGCGTCAACTCCATTTTATTGGCGATTTAGAGGAGAGAGATAGAGGAAATACATGTGTGTTAGGTAGTACACATACTTTAAAAATGATATAAAAATAAAATTGTCACTAGCAGTGGCGATGGGGGTATCCCCTACACTACACTAAACTGCTAGTGACGATTTAGGGGTTAATTGTCACTGTTAGTGACGATTTCAAGCAAAAGCAGTGTGTAACACCTGTAATTCTTACATACTCTTTATCTCTCTCTTCTAAATTGCTAATAAGAATGAAATTGGCACCATTTGTATAAAAAAAATTGCCAACACCCCTTGTGATTAAATCTATATCTATACTCTATAATAAAAGAGTAAAAAATTTTGCCACTTGTCACATTCTTACAATACTATTGTCACATGTCACCTTTTTACACTAACATTGCCACTTATCAACACCTTATTATTTTACTTAATTTTCTCTCCTATTAAATAATTATATTCTCTCTCTTATTAAATAAATTATTTATCTTATTAAATAATTATAATACCAATAAGTAATATAAGGAACACTTAATTTTTTTTCTTATAAAATATGAAATTTTCTAAAATCAAAATTTTTAAAGTAAGAAATATTTTATTTTCAAAATACAAGTTATCTTAAAAATAATATATATATATTAAGAAAAGAGGGGGCTGGTATTTAATTGTATCTCTAATCTTCTTTATTCCTTCCCGCGTCAATAACTAGAATGAAAAAAAGGGGAACGTCAACGCATCCGGGAAAAAACGATTAATCTCTATCAATAAACCTGCCAAAGCACCGAACCATAGAGTACTTATATAATACCCGTAAAAACGTGACAAGAAAATATATAAATAAAATGCTAAAAAAATATATATATATTATTAATTAACTCAATAAATGAAATCGAATAATAAATACGACTAAGAATGTTCGAACAAATTTGATATCAAGTTCAAAAGAAATAACGAGCTAATAACCGAACTATTTAATTTATTATACTTTGAACCGGTTATTATAAATAAACCGGAACAAATAATCTAATCATAACTAACGGTTATAATAAGCTAAAATTCTATCTTTAGTTGATTAAATTGGTAACATCTAATTAAATATTACCCGACTAATATTCACAACCGTATTCAACTAAAGTGAAAACCGACTTAGGAAACAAATCATACCCAAACTATATACATATATATATATATCTATATATAACTGTATGGAAACTTATAACATAATTATAGTCGATTTAAAATTTTGATATTCATCATTATAGATATTTTAAGTCGGTCACAATTAATTGTAATTAAAAATAAGATAAGCTCAAATGTGATCCACACATTTCTGTAGTGGTTCTTGTTCTCATCATATAACAATATTATTAAACCGACTGAAACCATTTTCCATTCAACTTGAGTAAATTTCATACAAGAAAACAATCTAATATTTCATCTGAAATCCATTTCGTTCAGATATCTAAACCGTTATGAACCATAAATTTATCATCGCCAGTTACCCCAAGTAACTTCGCTCGAGTCTCCTAGTTCATCGTTATATAGCCAGCGGCTCATCACCCGTTTACAACTCCGATCGATCGTGAACGAGTTCCAATTCATTTTGGATAACTACTTTTCGGGTAAGACTCTTAAAGTTTTGAACGATTAACATATACATATCTTAAGTTTCGGAACACATCGCAAAATTTGTTTCGTAAACGTTCATATCTTTGAAATACATGAAATTATAAAACATTTATTTGGGTTAGTTCATTTAGATTTGATGTAAAGATAATATATGTTCACGTAAATGATTTACAGAAGAAGAAAAAAAAAAAAAACAAAACAAAACAAACAAACGCTTGAATCACAAATTTAGAAAACTGACGAGTTAATAAATGACTTTATAAAATAAACCAATTTGATCGGTTAAACGTTAAAAAGGTCCAAATCACCAAAATTTAACCGATCACGTATAAGAATTAATTCGTTTATACTAACGTAAAATTTACACAAAAACACAGATTTCTGAATCGTCTGAAAATTTGATTACGGCCATATTTATCTGATTTCTTGCTGATAAAATTGCTACGACTAAGGTACGGATTCTGTTTATTTTATTCAGAGTATAAATTCTGTTATCCGTTATTGTACGGATTTTATACCTTTGCCTCATAGTATTTTATGTTCTGTAATATGTTTCTGTAATCATTAAATTTCATTTCTGTAATATTCTGATTTCCGATTTGCCACGATATGATATCGTGTTTCTCTGTTTCGTTTATCATGCAATAAATCTAGATTATATTTTACTCATTATTGCATGATCCAAATATGACTGAACTTGGTAGTTTAACTACCCTACTGAACTTACTGAACCTACTGAACTTTCTGAAACTATATTCTGTTACCCGAGCATGCCCCTACCTGTAAGGATGACTACAGGCCCATTATGGCGGCAACCATAATGTGGAACCATCCGTGACGGTTAGTTGAGTTCACGGCGTCTCCATAAGTACTCTGATAGTACACTGTGCACCTACTGAATTCTGGGGAGGCGTATGGACTGGTCCTAGGATAAATTTTAAACTGTACCTTCTGATTTCTGGGGGATAGTAACGTGTATGCCAACACTAACTATCTCATGTGTTTGGTAAGCGGGAGTAGCTACCCGTGAACCTTACACTTATTATACGTACAGTCGGCTCGTGGTATATTCTGATTCTATTAATTCTGACTTATAATATAACCTGTGTTATTGTTTCTGAAAGGTTATATTTAATCAAAGTCAGACCACTGATTACTGTTCTTTTTCTGTCTCTGACCACCGTTATATTAACACTTGAATTTCTCCTATTTTTCATCACCTTCTGAATTTCTTTATTACTATTGTTCATCCGTTACTGAGCATTCTTTGGCTCAGCCGTATTTGTTTTTGTGGTGTTTATCTCTTTTGTGTAGGTAATCAAGAAAACCAGCCGGGGAAACTTTTGAGAGTAAAATCGGAGCTAAATCTGAAAATTTCCGTTACTGTAGTAAATGTAATAATCAATACTTAAAACTTAAATATTTGTTTTGTTATGTTTAATTATCAACTTAAGACTTATGTATTTATGTTTTAAATACATTTGGGATTGTTGCATTTACTTCTGATTCCGTATACGTGACACATCAGCCTAAAACCAGGTTGGGGTGTCGCAGTTATGGTATCAGAGCTAAGGCTCTTTCCTGTAGAAAACTTAAACAATAAGACATGTGAGGTTAATGGGTAGACATTGGGATAAGATTACACATAGGTTAGGACTTTGTATTCTGATTAGTCTTCGCGATAATTAGTTTGTATTCTTTGTTTGTGGTTCTTAAAAGTCCTATCATTCGTTATGTCTAGTCGCCTACATAACTTTAGGAAGTTGAAATGCAATTGTTCCAAATTGGATGTTATCAACCAGTATTCGTGAACATATGAAAGACTTCTGGATGTTGAAATAGTATCGAATGTAAAATCTTGACATCTACTTAGCTTTAGGACGTTTCAAATGCAACATGACCATGCAGGAAAATGTTTGACTAGCAATGTGGAACAACATAAAGCCTTTTGAACATTCTGATGGACACAAGCAAAAAGATCTCGACTTTGTTGAATCTATCCATGTCGATTC
The DNA here is from genome assembly GCA_009363875.1 of Mikania micrantha. Taxonomy (NCBI): domain Eukaryota; kingdom Viridiplantae; phylum Streptophyta; class Magnoliopsida; order Asterales; family Asteraceae; genus Mikania; species Mikania micrantha. Next base: position 23,707,464 of record CM018691.1, on the reverse strand, counting down.
AAAGATTGTTACCATGCATTCACAATGTGTGTTCCACAATAGGTGTATACACATGAAACAACCATGTTAGTTATAATTATAGTTGTTGATTAGGAATTCATTTATTCTCACAAACGGTTTTCCATCAAATCATTCTATCCTTATAAACAATCATTTGGACCTTGAGGTGCATGATGGGAGGCCAGTTAGGACACATATGTAAAGTAAATTGACGATTATGGTCGCGAACGTAATCGTGAATTTACAATTACATATAGGTGCTACTGAAATTCTATTATGTTGATCAATGTTCCTCTGAATGTGTTAATTCTCTTTTGATTATGAACTTGTTCTATTATGCATTGAAGTACTATGTACTTAAGCTCTTTATAGGAATTCGAATTCGATGGCCATGGTAAATGAAATAAATTCATCCATCTAATACCTTTCTATCAAAAGTAGGATATCTTAATTATCATCACATCATATATATACTTTCTGATTTGAGTGGCTTTTGTGATTAGTTATATTTAAGAGCAGTATTGATATGGTTATGGGCCAACTATCTCAACATTGAGTCACCAAAGAATGTCAGAAGCGTTGCGTATTGGTTGGTGATCCTGCAAATCTTTCACTAGTATAACAAGAAACACAAACTCGTAAATCTCTGAATATTTTCTTAGTTCTTAAAGCCTTGAAATTTTTAACACTTGGTTGTGCCAAATATTTGGCTTCTGTAAAAGTTGATTATTTGAGTTAACTTACCATTTCTTATCAGTCTATCTTCTTGAATTTTCGAACGTCTTGCCTGAAAATTTTCTTGGTATTTCACCTAATCGTGAAATAGAATTCACCATTAATCTCATTCCTAGTGAAGAACCAATTTCCAAAGCATCTTACCATATAACACCAACAAAACTCAAGGAGTTGAAGGAACAATTAGAAGAGTTATTGGATCTAGGATTCATTCGACCCAGTGTTTCACCATAGGGCGCACCAGTACTATTCGTTAAGAAGAAAGATGGCACAATGAGATTGTGTATAGATTATCGTGAACTCAATAAGATTACCATTCGTAATCGATATCCGTTGCCGCACATCGATGACTTGTTTGATCAACTTCAAGGTGCAAAGTGCTTTTCAAAAAATTGATCTGAGGTCTGGTTACCATCAGTTGAAAATCAAGGACTCAGATATTTCCAAATCTGCTTTTCGTACTCGATATGGCCACTATGAGTTTGTAGTGATGCCATTTGGATTGACCAATACTCCAACTGTGTTCATGGATTTGATGAACAGGATGTTTCATGACTTTCTTGACAAGTTGTCATTGTATTTATTGATGATATTCTTGTATACTCGAAAAGTAAGAAAGAACATGGAGAACATATTCGCGCAGTACTTGAAATCTTACGACAAAAGAAACAATAGGCAAAATTTTCAAAGTGCGACTTCTGGCTTGACAAAGTTGCATTTTTGGGTCATGTAATTTCTGTTGAGGGAATTATGATGGACCAAGCAAAAGCTCAAGCTATTACAAAATGGCCTACACCTACATCGGTTACAGAGATCCGAAGCTTTTTGGGCCTAGCAGGTTATTATCGTAGATTTGTCAAAGGATTCTCGAAGATTGTTTTACCTCTTACACAACTGCTAAGAAAAGGAGTGAAGTATTCTTGGAATGATGAACGTGAGAAGAGTTTCCAAGAATTGAAGAAAAGATTGGTATCTGCCCCGATTCTCAATTTACCTTCGGGTACAGGCGGCTACCAAATTTATAGTGACGCTTCTAAGAAAGGATTAGGTTGTGTCTTGATGCAACACGGTAATGTTATTGCGTATGCTTCTCGACACTTGAAACCTTATGAAGTTAATTATCAAATACATAATCTCGAGCTAGCTGCTGTTATTTTTGCGCTGAAGATTTGGAGACATTACCTTTATGGAGATTCTTGTGATATTTTCACCGATAACAAGGAAATATATCTTCACTAAGAAAGAGTTAAACATCCGTCAGAGATGTTGTTGCTGATGCCCTTAGCCGGAAAAGTTCAAGATTGTTATCGTCTTTGCAATTACAACGAGAGATTATTTATGATCTTGAAAGACTGAATATTGGCTTTCAAGTAGGTAAGTCAGATGGGTACCCTGCCAAATTTCAGATAGAATCTGATTTAATCTCTCGGATTAAAGAAGCTCATAAAGAAGACGGTGAGTTGTGGGAGATATTTCCATGGATTTTGTTACCAGATTACCGAAGACATTTAGGAAGAATGATGCTATATGGGTCATTGTGGACAGGTTGTCCAAGTCGACTCATTTTCTTCCCATCCAGCAAGGACATTCGGTTAGTAAGTTATCCGAAATATTTATACAAGAAATAGTCAGATTACACGGTACTCCGGTTTCTATCATACCAGATCGAGATCTGAGGTTTACTTTTCATTTCTGGAAAGGTCTACAATCTGTTCAGGGTACTAGAGTAAGGTTTAGTACTGCTTTTCATCCTCAAACTGACGATCAATCAGAACGTACAATTCAGACACTCAAGGACATGTTGCGAGCGTGTGCCTTAGAGTGGATGGGAAACTGGGGCGAATACTTATGTTTAGTTGAGTTTGCGTACAATAATAGTTGGCAAGCTAGTATCGGCATGGCACCATTTGAACTATTATACGGTCGCAAATTCTGAGCACCAATATGTTGGGATGAAGTTGGTAAGAAAACAATTGAAGGACTGAACTTGTTCAGATGACCAATGAGAAAGTCGCCATGGCTCGTGAACGTTTAAAAGAAGCTCAAAGTAGACAAAAGAGTTATGCGGATAAACACCGACGTACATTAGAGTTTAACGTTGGTGATAAAGTATTTTTTTTAAGGTTTCATCTTGTAGAGGTGTTCGCCGTTTCGGACTTAAAAGAAAACTAAGTCCAAGGTTATCGGACCGTTTGAAATTCTGGAACGAGTTGGCGAAGTTTCGTATCGTTTAGCATTACCACCGCAACTTTCTCACGTACCTAACGTTTTTCATGTATCGCTATTGCGAGGTTATAATTATCATCCTCTACACGTGGTTAACTATCCGATTTCTGATATCCGTGAAGATCTATCATATGAAGAAACACCGGAAGCGATTCTTGATCGTCAAGATCGAGTTATGCGAAGAAAAACAATTCTGTTTGTTAAAATTCTATGGAAAAATCATTCGGAACGTGAAGCGACTTGGGAGTTAGAAGATGTGATTCGCTCGCGATATCCGAATTTATTCGAGTCTTGAATTATGTACGACTGGTTGCTTTATTATATGTATTAATTATTTGTTTATGTAATATTTTATCTGAAATTCTGTAATTAAATCAACATAAAGTTTTAGCATGTGAAAAGTTAAATTAAATGAACAAGTCTGTAAATTATGAAATAAACAGGTCTGTAAACTCTGCAATTTCGAGGACGAAATTTTTCTAAGGGGGGAAGAATTATAATACCCGTAAAAACGTGACAAGAAAATATATAAATAAAATGCTAAAAAAATATATATATATTATTAATTAACTCAATAAATGAAATCGAATAATAAATACGACTAAGAATGTTCGAACAAATTTGATATCAAGTTCAAAAGAAATAACGAGCTAATAACCGAACTATTTAATTTATTATACTTTGAACCGGTTATTATAAATAAACCGGAACAAATAATCTAATCATAACTAACGGTTATAATAAGCTAAAATTCTATCTTTAGTTGATTAAATTGGTAACATCTAATTAAATATTACCCGACTAATATTCACAACCGTATTCAACTAAAGTGAAAACCGACTTAGGAAACAAATCATACCCAAACTATATACATATATATATATATATCTATATATAACTGTATGGAAACTTATAACATAATTATAGTCGATTTAAAATTTTGATATTCATCATTATAGATATTTTAAGTCGGTCACAATTAATTGTAATTAAAAATAAGATAAGCTCAAATGTGATCCACACATTTCTGTAGTGGTTCTTGTTCTCATCATATAACAATATTATTAAACCGACTGAAACCATTTTCCATTCAACTTGAGTAAATTTCATACAAGAAAACAATCTAATATTTCATCTGAAATCCATTTCGTTCAGATATCTAAACCGTTATGAACCATAAATTTATCATCGCCAGTTACCCCAAGTAACTTCGCTCGAGTCTCCTAGTTCATCGTTATATAGCCAGCGGCTCATCACCCGTTTACAACTCCGATCGATCGTGAACGAGTTCCAATTCATTTTGGATAACTACTTTTCGGGTAAGACTCTTAAAGTTTTGAACGATTAACATATACATATCTTAAGTTTCGGAACACATCGCAAAATTTGTTTCGTAAACGTTCATATCTTTGAAATACATGAAATTATAAAACATTTATTTGGGTTAGTTCATTTAGATTTGATGTAAAGATAATATATGTTCACGTAAATGATTTACAGAAGAAGAAAAAAAAAAAAAAACAAAACAAAACAAACAAACGCTTGAATCACAAATTTAGAAAACTGACGAGTTAATAAATGACTTTATAAAATAAACCAATTTGATCGGTTAAACGTTAAAAAGGTCCAAATCACCAAAATTTAACCGATCACGTATAAGAATTAATTCGTTTATACTAACGTAAAATTTACACAAAAAACACAGATTTCTGAATCGTCTGAAAATTTGATTACGGCCATATTTATCTGATTTCTTGCTGATAAAATTGCTACGACTAAGGTACGGATTCTGTTTATTTTATTCAGAGTATAAATTCTGTTATCCGTTATTGTACGGATTTTATACCTTTGCCTCATAGTATTTTATGTTCTGTAATATGTTTCTGTAATCATTAAATTTCATTTCTGTAATATTCTGATTTCCGATTTGCCACGATATGATATCGTGTTTCTCTGTTTCGTTTATCATGCAATAAATCTAGATTATATTTTACTCATTATTGCATGATCCAAATATGACTGAACTTGGTAGTTTAACTACCCTACTGAACTTACTGAACCTACTGAACTTTCTGAAACTATATTCTGTTACCCGAGCATGCCCCTACCTGTAAGGATGACTACAGGCCCATTATGGCGGCAACCATAATGTGGAACCATCCGTGACGGTTAGTTGAGTTCACGGCGTCTCCATAAGTACTCTGATAGTACACTGTGCACCTACTGAATTCTGGGGAGGCGTATGGACTGGTCCTAGGATAAATTTTAAACTGTACCTTCTGATTTCTGGGGGATAGTAACGTGTATGCCAACACTAACTATCTCATGTGTTTGGTAAGCGGGAGTAGCTACCCGTGAACCTTACACTTATTATACGTACAGTCGGCTCGTGGTATATTCTGATTCTATTAATTCTGACTTATAATATAACCTGTGTTATTGTTTCTGAAAGGTTATATTTAATCAAAGTCAGACCACTGATTACTGTTCTTTTTCTGTCTCTGACCACCGTTATATTAACACTTGAATTTCTCCTATTTTTCATCACCTTCTGAATTTCTTTATTACTATTGTTCATCCGTTACTGAGCATTCTTTGGCTCAGCCGTATTTGTTTTTGTGGTGTTTATCTCTTTGTGTAGGTAATCAAGAAAACCAGCCGGGGAAACTTTTGAGAGTAAAATCGGAGCTAAATCTGAAAATTTCCGTTACTGTAGTAAATGTAATAATCAATACTTAAAACTTAAATATTTGTTTTGTTATGTTTAATTATCAACTTAAGACTTATGTATTTATGTTTTAAATACATTTGGGATTGTTGCATTTACTTCTGATTCCGTATACGTGACACATCAGCCTAAAACCAGGTTGGGGTGTCGCAACTTAGTACCGGTGCCACGGAAAGATATGTTTTTAGATCTCGCATTGATAAAAGGAGTTTTTACAAAATGAGATTTTTATCATCTAATGACATTTTTTAATTAATTCAAAATCTGCATTAATAAAAATGATAGAGAAAATTATATTTTTGGTCCGTTATCTCTAACGTTAATTTAAATTGGATCGTTAACTTTAACAATTACAAAAATTATATTTTATATTATTGATTTATAAAAGTTAGTTTTACTTTTTAATACAATAAACTGAAGTTTTTAACGTTATTTATTTCAAAAATATCAATTATTACACATTAAAAGGTTATATATCATTTGTATAATGATTAAAGTTTTTAATTATTTTTTATTACTTAAAACATTTATTAATATGTAAATTAATCATTTTATATCAAAATATCATTTTATAATTGTTAAATCTTCATTACTAATTATTTAATACTTTATATTAAATCCGTGTAATACACGGGTTAATAACCTAGTTTATAATACAAGCCATACTTTAATTTTTTTTTACCATATGTACATACCTAAGGCAAACTACCAATGTGGTACAAGCTAGCCCTTTTTCAACTTTTTTAATTTAATTATCTTATTAGATTTGAACCTCTAGGTCATACACCAAGCTATCATAAATGAACCTTACGAAAATTTGTTTCGGCTCGTATAATTACACCCAAAACCTCATATAAAAGCGAAAGAGTAACACTAGACAAGAAACACCTAGTTTTTTAAGTTTCTTAATTAACTCGATTGATCCTTCAAAATTAAAACCATTACAGATGGAATGATATGAAAGCTGACTGGCAGCCGGCTAGCTTTCCGCCCAGCCTTCCTCCTGGTCCGGCGGATGGTCATCATGTTTCAACTTAGCCGCAAGCCTTAACTGTTCAAGAACAAACGTTCTAGCCGGCACCCCAGAGACCACCTCCAGCCTCTTGAGCAGGGTTCTCAGTCTTATCACCTTGTTCTTGTAACCGTCGTCTTTTAACAGTCCCAACCAAAGCGAACCCGCCAAACCGACCCGATAATGATACGACCTATTCACCGGCCACCACACTTGAAAAGCTTGCCCAGCCACCTCTATTATGCTAGCGCTACGAACCACTCCGAGCCGTGAGCACCAACTGACTAACACGTCCCTCGCCTTCCGGTCCGAGCTTGAAGTGGTTGACGACGTTGAACCGGAGTTACAAACGGTGGAAGAAGACGACATCGCATCCTCCGTTTGATCATGGCAATCGGAGGAAATGGGAACACGGATGTGGCGCGCAACGAGGAAGTTGGCGGTGTGAACCTTAGAATCACAGTCGGAGCAAAGGAAAGCTGAGTCGGAGGAACAGTAAACCGACGGTGGTTGGTGGTGGCAGAGGTCGCAAACCGCCTTCATCGTGATATCGAACCGATCGGTTTAGTAAATTAATTATTTTTTTCGAGGGGGTTGATAGGAATATATATATATACAGAGAGAGAGAGAGAGAGAGGAAGTCAAGGGGGAGATCGAACTGGTGGCTGACAATAGACCCGCGCAGACCGGTTCATTAAACACGCCAATATGTGTGGTTCATGTATGCTTGCTCTATCATGTGACTACCATTAATTACTTGATTTTAAAATATTCCAATTTTATAAAACATTACCGGAAACTTTGCATGTGTAAGTATTCCATCAAATGGAAAATCATTGTATAAAACTTCTTCCATTAATTTAATATGTGATTAAAAATAAAAGACACTAGTCGTCTAATTGGATGGTCACTGGTCAGTATCAAGGACGGCTCCACCGTTTCGAAAGTCTGTAGAAAAATATGACCCTTTACTGATTATTGTTAAAACTCTCATCCTTAATTTTTTGAGTTTGTGATTGACGATAATGAACTAAAGTTCAAGTAATATAATCACTAAATTACTAACTCAAGTATAATCCAACTAACTGATCAAAATTTCAAGTAATCAACTAATCTATGTAAATAAATAATAAACATTAGAACATTAGAACAAACTGTATTGATATCAAATGTGAGAAAGTTGCCCTCTTTTAAATTTGTATAGTGATGAACTTAAAATTAAGAAACAAGAGTAAGATCTAGCCCACAAGCACAAGACTTAGCCATTGCATTGAAATACTAAATCAAAATCCTCAATTAAAATCAAGATTTGAAGGAGATAAAGTCTGAATTATCACTGAACAATTAATATACACTTTAAAGCTTAAAATGACTAAATTACTAATTCAAGTATAATCCAACTAACTGATCAAAATTTCAAGTAATCAAATAATCCATGTAAATAAATAATAAACATTAGAAGAAACTATATTGATATCAAACATGAGAAAGTTACGCTCTTTTGAATTTGTATAATGATAAAGTTAAAATGAAGAAACAACAGTAAGATCTATCACACAAGGACACGACTTAGCCATTACACCGAAATACCAAATCAAAATCCTCAATTATAGTCAAAATTTGAAGGAGATAAAGTCTGAATTATCACTAAACAATTAATATACACTTTAAAGCTTAAAGAAGTTATTGTTATTGAATCCAATGTAAAATTTTCAACCCAAATCAAATACATAGTATATTTTTTTAAATGAGGCCCCAAGTATTTTGAGTACACTAGGTAATTGCCTAATATTTTTATAATAAAACCACCTTTGTCAATATCTTAGCAATGATCCTAGCGATGGATTTGAGAAACTTATTACGATAAGTGTGAAATAGAACAGAAACAATCCCACGACCAACGGTTCTTACCACTTTGAAAGTGGCAGACCCAGATTTTCTTACAATCTCATTTTTTAGGCTACTTTTATTTCTATCAACTCAATGTTATAATTTATAGATAGTGTACCAGATCGATCGAGTTAAATAAAATAATAACATAACATACATAACTGAAATATATATATTGATATTTATTTAACACAACCAACTAGTTCTTAGTTCTTATCACTATGAAACATTGAAGCTTGAACCGAAAAGATGCCTCCCACAACTTTGGGTTTGTAAGAAACCTATCGTGTCCAACCTAATTTTAAAAGTGATAACTTTTTTTCTTTTATAAATCGTGGTTTGAAATGTAATTATTATGACATGTGTCTACAAGCAAACAATTTCAACAAAAGTCTAATCAAAGAATAACTGGTACAAAGATAACCAAGTGACTTTTCTTATATAATGTTTTTTGTTTTTTTTGGGAATTTTGCTTACAGTAAAATTTAATCCAAATTGAGCTACAAGTTTTTCTAGTTGTGAGTTCTCTTTATAATGTTACTGTTCTTTTAAGTAAGGTAATCTTAGGTGTCATATCATTTTAGTCAATGTGAGACTAGCTCATTTGGTAGAGGTTTTGCCTCTTTGAATGGAAGGTCATAGTATCTAACCCATGCAATGGTGTAATTATTGTGGAGTAGTTTAGAAGGAGATAAACTTTGCCGTTGAAAGAAAAAAAAGTGTCAGATCATTTACTGATTAAAAAATAATAATAAAAAAAAATCTAACGTTGAAGGTGGGTCAATGGATGAAGAAGGCCATATATCTTAACGGTCCACGGGAGTTTGGGCATGTGGCAGAAAACAAAGGAAAAAACGTGTCGACTAAAAAATAGTCGATACTCATACGCTTCAATTTCCACCATCATCCACACAATTAACTACACGCAAATAATTAATTTGAGGACATACTTTCACCGACAACCCTTACGTAACCCAAATTTATTTATATCCTAACTTTATCATAAATCTATATATGTGTTGGCTCTGAAAGGGTCAAAGTAAAATTGCACTAATTTTAACGTTATTTCACTTATTTTGTGAAAATTTAGTTAAAAATGTTGGGATTATCAACTTCAAACGAAACCTTTAAGCCGGAGACTCTTTCGGAGCAGCCGAATTAAGGTTTGTGTATATCCTTTCCTCCCAGAACCTACTGAAAAGTGAGAATATACTGGGAAAGTTTATTTGTTGCTTCATCATAAAATATTATAAACTTAAACCAAAGACCAGATGTAAAATAGTTCAGAAAACATGTAGACAATTGAAAGTGTGGTTAAAAACGTGTCACACAACAAGAATTATTTTTCTTTTTCTTTATTTTTTGTTTTGTACAATTAAGCATTTGTAATTAGTTTGGATCTCACATAATCCTATGCTTCAACGAGTCCAACCCAGATCTGGCCTCAGTCCTCCAGCCATAATGGTATATTTGATCTCAAAATAAACCGGCCATGCTAACTGTTATAGCTGTAAAAATTTAGTCTTATAATTCAGAATAATTCGGGATATAGAATACTTCGGGATAATTAGGAATATTCGCGTATATAAATCTCTACGATCTGATGTATTTAATAATGAATAATAATGATTTATACTTAATTAATGTTATTCTATTATCATGATCTATTGACTTTTGAAGTAAGTTAACATGTTAATAGCAATAGTTGTTCATATTTATCCGGAATATGGAGAAAATCATGGACTACGTGGAGAAATCAATAACGGCTATGGGCATTCAGTTGATGCAAGATTTGGAGTTGGACCGGAAATTGTGGAACCAACTTAGACTACCGTTGTAATCTTTTTATGTTATAAATTGAGGCATTATTGATCTAGGAACACACACACGATTCACCTAGCTTACTACTGATTATCTCTTGTTCATTTTTACAGGATTCAAAGTTCTCAACACTTAGTGATCGATAAATTGTGCTCTTGTATTGTAATTTCATTTGATTGTTTCAATATAAACTAGGCAGGGTGACGATTGTCACCTCCAGAGGTTTTTATGCCGGCAATCCCAAGGGATTAAGGGCTTTTCCTCGTACAAATCTCGTGTGTTTGGCTGTTTTTCTATTTTATATTCTGAAATATCCCTAGGGATCCTCAGGGATATTCTTATTAAAACTTACTCACAAACTGTTTTCTTGATTATAAAACTCAATTCCCCACTAAACTAATTCGGTTTTGCTAAAAATTATACTTGTTAATTTTTACCCGAAACACTAGCTAGATCAATGACGAGTCTAGTTCCAATACCAATTGGGCTATTTTAATGATAAAAGAATGTAGACCATTTAACTCAAATTGATCAAGGTCTCAAAAAAAATCATGGTTTTTAAGAAACTAGCAAAATCAATCACAGATTATTGGGGTGGTATTCATCATGTAAATATATAAAAAATTAATGAATTTTATTTAACGGGACTTGCATGGTATAAATATAATCTGTATATTAATTGCACCTTTTATATTTTTTAAATCACGATAGGATAATTAATAAAATTTCTTAAAAAAACTCTCTCTCTCTCTCTCTCCTATCCCCTTGAATCTGTATCTTCACTCATAACATGTCAATTTATGGGTAGACATATTTTACATTTGTTGTTGAAAAAGATATTATAATTTCAAAGGTAAGAAAAAAAACAAACCAACCAAGAACATCATCACTCTATGTTAAAAATAATATATTAATATTCGTACAATTATTTATAATAATAAGCTAACGAGACCCTGTTTCTTTAGTGTTAAACCAAACCAAAAATTCAAGAAAGCATATTCAATGTCCCCATACGAGATACTCTTGCTATGACATCAACTAACCCTTTACCGGATTTTATTCTTTAAACAAAGGGATTTTTACATATTTCCCTCTCATATCTTGTAAAATTACATATTTTCTAAATCATACTTTAAGAGCATTATATATTATACATTGAGAATTTGTGCTTTGGAAAATATATAGTTTTTCGAGTTAGAAAGGGAAAATATGTAATCCCCCCTTAAACAAATAAAAAACAAAGAATATCTCACCTGTAGTGTTCCTTAATAAGGCTGTAAATGAACTGAACGAACACGAACGAGCCATTCTTCGTGTACGTTCGTTTAACTTCTAGCTTGTTCACGAACGCTAGGCGAATGAAAATTCTTGTTCGTATTCGTTCATTAAGGAATTTAGCTTTGTTTACGAATGGTTCACGAACGATAACGAACACATATTATTTAAACAATAAAAATCAGTATTTTTAATCTCAAGCATTGGAGATAATCATTTATAAATATATAAATTAAAATACTATAATATTAAACTAATAGTAAGTTAAGTATTATGGTATTAAACTAAAAATTAAAAATATATAACACATTTAATGAACAAATATAAAATGTGAATTTAACCGAACGTAAACAAACATGTAAACGAATGCTCACGAACACAAATGAACGAACACTACTTCTGTTCAAGTTCGTTCATTTAACTAAACAAACAAAATTTCTTGTTCGTGTTTGTTCATTTATTAAACGAACGAATATAAACAAACTTCTTGTCGAACAGTTCACAAATTGTTCTGTAAACGTCCGGTTCATTTACATTTCTATTCCTTAATTTAGACCCCATCAAACTAAACAATTGCGCTATAATGCACACAATTGCTAAGTAGTTCCCAACTATGTAGTCAAAGATGCCAAAGGCGCACACATGATAGATGCCTAGCTAGCGACTGGTGCAGGAAAACAGACTTTACAACCACAAAAATATCTAGAAAAACTTGTCAAAATCTGGGAAAAGACCTCGTATAAACCTATGGCTTGGAGTACATGCACAAGCCCCCGTATTTGTTGATCACACCCCAAAAAGAATCTCATAACTATGGCTATGGATAGGGCTGTAAACGAACTGAACGTTAAAATAACAGTTCGTGAATCGTTCGGCGGGAAGTTCGTTTATGTTCGTTCGTTTAATAAACGAACGAACACAAACAAGAAATTCCGTTCGTTTAGTTAAAGAAACGAACATGAACAGAGGTCGTGTTCATTCATTTGTGTTCGTGAACGTTCGGTGACATGATCGGTTAAGTTTATTTATTAAATGTGTTGAATATTTTAAACTTTTTATTTTTAGTTTAATAACATAATATTTAAGTTATTTTTAGTTTAATACTATAATATTTTAATTTATATATTTATAAATGATTATCTCCAATACCTGAGATTAAGATTATTGATTTTTATTGTTTAAATAACATGTGTTCATTAGCGTTCGTGAACCGTTCATGAACAAGCTAAATTCCTTAATGAATGAACACGAGCAAGAATTTTCGTTCGGTTAGCGTTCATGAACAAGTTAAAAATTAAACACACGAACAAGGGCTCGTTCGTGTTCGTTCGGTTCGTTTACAGCCCTAACTATGGGTGTAAACAAACCAAGACAACTCATAAAATATTCGGGATCAGATCGGTAAAAAGCTCGAACGAGCCGGGCCTTAACGAGCCCGAGCCCAAAAGTGTGGCTCGTTTAGTTATCGAGCCCGAGCTCGAGCTTTACATATCGAGCTCGAGCCGGCTCGCAACCTTAACGAGCTTTTAAATATATAATTTTTATTTATTATATTAAAGTGTTTATTTAAAAAATTAATTATTTTTATATGTAAAATTATAATAAATATATTTAAATCAAATATTTTATGTTAAATTTAGAGAATATAATTATAAATATAATTAAATTAGTAATTAAAGTAAACTAACGAAATTAATAAAATCTAAACGAGCCGAGTTCGAGACTAAAAATTTTCTAACGAGCCAAGCTTGAGCCTAGTATATAAAGCTCTTAATGAGCCGAGTTCAAGCTCGAGCCCAAATTTGTCCAAACGAGCCGAGTTCGGGATCGGCTCGTCTCGTTTACACTCCTACTCATAACTAGGTAAACATTTTAACCTTGGTTCAACAAATATGTTTGAACGCATGGTTTAAGGTATGGGTGTGCATTAAACCAAAAAAACCGATCTAGAACCGAAAAAACAAAACTCAAACCGAAAAAAACTAAACCCAAATAGAAACCAACAGGTTTGGGTTAAGTTTTCCCAAAAACCGAAAATTCGGGTTTGGTTTCTACTTTAACTAAAATAAAAACCGAAAAAACCGAGCCGACCCATTATTTATGTTTTTATTTTTACTATGTGTAATATAAATATATATATATAGGGAAGTGTTCAAATAATAACCCACTCTTAGAGCGATAACCCAATAACATTGCCAAAACTAGGGGTGTTCAAAATATCCGAAACCCGAAAAAATCGTATCCGAAATCTATTTCGGGTTATTCGGGTTTTTCGGGTCGGATAATATGGTTTTCGATTCGGGTCGGTTCGGGTTTCGGATATGCAAAAACTAGTTTTTTCGGGTCGTATATCCGAATAACCTGAAAAAAAACAACTTAATTCGGGTTATTCGGATGCACGAATTCGGGTTTTTCGGGTCGGATAATATATTTTGAATTTCGGGTCGGGTTGGGTTTCGGATAGGCCAAAAAACATTTGAACGAAAAACCCGATTTGAAAAACCCGAATAACTCGTTATCTGACCCGATGAACACCCCTAGCCAAAACGAAGCCGAATCTTTAATTTTTTTTGAACATCATTGTAGCACAATTAGAACACTATGTTCTTTTATGAGTTTGTGAAAATTCATAACCGTTTAAGAGATATCATCGTTGTAAGTTTTTGATTTACAGCAGTGTAACTGTTTTTGTCAAAAACTTACAACGATGATATCTCTTAAACGGTTATGAATTTTCACAAACTCATAAAAGAATATAGTGTTCTATTTGTGTTACAATGATGTTCAAAAAAAAATTCAAGATTCGGCTTCGTTTTGGCAAAGTTATTGGGTTATCGCTCTAAGAGTGGGTTACTATTTGATCCCAATCTTATATATATATAGGATTGTGATCTAATTATAACCCTCCCTTATGACAATAACCCATTAACTCTAATTACCCAATCAAAATTAAACACATAGTTTTTTATTATTAAATCTGATGAGGGCATATTAGTAATTTGGTTTATGTACTAACTTACCCTTCTTTTTTTATACATCCATAACTTTTTTATACTATAATATTTTTTATGAAAATTGCACCATTTTACTCGTCTTATTTTTCTCTTTAATTCAGTTATAGACTTGACTAGGTTTTTTTTAGTTTTTTTTCGGATGTTCGTATTTACACCAATGTAACAAGTATAAAAATAACAAATTATTTGTAACGAGCTGTAACGAATTTGGGTTTACATTGTTGTAGAACAAATAGGGGTTACGTTTAAGAGTGTAAACGAGCCAAGCCTATCCTGAGGTCGTTAATTACGTTTTATTCTTGACTAGGTTTTTTTATTTTTTTTCAGATGCTGCAAAATTTTTTATATTTACAAGATTGTAAATACATTTTAATAGTTTAAAAAAAATTATATCTACAAGATTGTAAATACATTTTAATACTAAAAAAAATACTATAACATTTTGTTGATAAAAACAAAAATTCGTCGTTGTAAATACATCTTAATACTTTAAAAAAATATATCTAAACGATTGTAAATACATTTTAATACTTTAAAAAAAATACTATAACATTTTGTTGATAAAAACCAAAATTCGTTACATCTACAAGATTGTAAATACATTTTAATACTTTAAAAATTATATCTACAAGATTGTAAACACATTTTAATACTTTGAAAACCAAAATTCGTTACAAAATCAAAAATATAACGTAATTAACGAGCATCCGGAAAAAAATAAAAAAACCTAGTCAAAAATATAACGTAATTAACGAGCTTAGGATCGGCTTGGCTCGTTTACACTTTTAAACGTAACCCCTATTTATTCTACAACAATGTAAACCCAAAATTCGTTAAAACTCGTTACAAATAATTTGTCGTTTTTATACTTGTTACATTGGTGTAAATACGAACATCCGAAAAAAAATAAAAAAACCCAGTCAAGACTATAACGGAATTAAAGAGAAAAACAAGACGAGTAAAATGGTGCAATTTTTATAAAAAAATATTATAGTATAAAAAAGTTATGAGTGTATTAAAAAAGAGGGGTAACTTTAATAATATAGCAAATTACATTGATACCCTTATTCCCTTTTCTTTCAAATCAAATATATTATTTTATTATAATTTAATATAAACCATTAGATTGGAATCTTAGATTTTGATCATTAAATAGAGTGTGGTTATTGGGTTATTGCACTATTATAGAGTTATGAATTTATAACTTTCCTATATATATATGGGATGGAATTTTTAATAACCCTCATCTTTTGCTACAACACATTAATCATCATCCAATGGTTACTTGAAAAAGGTAAGTGTGTAGGATCGTGACACGTGTCAATTCCTTTGTCTTTAGTATGAAGGGCATTTAGGACATTTGTCATTTATGTAAAGTTTACCCCCTTTTTTTTAAACATTCATAACTTTTTTATACTATAATATTTTTTAAAAAAATTGCACCATTATACTCGTCTCATTTTTCTCTTTAATTTCGTTATAGTTTCGACTAGTTTTTTTTTTATTTTTTGATGTCATGTATTTACATCATTGTAACGAGCTTAACGATAGCAAATTAATTAGATATTTTTTCTAACAATGGTAAATTACAGTAATTTAACTCAAAATGAACTAATGTAACACAAAATGAATTAATTTACAATGACATAATTAACGGTGACGTAACACATTATTTACAGTGATGTAATTTTCTCTTTAATTCCCGTTATAATGTTGACCAATTTTTTTAATTTTTTTTTCTCATTGTCCATTATTAAACATCGATATAACGAGCATAAATATAACACATTATTTTGAATTTTTTTCTAACAATAATAAATTACAGTGATGTAATATAACACATTATTTTATTTTTTCTCTAATACTGATAATTACAATGATGTAATACAACACATTATTTTGATTTTTTTCTCTAACAATGATGATTATAGTGATGTATTTATCATTGTTCGAAAAAAATTCAAACTAATTTGTTGTATTTAGGCTCGTTACAAATTAGGGATGAGCAAAAAGCAAAAAAAAAAAAACCGAAAAAACCGAACCGAAACCAAATTAACCGAAAAAAACCGAAACCGAATTTTACGTCAATGTAAATTACATCACGATAAATTACGTCAATGTAAATTACATCACTGTAATTTATCATTTTTAAAAAAAATTCAAAAAAAATTGTTATATTTAACCTCGTTACAATGATGTAAATATAGGACATTTAAAAAAAATAAAAAAAATTAGTCGAGACTATAACGGAATTAAAGAGAAAAATGAGACGAATATAATGGTGCAATTTTTTTTAAAAAATAATATACTATAAAAAAGTTATTAATGTTTAAAAAAGAGGGGGGAAAAACTTATAAAGGGTAAAATG
This sequence comes from Mikania micrantha, assembly GCA_009363875.1. Classification (NCBI taxonomy): domain Eukaryota; kingdom Viridiplantae; phylum Streptophyta; class Magnoliopsida; order Asterales; family Asteraceae; genus Mikania; species Mikania micrantha. Next base: position 23,690,395 of record CM018691.1, on the reverse strand, counting down.
ACTATGATGCCCTTTTTAATATTTTAATGTAATGCTTATGTGTAAGTTTATGATTGGTTTAAATGAGTTATGTAGTTGTAGCAAAAGATGAGGGTTATTTTAAACATTAATAACTTTTTTATAATATATTATTTTTTAAAAAAAATTGCACCATTATATTCGTCTCATTTTTCTCTTTAATTCCGTTATAGTCTCGACTAATTTTTTTTATTTTTTTTAAATGTCCTATATTTACATCATTGTAACGAGGTTAAATATAAAATTTTTTTGATTTTTTTTTAAAAATGATAAATTACAGTGATGTAATTTACATTGACGTAATTTATCGTGATGTAATTTACATTGACGTAAAATTCGGTTTCGGTTTTTTCGGTGAATTTGGTTTAAATTACAGTGATGTAATTTACATTGACAACAAATTAGTTTAAATTTTTTTCAAACAATGATAAATTCCATCACTATAATTATCATTGTGAGAGAATAAAATCAAAATAATGTGTTCTATTACATCACTGTAATTTATCATTGTAATTATCATTGACGTAAAATTCGGTTTCGGTTTTTTTCGGTGAATTTGGTTTAAATTACAGTGATGTAATTTACATTGACAACAAATTAGTTTAAATTTTTTTCGAACAATGATAAATTACATCACAATAATTATCATTGTGAGAGAAAAAAAATCAAAATAATGTGTTTAATTTACATCACTGTAATTTATCATTGTAATTATCATTGTTAGAGAAAAAAAATAAAATAATGTGTTACGTCACCGTTAATTATGTCATTGTAAATTACTTCATTTTGTGTTACATTACTTCATTTTTTGTTACATTACTGTAATTTACCATTGTTAGAAAATTTTTTTAATTAATTTGATATCTTTAAGCTCGTTACAATGATGTAAATACATGACATAAAAAAAAAAAACTAGTCGAGACTATAACGAAATTAAAGAGAAAAATGAGACGAGTATAATGGTGCAATTTTTTTTAAAAAAATAATATAGTATAAAAAAGTTATGAATGTTTAAAAAAAATGGGGTAAACTTTACTTAAATAACAAATGTCTTAAATGCCCTTTATATTAAAAAAAAAGAAAAAAAAGGAATCTGACACGTGTCACCATCCTATACACTTACATTTTTAAAGTAACCATTGGATGATGGTTAATGGGTTGTAACAAAAGATGAGGGTTATAAAAATTCCATGCCCTATATATATATATAGGATTGAGATCAAATACTAACTCACACTTAGAGCACTAACCATTTAACTCTCTTTACCCAATCATAATTAAACACATAGATTTTTCTTTTATTATTTGACAAGGGTAAATTAGTAATTTGCTTTATGTACTAACTTACCCCCTCTTTTTTTATACATCCATAACTTTTTTATACTATAATATTTTTTTTATAAAAATTGCACCATTTTACTCGTCTTATTTTTCTCTTTAATTCCGTTATAGTCTTGACTAGGTTTTTTTATTTTTTTTTCGGATGTTCGTATTTACACTAATGTAACAAGTATAAAAATAACAAATTATTTGGAACGAGTTGTAAAGAATTTGGGGTTTATATTGTTGTAGAATAAATAGGGTTTACGTTTAAGAGTGTAAACGAGCAAAGCCAATCCCGAGCTAGTTAATTACGTTATATTCTTGACTAGGTTTTTTTATTTTTTCCGGATGCTCCAAAATTCGTTATATCTACAACATTGTAAATATATTTTAATACTATAAAAAAATTATATCTATAAGATTGTAAATACATTTTAATACTTTAAAAAAATAGTATAACATTTTGTTGATAAAAAAAATTCGTTATATCTACTAGATTGTAAATACGTTTTAATACTTAAAAATATTATATCTACAAGATTGTAAAGACATTTTAATACTTTAAAAAAAATAATATAACTTTTTGTTGATAAAAACCAAAATTTTGTTATACATACAAGATTGTAAATACGTTTTAATACTTTAAAAAAATTATATCTACAAGATTGTAAATATATTTTAATACTTTAAAAAAATAATATAACATTTTGTTGATAAAAAACAAAATTCGTTATATCTACTAGATTGTAATACGTTTTAATACTTTAAAAAAAAAAATACTATTTTTGTTGATAAAAACCAAAATTCGTTATATCTACAAGATTGTAAATACATTTTCATACTTTAAAAATTATATTTACATGATTGTAAATACATTTTAGTACTTTAAAAACCAAAATTCGTTACAAAATCAAGAATGTAACGTAATTAACGAGCATCCGGAAAAAATAAAAAACATAGTCAAGAATATAACGTAATTAACGAGCTCAGGATCGGCTTGGCTCGTTTACACTCTTAAACTTAACCCCTATTTATTATACAACAATGTAAACCCAAATTCGTTACAACTCGTTACAAATAATTTGTTAGTTTTATACTTGTTACATTGGTGTAAATACGAACATCCGAAAAAAAATAAAAAAAACTAGTCAAGACTATAACGGAATTAAAGGGAAAAAAAAGACGAGTAAAATGGTGCAATTTTTATAAAAAATATTATAGTATAAAAAAGTTATGGATGTATAAAAAAGATGGGGTAAAATATTTAATATAGCAAATTACATTAATACTCTTATTCTCTTTTCTTTCAAATCAATTACATTATTATATTATAGTTTAATATCAACAATTAGATTAGCATCTTGTAATTTGATCATTAAATATGATGAGGTTAATGCGTTATTGCTCTATCCTAAGGTTAGTATTAGAACCCTGGAGAAGGTTCCATTGTTAACCCTCCCTTATAGCGTTAACCGCTTAACTCTAGCGTTTTTTTCCCGAATCTTAAATTTTTTTTTCATGGTTTTTATTTTGCAAAAATAAGAGGGGTTTCTTTTTTGTGTTTTTGCTAATTCATCACCGTTTAGAAGTTATTGTAAGTGTAAGTTACTTACACTTACTTACAATCCGTATCTGATGCAGTAAATGTAAGTAAGTGTAAGTAACTTACACTTACAATAACTTTTAAACGGTGATGAATTAGCAAAAACACAAAAAAGAAACCCCCCCTATTTTTACATAATAAAAACCATGAAAATTTTTTTTAAGATTCGGGCAAAAAACGCTAGGGTTAAGCGGTTAACGCTATAAGGGAGGGTTAACATTTGAACCTCTCCCTTAGAACCCTTTCCTATATATATATATATATATATATATGTTTTTTATGCTACTAATATACTATTGCATATATCTTATTGAGTTCTCACCCAAAACAATGATACGAGTGAATATGAAGATGAAGATTAATAAGACTAGAACGATGCTTATTTTTATTTTATTTTTTGTAATCTTATAACTCTCAAACTCATTTGCATGACTTGTTTTTATTTTTCTTAATCTTATAATTTTAAATGTTAAGAGGTGGTGTAGTTTATATATTTTTAATACAATATTAATTTTGAGTCGTTTTTATAAATGTAAGTAGAAAAACTGAAACCCAAACCGAACCTAAATGGGTTTTAAAAAAATAAAAACCAAAAAAACCGAACCCTATTGGGTTCAAAAACCCAAAAACCAAAATTTCGGTTTTGGGTTTGGACTAAGCCAAAAACCGACTCATGCACACCTCTGGTTTAAGCAACATAAAAGTGATTTTTTACTTTAATTTTAAAATAAAACCTTATGTTAAAGATTATTTTGATTATCGACTAATATTGATTATTAACTAAAAATTTTCTTCGAAAACACATGTGAATATGTGTGAACTTATGTTTACATGATTTATCCAACATAAAAGTAATTTTTTTACTTTGGTTTTAAAATAAAAAAAAATTATGTTAGAGATTCTTCTAATTATCAACTAATATTGATTATTAATTAAAATTTTTCTTTGAAAACACATGTTAATATGTGTAAACCTCTATTTTTAAAGCACATGCTGAGAAAAAAATCTAACATTAAACGATAACTTTGAGTTAGTGACTTATTCAGAGCAGTCTCTCTACCCCAACTGGGATACATGTAAGGTTTGTCTTCATCTTTTTCTCAAACCCTAATAAATAGTGAAAATATACTGAATAAGTTCTTTTTTTGTTTTATGCACAGAAAAAAAACTAATCCTTCGAGGGCTGTGTAATTATCGACTCTATCTTCCATCTTTCTTCATCGACATTCGCGTCGATTCTTGGCGTAATTGGCTTTTTTCTT